>VWZX01000640.1:383553-421712 GCA_013399015.1 Galbula dea
CTGGAGCATCTCCCCTACGAGGACAGGCTGAGAGAGTTGGGGTTGTTCAGCCTGGAAAAGAGAAGGCTTTGAGGGGATCTCATAGCTCCTTTCCAGTACCTAAAGGGGGACTATAGGATAGAAGGGGAGAGACTCTTTAGGTTCTCAAACTGTGATAAGACAAGGGGAAATGGTTACAAGCTGCAAGAAGGGAAATTTAGGTTGGAGATTGGGAGGAATTTCTTTACCCAGAGGGTGGTTAGGCACTGGAACAGGTTGCCCAGAGAGGTTGTGGCTGCCCCATCCTTGGCAGTGTTTAAGGCCAGGCTGGATGTGGCCCTGGGCAACCTGGTCTAGTGATTGGCATCCCTGCCCATGGCAGGGGGGTTGGAACTAAATGATCTTTAAGGTCCCTTCCAAACTGAGCCATTCTATGATTCTATGATTCTGATTCTATGATCCAAACTGAAGGCCAGGAAAGCCTCAGTGGTGCTGTAGGAGGGCAGAGGATGAAATGTGCTTGAGAAGCTATTTGCATAAAGGTTTGTACAGGAGAGAGTGAGTGTGAGAATGTGTTCAGCCTGGGCAGGGCAATCTGCAGAGCTCCTCTTGCCTCATCCATCTGCTTGGGCTGCAGGAGCTCTGTTAACAGATTTAATCCTAGCATTTGAGGGAGAGCTGCTGGGCCTCAGCAGGCATGGGAGAGCTCTCCTGTGGAGTTACCCAAGTCCAGTGGGAGCTTGCATTTCATGTAGTGTCTCAGGAGAGCAACAGGTACAGAATCCTGGGACAGCAGGTTGGGAGGGACCTCAGGGATCATCTGTCCAACCTTTAAATCCCCTTCAGTGCAGGGGGTGAGGATGTTAAATTAAGGCTCACAAGCCTGGAGGCCAGGAGGAGGCCATCCCAGAAGGGACCACATGCAGAAGCACTGTCTGTCAGCAAGAGGTTGTGATCTCTGGCCTCTCTTAAACCCTTCCTCCCATCATCCTGGGAACCAGTTCTCCTGTTGGGGCTTCTCTGGAAAACCTCCTGTGGGTGAGAGCTGCACCTGCTCTGGAAGGTGGCTCCACTAGGACTTGGTGGCTCCTTCTCTGGCCTGAAGACACTCACTGAAGCCTTGCAGGCCCACAACCTGGGAGCTGCTGCTCTGCAATGCCACCTTGTCCACTGCATTTAGAGGAACCTTTTTATCAGCCAGCCCTACCTGTAAGCTCATCTTTCTGTCCTGGCCACAGCTGGCTTGCCAGCCCAGGAGGTGGTGGCTGCTTTGCCACCTTCCTGCTGCTTTCTGACTCTGTGCTGGATCCCCCAGGCTGGCATTCTTTTCCTGCCTTGGCTTTAGCTTCCCATCCTGTTGCTCACCGAGGAGAGCACATTCAGCCTCCCTAGGCAGAGGTGGTGGTGAAGCAGGGGTTAAAGCCAGCTCAGTTCCCTGCTCCTCTGCTTGCTCAGGTATGCTGCAAAGGGTCATAGGGAATGGCTGGGTGGGAAGCAGCTTTGTGTGCAGAGTCTAGGGCCAGGCAGGATTCCTGGCTGGTAGATCTTCTATTTACTGTAGTTGTTTAGCTCTGATAGCTGTCATTCCTTGTGGGACACTTTCCTATCTGCTGCTGCATTTTCTCTTTTTTTCCCCTCCTTCTTTCCTGCTGAGTCACTGCCCAACTCAGCAGTCACTGCTCACTTGCTTCCTGCAGCCTTCAGAGCTTTGCCACCACCTTTCTGCCTTCCTCCTGCACTTCACCTCAGTGCCCTGGGCTCAGGCTCAGGGGAAGCCTTTCAGCTGTTCCCATGGTGTGGCTGTGAGCAGGGTGAGTGAGCCACGCACCCGTGGCAGGATCTGTCCTCTGGAAACTCTGATTCCTTTGATGTTCAGGAAAACTTCCTCCTTCTCCTCCCACAGCCTGTGTTTGCAGATGGGTTGGCTGCTGGCTGAGGGGACACAAAACCTTGTTTGCTTTTGCTTTTTGATGCATTCCTCTGCTGGCACCTGCTTAGGCAACTCAACACCTTCATGTTTGCAGCCTCTCTTATGCATCAGAGTGGTTCTCTTTTTGTTCTTGGAATCTCTCTTCAATCTTGCCTTGTCTGTGCATGCAGGAATCAGTTCCCTCCCCCCCCTTTCATTGTCCTTTCTACCTTTAGAGTTGGGTTGGTGTTTCTGGGACTTCCTTGGCCTGCCTGATGGAAGCTTAGAGGGGTTACCTAAAGCCACCAGATGGTGAAGCAGTGCAGTTGATGTTTCTGTTCAAGGGGTGAACATTTCCATTGCACCATGTCCTTGTTCTCAGTCCCAGGCTGTTTCTGCAGTGCTTCTGTTTTCTGGCTCAGAGTTTGCTTTTCAAATTGAATGAAGAAAAGAGAAGTTTGACCTTTCTCCCCCAGCAGAAGTGTTGTGTTTCAGATGCTTTCTCCCTCCAGTTCATTACAAATAACAACAACCAACAAAACTCCTTTCTCCTGAGCTCCAAAGGGCTTGGGTGATGTTGCATGCTGAGGCATTGCAGCACTCTTGCATCCTCAGGTCCTTAGTGCCAGCACTGGCAAAGCTAAGAGAAATCTCTCTTCACTGTGGCTCCCTTGCATGTGCACATCAGGATGGGATCTGCAGCAGCCACCTGAGGCTTCACAGGCAAGAGAAATTCTCTGAGGAGGGTGTTAAGACCTGGCTCATCCTCTCCTTGTGGAACTACCTCCCAGTGCAGGTGAACTGGAATGCTGAAGGAGGTGTTCTCACCCCTCCTAGTCCCTCTGTCCACAGCTGCTTGTTTCATCTCTCTCTGCTGGGGGAAGTTCAGAAGGTAATGGAGAAAGGAGAGGAGGAAGGATTGCATCAACCCCTGGTGGGCAGAGCCACAGATTGGGCAAGAGCTGACATCAGTGCTTCCCTGAGCCTCTGCAAGTGGTCTCTGAGTGTCCTGTTGATCTCTTAGTGAGCTGGGCTGGGCTCCTGTTCCCTTCTCCATCAGGCTAGAACAGTTTGGGGCAAGGGCTGGCTGAGAGCAGAGAGTGTGTGGTCCTCTGGGCTGCACAGGGGACTGGGCTTCTCCTTCAGCCTTGATTTCTGTCCTGCAGGCCCTGGTAAGGCTGTGATCTTTAGGTATTTAGGATCAAAGCAGTGCTGCTGTGAGCTGGGAAACTGAAGTGATTGCTTGTTTCAGGCTCAGCCTCCCTCTGAAATACTGACAAAACCCTGGAAACTTGGGATACTGGAGGAGTTACCTGAGCTGCCAGGTGCTTTGGGGTTTGGAAAATGGATGGGGGTGTTCTCTTTGCTCACCTCTTGTCTGCTTGGATCTCAGTAGTCCTTGCCTTGTGCTGTGCTCTCCTGGCATATCCCAGCACAGCATTTAGCAGAACTGGGGTCACTAGACAATAGTTCTTACCAGAAGCTCTTAGAGTTCAGGTTGCACATGGTATTTCAGTACTGGGCTCCTCTGAGGAGCCTTTGGAGTTAATATTTTGTTTTATGATGTGTCCTCCAAAAAGCCAAATCAATCTCAATGAGTCCAAAGCCTTGGCTAATTGTTCTTTCCCTGTTCACCTCTGTGGCAGCAGGAAGCCTGGCAGCAGGAGTTCCATTCACAGCAGCCCTGAGTGCCAGCTCAGATGCTTCTGGACCAAAAATGCCTGTGTGGGTGTTGAAGGGAAAAAAAACATTGGGCAGTAGTGGCTGCAGCTGTACCCTTGAGCACTCAAGGCAAGGGAGATCAATCAGCTCTTCCCTGCATGTTGCAGTTTTTAATTATTCACTGAAACAGATATTGAGCACTGATCCAAAAGGGCAGAGTGAATGGTGTTTGATTGGCAAAGCTCTGGTGCTGGCATTGGTTCTGCAGGTGAGAGTGGCCATGTGCTCTGAACCAGAGTGAGACCTCTGAACCCTGAGAGCACCTTTGTCTTCTGCTCTTCATCCCTCTCCCAGCTACTGCTGCCACTTGTCACCCCTGTGTCTTACTCCCTGTGCTCTGGCTGCTTCCTCCCCTCACCTCATCCATCAGAAGCACAGAATGGAAGGGACCTCAAAGATCAGCTAGTTCCAACCCCCCTGCCTGCCAGGGACACCTCCCACTAGAGCAGGTTGCCCAGGGCCCCATCCAGCCTGGCCTTAAAAGCTTCCAGGGATGGAGCTGCCACAACCTCTCTGGGCAACCTGTGCCAGTGTCTAACCACCCTAACAGTGAAGAACTTCCTCCTGATATCCAACCTAAATCTCCCCTCCTCTAGTTTGCATCCATTCCCCCTGATCCTATCACTGCCTGGCATGGTAAAAAGTCCCTCCCCAGCTCGCTCTCTCTCAGGCTGCCCCCAGCTCTCTCTCACCCTGCCCATGTCAGGAAATGCCAGGAGCAGCTGGGTGGCCTAGGCAGACCTGTCCTGGTTAGTGTTGTGACTCCACCACTGCCCTGGGCAGCCTGGGCCAGGCCCTGACAGCCCTCTCAGGGAAGAAGCTGTTCACAGTGTCCAACCTAACCCTTCCCAAGAGGCTGTTTCCTCTTTTCCTGTTGCTTGTTAGCTGGGAGAAGAGCCCAAGCCCCACCTGGCTCCAGCCTTTTCTCAGGGAGTTGCAGAGAGTGAGAAGGTCTCCCCTGAGCCTCCTCTTCTCTAGGCTAACCAACCCCAGTTCCCTCAGCTGCTCCTCACAACACTTGTGCTCTAGACCCTTCCCCACCTTCCTTGCCCTTCTCTGGCCACACTAAGTGTTCAGGTCAGAGTAGCTGGAGCTACTCTGTATTTATTTGCTTATACTTGTATTCCTTGTTAGCTCAGCAGGTTCTGGTGTCCCAGAGTCCATTTCCATTCCTGTCCCTGTCGGCATGCCCTGGGAAGTCTCCTTTGGCCACAGCCATGCAGTGCAGAGCTGCTCCTTTCTGCAGTGTGCTGGAGAGGAGAAGTGTGGCTGTGGGCAGGGAGCTGGCTCTGGGTGCATGGTGGAGCTGGGGAGAGGATTCCCCTGCTCAGCAGCTGCCTGGCTGGCCAAGTTAGAAATGTTGCTCCATGTTAGGAATGGTGTCACTTAACAGCATGCAAGGCTAATTAGAAGTGCTGAGTTGATTGCACTTGATGATTCCCTGTGCTGAAAGCATCATTTTCCAGTGCATGCTTCTAGGAGGAACAGTTCCATTCTTCTCCTGGCTTTGTCTTGGCACTGAACTGCAAACACATGGGAGCAGCCCAGAGGGATGGCCTTGGAGCCAGGGCTAGGTCATTCTTTACAGTTTTGGGGGGATCTTTTGATCTTTGTTGTGTTTGGATTAGCTGGGAGCAGATGGATTTTATTACTGCCAAGGGTTCCGGTGGTGTTGGAAGACTCCAGTGAAGCCCTTGCTGGGGAAGGTGTGAGGTGAAGGGCTGGCCCAGCACAAAGCAGAGTCTTCAGCAAGACACAGGAGATGCAGAGGAAGTGCAGGGCTTTGGCTAGGCTTGGGGGGATGCTGCCTCATCTTCTCATTTGGATGAGGCAAGTGAGTGACAGGAGCCAGGGCTGGAGCACAGATCATGCAGACCATGGCCACGGTCTCCTGCCACTGCCCCACCAGGAGTGGTTTTGTTGCTGGGGCCCAAGTTTAGGCTTCCCAGTGGAGCAGGAAGGGCAGTAGCAGCCCATCCTTTCCCTTCTCTCTCCTAGGCTGAAGCTTTAGAGCTGCTCTCAGTGCTTTCTGAGTTGTAGAGGAGAGGTTAGTGCCTTTTCCCCTGGAGGCAATTTGCTTGAATACATTTATATTTGCTCCTGAATCAAACAGATCCAAGCCAGGGCTCAGTGATTCTGATTGTTCACTGATTTCCTAATTCCTTTCCTTAACAGCAGGCAAAACTGACAAGAGAAACCTGTTCCTGAGCAGCCTTTTATTGACTGTCACTGTGTTCCTCCTGAAAGAAAATGCCAAGCAGCTATTAAACCAATGTCTGCTGAGTCTTGCCAGCCAAAAGGGCAGGTTTGTTCAGCAGTGCATGGATGCAAAAGCAGCAGGGTTCTGTAGTTTTATGGAGCTTTTTCAGTACCTGAGACCATGTCTGGGAGCTTGCAGAAGCTGAGTATTCCAAGAGCTTACTCTTTTCATGAAGTGCTGAAGACATTCCAGTTATCCCAAACCTGAATGCAGATTGTTACAGCCCAGTTCAGCAAAGCTCCTGGCTCCCTGTTCCAGTCCCTTCCAGAGCATGGAGTGCAGATCTCTGTGCTTAGGTATTTTGGGCTGGGTGTAACTGAGCTGAGACACAAAACTCAAGCAGGTGGGACAAGAAGCAGTAACCAGAGCTGCCAGAACTATGGCAGGGGAGCAGAATTAACAAGCAGGTTGGTCTGCTGACCCCCAGATGCTGTTTGGTGCTTTCCAGTTTAGAAAGGATATCCTGAAGGTGCTCTGAGCTTGATCTTACAGTGCATCTACAGAAGTCTGGTTAGAGGGAAAGAAACAGTGGCAGGTTGTGGTTTATAGAGTGGTGTTGGCTTCTCCTAGCCCAGCATCCCTCCTGACCCCTTGCTAGATGGGAAAAGCATCTTTCTCTTCAGTGGGGAGCTGTTGGACACCCTGCAGGTGTCTGTGACCTGATCCATGGTGTCCCAGCCCTGCTGAGGGCAGCAGCTCACTTGCCAGTCAGCCCAAGAGCCACCTGAGGGAGGATGTAGGCAGTGCCCTTGAGCAGCAGAATATCCCCCTGGGGCCTTGGGAGGGCTTTGCTTCTGTAGGTGGGAGTTAGGAGGGGTGTGTGAGGTGCAGTGTGTGCTCTCTCAGGGGTGTTGAGAGGTCACTTAGGGAGGAGGAGCTGGGTGCTGAGAGGAGAGCAGCTGCCTGCTGTACCTGCAGCTGTCTCTTGGCTCTGATGGGAGCTGCCCTGCTCAGACTTGCCCACAGGCTTTGTACTGCAGCTGATCTGATCTTGGAATCACAGAATGGCCTGAGCTGGAAGGGACCCACGAGGATCAGAGAGCCCAGCTCCTGTCTGTGCACAGGACAGCCCCAAAAATCACCCCATGTGTCTGAGAGCATTGGCCAGGTGCTTCTGCAGTTCTGTCAGGCTTGGTGCCACGACTGCCTCCCCAGGGAGCCTGTTCCAGTGCTCCACCACCCTCTGGGTGAAGAACCTTTCCCTAGTATCTAACCCAACCCTCCTCTGGCACAGCTTCATGCTGGTCATGAGAGAAGAGATCAGCTCCTGCCCCTCTGCTTCCCCTTGTCAGGAAGTTATAGACCACAGTGAGGTCTCCCCTTAGTCTCCTCTTCTCCAGGCTGAACAGACCAAGTGCCTTCAGCTGCTCCTCACACTGCTTCTCCTCCAGACCCTTCATGGCCTCCTCTAGATGCTCTCCAACAGCTTCATATCCTTCCTCTGTTTTGGTGCCCTAAACTGCACCAGTGCTGGAGGTGAGGCTGCCCCAGCTGGCCTGGCTGGCCCTGCACTGCTTCTTCATGCAGCTTGTCTTTGGCAGCTCAGGAAATGGCCATTAAATCTTCTTGCAAATGAATAAAACAAGACATATATTTGGAAGTCTTGAAAGCTCAGTGAAAGGCAAAGGCAGCTTAACTCTGCCTGTGCTGGGGCTTGTGTTACAGCATGGCCAGAGAGCTGGGGCAGGCTGAGAAACCAGGCTGTTAATTCATCTCTGCACTGCTGCTTCCCTTCTCTGCTTCCCTGTGTTACAGCATGGCCAGAGAGCTGGGGCAGGCTCAGAAACCAGGATAATTCATCTCTGCACTGCTGCTTCCCTTCTCTGCTTCCCTTCTCTGCTTCCCTTCTCTGCTTCCCTTCTCTGCTTCCCTTCTCGTGTTACAGCATGGCCAGGGAGCTGGGGGCAGGCTCAGAAACCATGCTGTTAATTCATCTCTGCACAGCTCCTGCCTTTCTCTGCTTCCCTCTGTATCTTACTTCTAAAAAGTGTTTTTCCTAGTGTCATATGTTCTTCAATGGAAAGTAAATGAAAAAAAGCAGAGCTTTTCTTCCTCAGAGAAGAGATTTCTCCTGTGGCAGGCAGCTGAGGCTCTGAGTGAGCAGGTGCTGGTGCACAGCCAGGGGCAGATTTGCTTCAGGAGTGGAAACCCCAGCACTGAAAACTCTGACCTGGGTTTTTGTGACCCTGTGACCTGCCTTCTGGAGTCAAATAACAGTAATTAGCCTTGGGGAGGACAGGATTCCCTCAGCTGTACCACAGGGCACTGGGGCTCTGATAGGGCTGTATCTATGTACTATGTATGTATGTATGTACTAGGTGGCTGCACTTCTGCCCCTGTGGGCTGCCTTTTCAGCTCCTGGCAGTCCTCAGAGCCTCACAGCCCACAGGGTGAAAGCTACTGATCCAAACTGAAACCTAGGTGATAAATACATCCTGGTCAGCAGAGGCAGTGGTTGGAGTGCTTCAGAGGAGTTTGTGCTGGCTGGTATTTGACTGGCACTTCCTTCAGATGGTGTTCTCAGTATCCTCCTGCTGTAATATACTGGCACTTTAGAGTTTCTCTTGGGTGGTGGCTTCCCCACCAATTGAATTTTGGCTCCCTGGCTGTCAGCTTCCATCAGAGGTAGCAGTGACAGCTTTCAGTGTGGCAGAATCCACCCCATTAAAGCCATTTAGTTCTGCCAGGTTTTCATTTGGTGGTCAAGGATTAAGTCCAATCCATTTCCCAATTGTTTATTTATGAGGCATGCATTAAGCTGACCCTGTTAGGCCTTTCCTCTCCTCACACTGTGGGAGCCTTGAGACAGGCTGCAGAGATGTTTTATGTAATGCAGATGGACATCATGGAGTCAGTAAGGTGTTGACAAAGCTGATTTAAGACATGGGAAGTGAAATCCCCTTTTAGGTCAGCACTGTCAGCCTTCCCTTGCCATCTCTTGTTTCATTTTTCCTGGGGCTCTGGAGCTATCTCTGCTCTCCATACTGCATGATGATTTGCTTCCTTTCCACTGTATCAGTTTCAATTTCATGGACAGAGTTTGCTTGGGAGATGGGATTGGGGAGGGGTTGTGTGCTTTGGGTTTTTCCATCTCTGTCATGACATTTCCTTTGTGTTTTGGTGTTTGTGACACAGGTTAGAGGGCAGAAATGGGAATGGAGCAGTGTTTCTCTCTGGATTCCAGCTTCTTGCCCAAGTGTTTCTGAGCTTTGGGCCAAGTCCCAGTTGTTTCCTGGTTTTCCTCCCTTTCCTCGTGGTGCTGAGGGCCAAACCTGTTGGAGGAGGAGAGTTGTGTTAGTTCCTGCCTCAGACACTGCAGGGTGACAGCCACAGCTCTTCACATCTCTTGTTTCTTTGCAGCTCTGTGACTCCTCATCCTGCTCAAGTGGTGTTTGAGCACCCTGAGGCAGAGCTTTCAGGGCATCTCTGTCAGTTCCCCTTCCCATACTGGGATTGAATCCTGGAACAGCTCAGTTTGCTGCCCCCAGGCTGCTGTGCTCTGCCCCAAAGGGTTGACATCTCTGCAGTAGCTTCAGCTTGCTGCCCTGTGACTCACCTGGAGCCTAAAGCAACCCCAAATCTCATTATCCCCAAACTCCCTTCTTCATGCTGGTGCCCAGCAGTGCTGCATCACAACCCTGCTTGCTGTCTGCTGCCTCTGCTCTCCTCTGCCCTGAGCACAGTCTGCTAGCAGCAGCAGCAAACTGGAGAGTGCTTCTGGCAGCCAAAGACAGTTGCTGGGAGTGTGGGGGATGAGCCAAGTGGATGTGCAGTTCCCTGCACACTGCATTTGCAAGCAGTGCAAAGCTTCAGCTGCAATTCCTTCTTAGTGCCCTGCTAAAGACTCTGATTTTTGGCCTTTTGTGCAGATTAGTTGAGCAGCAGAAATACCAGTTTGTATCAGATAGTGTCTGAAGCTCCTTGGCTTTCAGAACAGCTCTTGTGTCAGCACAGGCTGTGTTGAAATTTGGCTTTTTGGGTAGAATTTCCATCTCAGAAAACATCCCTGTGTGTGGAGCTCTAAGGCCTCTTGGATCACCAGTTCTGGAGGGCAGAGCTGTGCTTCTGCACTGCCCAAGGTATCTCCAGGCACAACAGGAGTGCTATATAAGGAATAAAAGGGCTCTCACTGGCTCTCCCCTCCTACCCTGAGGTCAGAAAGGAAAGTCAGGTGAAGGAGATGCAGCAAGGCAGTGCCCAGTGTCCCCATGGGCAGCACAACCTGAAGATCACACTGGGTATTTAAGCTGAGCACCCTCCAGCCAGGCCAGGAGGAGGATCTGGCAAGGAGACAGTTAACTGTCAGTGGTGAGGAGCCTGGCATTCACAGGGCCTTGTGCTTCCATGTTAGCACATGGCTTTCAAACCACCAGGCACCTTGGAGAGGAATCTGCCAGCACCCTCCTGCCCTCCCAGAGGAGAGCTGGCCACCTCCATGGCATCAGCATCTAAAGCCATCAAAGTCCCTGGCAGTACTTCTGCCCCTGTGGGCTGCCAGGAGGTGCCCAAGAACCTAACTGAGGGCAAACAACATGCTTGTAGGAATCCCTGAATGTTGTAAAGGTTTCTGTCCTTTCTCTTCCCCTGTTCCATGCAGGAGCTCTTTCCACAGAGCCGTTTGGGATGATTCTTACAGGTTCTTATGCCAGAGCCCTGGCCCAGACTTTGCAGAGAGGCTCTGGAGTCTCCTTGTGTGGAGAGATTGCCAAGGCAGCTGGAGGTGACCCTGGGCAAGCTGCTGTGGGTGCCCCTGCTGCAGCAGGGGGTTGGGCTGGGTGATCCCCAGAGGTCCCTTCCAACCCCCACCATGCTGGGATTTGGGGATTATATCATCCTTTTTAGGGAAGGGACCTCTGGGAACCACATCCAGGCATCCTCACAGCAAAGAAGTTTCTCCTCCTGCTCAGGTGGAAGCTCCTGGGTTCCAGTCTGTGCCCAGTGCCCCTTGGCCTGGCCCTGGGCACCACTGAGAAGCTGTTGATAAGCACTGAGAAGATTCCTGAGATGCCATAAGTGATGGGAGCAGGCAAGTGGGTTTGAGAACATGGAAAAGGACATGAGCCCTGGCACAGGCTGCCCAGAGAGCTTGGGGAGTCTGCTTCTCTGGAGATGCTCAAGACCTGTCTGGACACACTTCTGTGTGCCCTGGTGTAGGGAATCCTGCTCTGGCAGGGGCTGGTCTGGGTGATCTTTGGAGGCCCCTTCCAGCTCCTGACTGTGATTCTGTGGTGAGATCTTTCCTTGTTACAGATGTATCATGGACAAAAGTACAAGCTCTGGCTTGAGCTTCATCAACTTGACCTAGCAGAGAAGTTTAGAGCCTGGGTGTGACTCTGGGGCTGTGCCTTGTGTGAAGTGTCCTGTAAACATTTGTTCCAGCCCATTTGGTTCTCAATTTACAATGAAGAAGGATTCATTCATCTGGAGAGAGATTGCTTAATGGCCTCTCTACAGCCAGGACTTGTATTAATCCCATGGTGTCAGTTCCCATTGGAAGGGCACTCAGAGCAGCTGAAGAAGTGGCATTTAAATGAAGTTATGTTTCTGTTCTGCTGCCTAGTGTTAAATCTTGCAGTGAACTTTCAGTCATGTCTAACTCCCATGAAACAGCCAAGTGCAGGCTTTAGAGATCAGAGCAGCTCCTTTAATTGGCTTCCTTTTAATGTTTACAAACCATGGGTCAGTGTTTTCTGTACCTTCTGCTGGGGTCTGGGTGTTTTCCTAGAGGAAGCAAAGAATCCATGGTAGGAGAAGAGAATTAGCCTTGTTAGAGCTTGACATGGAGTCAGTCAGACATCCTCAGGTTCTGCTCTTTGCTCTATAGATTAAAACAATGTCACAGAAGCACAGAGTGTTAGGGGTTAAAAGGGACCTCTGGGGATCACCCAGTCCAACCCCCTGCTCCAGCAGGGGCACCCACAGCAGCTTGCCCAGGGTCACCTCCAGCTGCCTTGGCAATCTCTCCCCAGGAGGAGACTCCACAGCCTCTCTGCAAAGCCTGGGCCAGGGCTCTGCACCCTCAGATATACATAATACACATAGGTGTCATCATATGCACACTATTTTATATCTATATCTAACATTCCAAGCCTGTCTTGGGGTGAGCTCAGGGAAAATACCAGTGTCTGGCTGTCAGGAAAGCTCCTTCCCCAGCTGAGTGGCTCTGAGATGCCCAGAGGACATTTCCTGTGGTACCCTGGAGCCAGGGTGGCTGTTTCCCAGTTGCCACCAGGTCTCTTGTGGAGCTCCCAACAAAGCAGAGGGCTGAGTTCCTGCAGAAAGGCCAGAAGGTGAGCTGAGGGTGCAGCAAGAGATAATGCTTGAAAATGTAGTTGCAGATGGATGCCAGCTCTGGAGATCCTTCTTGGGAGCCTTCTCAGGAAGCTGAGCTCTGCTTTCATTCTCCATCTCATCCTTGAGAACTCAGAGATGCTGGGAAGTCTCTTGCAGTAGTGTAAGAGCAGGAGCATCTCCAGCAGCTGCTCTGCTCTGCCTCTTCTCCCTCCCCCTTCCTGCCCATGATTCAAGTGCTGCTACTTCACAAGGTTTATTTTCCTTCATCCAGATCAGGGGCAGGGAGGAAAAAGCTACTAGAGTTTATATATATATGGGACTAATATTACCTGTAGCATCTTCAGCTGGCCTTGGTCTCTCATCTCAGGCAGTTAAAGGGCTCCCAGATGGTTCTCAAGTGCTTCTCAGTAGGGAGCAGATCTGCAGTCTCATTGCCAGTGTTTTGGTTGTCCTGGGATAAAGTCATTACCAGCAGTAGCAGAATATTCTGTTAAGCCTGGCAAATGCTTAAGGAATCAGCTCTTCTGAATGCACAGTTTTCCCTGCAGAGCTTCTCTTGTTCCTAGTGAAGTCCCAGACCCTTTAGGTAGGAAGAATAATAGGACTGTGCTTCAGGATCTCAGTGGGAAGGGGTTGAGAGCCCCATGGAGCTTTAGGCATCAGCAGATTAACCTAATAATGTGAGTAAATAGATTGGAGTTTCCCCTCTGTACAAGAAGGACATTGAGGTGCTGAGTGTGGCCAGAGAAGGGCAACAAAGTTGGTGAAGGGTCTAGAGCACAAGTGTTGTGAGGAGCAGCTGAGGGAACTGGGGTTGGTTAGCCTGGAGAAGAGGAGGCTCAGGGAGACCTCACTCTCCACAAGTCCCTGACAGGAGGTTGGAGTGAGGTGGGGGTTGGTCTCTTCTCCCAGGGAAATGGCCTCAAGTCACACCAGGGGAGGTTTAGGTTGGAGATTAGGAAGCATTTCTTCCCTGCAGGAGTTGTCAGGTGTTGGCCCAGGCTGCCCAGGGCAGGGGTGGAGTCACCATCCCTGGAGGGGTTCAAACATGTGTAGAGCTGGCACTTGGTGACATGGTTCAGTGCACATCAGAGTGCTGGGCTGATGCTCACACTTGATCTTGGAGGTGTTTTCCAACCCTGATGATTCTGCTCTAAGAAAGGGGTGGGTGCTCTGGCACCCATCTGTCTGCTCTTAGGGGACAGGCCCAGAACAGGGAACAGATTCCCAAGGGTGTTTAAACTAGAACATGTTCTCCTCTGTTCTCAGCCTTGCCACCACAGCAGCACCAGTGCTGGCATCATCTCCCGCTGAAGCTAACTGGCCTGCCAGGGCCATGGGGTGAGTGCAGGCCAGTGCTTTGGAAGGGAGCACAGGCAAGTCTCCTGGCTGCTCCTTCCCTAAAGGCAGGAGGAGTTGTCCCTGGGCAGCTCTCTATTGCNCTCCCAGGGGTATTTAAACTAGAACATGTTCTCCTCTGTGCTCAGCCTTGCCACCAGAGCAGCACCAGTGCTGGCATCATCTCCCACTGAAGCTAACTGGCCTGCCAGGGCCATGGGGTGAGTGCAGGCCAGTGCTTTGGAAGGGAGCACAGGCAAGTCTCCTGGCTGCTCCTTCCCTAAAGGCAGGAGGAGTTGTCCCTGGGCAGCTCTCTATTGCTAGCAGTGTTTTAGGCACTCAGAGAGTTGGCTTTGGAAGGGAGCACAGTCAAGTCAAGGCAGGAGGAGTTGTCCCTGGGCAGCTCTCTATTGCTAGCAGTGTTTTAGGCACTCAGAGAGTTGGCTTTGGAAGGGAGCACAGTCAAGTCAAGGCAGGAGGAGTTGTCCCTGGGCAGCTCTCTATTGCTAGCAGTGTTTTAGGCACTCAGAGAGTTGGCTTTGGAAGGGAGCACAGTCAAGTCAAGGCAGGAGGAGTTGTCCCTGGGCAGCTCTCTATTGCTAGCAGTGTTTTAGGCACTCAGAGAATTGGCTTCTCCAAAGGAAAGCAGGTTGCTGATGAGAAATGCAGGAGGAGTTGCCCTGAGCCTGAGGAGTGGTGTAGTCAATGAATTAGTAACCCAAAGTGCTGATAAAGATGTAAATTGGATCTCGTTGCTTTCAGCCTTTGATAAGCTCTTTGACTGAAGCCTGGTGGAGATGGGAGTCTTGATCCTGCTTCCTTCCTCAGCCCATCCCCCCTGGCAGGAGGCTCAGTGCTGTCTGAAGGCACTAGACTGAAGCTGCTGTGGCATGGTTTGGCCAGGGCCCCTGGACAGCTGCAGCATCACCAGACTCGGACATCTCAGAGTTTTGAGGGAAGCCTTTGGGAGCATCTTCCAAAGCAAGGAGTTGGTTTGAAAGCACAGAGAGGTGCAGTCTCTCCCTGGTTTGGAGTTGAACAGTTAGCTTTTCTCTGCCATCAGCAGGCTCCAGCTTTTACCTGAAGTTAAAATACTTTGCATCTTCTGTGGTGCTGGAGGTGAGGATGTGAGAACCAGGCCAAATCTTCTCACCCTTGATGTGCAAAGAGGGGGAAATGAATGAGCCACCTCTCTGAGCAGCACATTGCCAGCTTTCCACAAGTCAAGCTCTCTTGCACAGAGGCAGTGCAGAGGTGTGAGTCTCCCTCTGAGCTGGCACTGCACCTCTGCCTTCCAAACCAGGGCATTTTCATGCACTTTCCTCCAGTTCTGCACAGCTTTCCCCACCCAGGTGTGTTCTCTCTTGCCTCCTTAGGGACAGGCAGCTCTCAAGTGTGTGGTGGGAATGGCAGCACTGGCCTGAGGGGTTATGGTTTGAGAGCTGTGTTCTCAGGGCTGGGTTTCTTACTGAAGCAGAAGTGTGATCCCAGAGCTAGGCATAACATTATATGGGACATAGATTTGTAACCCAGCCATGCTCTTACTGGCAGTGTTAATGACTTCACTCTGAACCTTCATCTAGAGTGCAGAGGAGAGTTAAATGCTTTGGCCCAACTGCTCATGTCATGGTGGCAAGCAGCATGCAGGGCTTGCAGAAGTCCAGACCTTGGTTTCCTAAATGCCTTTTACCATGCTGGGCTTTGTCAGGCAACCCCTAAACCAGCCCAGCAGCCCTGCTTTGCTGGCCACCTGCATGCTCTGTGATTGGCAGAATGGTTACCCTGGATGCTGCTGTGAGGCAGCAGAGTGCCCAGGTGGCCAAGGAGGCCAACAGCATCCTGGCTTGGATCAGCACTAGTGTGGCAGCAGGGCTAGGGCAGGGATTGGCCTCCTGTACCAGGCACTGGGGAGGCCACAGCTCCAATCCTGGGTTCAGTTTTGGGCTCCTCACTGCAAGAAGGACACTGAGGTGCTGGAGTGTGTCCAGAGAAGGGCAAGGAAGGTGGGGAAGGGTCTGGGCCATAATGCCCCAAAGGCAAATGGATGCAGCCTGCAAGTGTAATATCTAAGCAGTGTTGGGCTGTCAGAGCAGAGCTATTGTAAGGGTGGGCTGAGGAGGTTCTAGGAATGCTTCTTAAATGTGGATTTGGAGGCTCTGATCTCTGGGCAGGCTTGAAATGCTCCACAGATGATTGGTTAAGATGGTTTCTTATCTGACAACATGAGAATTCTTTGAGCTCAGAGCTGCAAAGTTGGGGCAGTTGAAGGAGCTCATGGATAGGATCTGTAAGGACTGTAGGAGCTGATGGCTCTGGCTTTGGGAAGCAAATTCAGGCTGAGAGATGGAAACTGCTGTCTCTGTCTTAGGCAGGACATGCCCTGACAGCTAAGGAATCAGATGTGGATATTTCTTCTTAGAAGACTGATGTTTGCTTTGGCAGCAGAAGCAATTTCTCTTTGGTCATGGGCTGGAAATGACTCCTGGCTTTTTCTGTGTTTAAAGACTTGCAAATTGTGCAGTGATTAAACAAAATGATCCATTGATTGGTTGGGAACTGCAGATTCCTCTCCAGCAGATTCACACTCTTGTCCTGCCTGTGGAATGAGGCAGCAGGAGAGAGCTGGCAGGCTGTAGGATTTCTGGACTTACAGAAGTGTTTGTATTGCCCTAGCAGCCACATAGCTGAGCATCCTAGCAGACTGTGTAAGATTCCCTAGGAGCCATCCCTGAGTGCTTAACCTCTCTGTCCTCCTTTGCAGAATGATGAAGTCCTCTCTCCACTCAGAAGAAGATGACTTTGTGCCAGAGCTCCAGCGCAGCATCCACCCCAGAGAGAGGCCAGACTGGGAGGAGACTCTCAGTGCTATGGTAAGGCACCTCCTTCCCTTTTCTAGATCCACCAGCTTTGATTCAGGATACTCTCCTCTTAGATTCTAGCTACACTTTGATTTGTATTCCCTGAGGCCAGCCTGAGAGAGCTGGGGTTGTTCAGCCTGGAGAAGAGAAGGCTTTGGGAGGAGCTTAGAGCAGCCTTTCAGTACCTAGAGGGGGAGGGAGACTCTTCACCTGGGTAGAAGGTGATAGGACAAGGGGGAATGGCTTCAAACTGAAGGAGGGGAGATTTAGATTGGGTGTTAGGAAGAAATTCTTCACCCAGAGGGTGGTTAGGCACTGGAACAGGTTGCCCAGAGAGGTTGTGGCTGCCCCATCCCTGGCAGTGTTCAAGGCCAGGCTGGATGTGGCCCTGGGGAACCTGGTCTAGTGGTGGCATCCCTGCCCATGGCAGGGGGTTGGAGCTAGATGATCTTTAAGGTCCCTTCCAACCCAAACCATTCTAGGATTCTGTGAGTTTCAGATTGCACAGTACAGGACCAAAATACTTCCCTTCCTCTGGCAGTTTGTCAAGGAGAGAGAGAGAGAAGGAGCATGCATAATGCTTCTGCCCTATTAATATGTGCCCCAAAGCAGCTCTAGTAACCAATTAAAAGGTCCACAATGTCACAACAATTTTTAGTCTGCATTAACCTCTTTTTCAGCCAGACTTTGGAGCATGAAGGGAGCTTCTTGGAAAAACATGCTCTTTGAAGCATGCAGCATTGGGGAAGAATCAGATGGTAGCAAAATGCTGCTAAGTCTAGGGAAGCAAAACCTCAGCCTGAAAGCTAATGAACCATCAGAGGAAAAGAACAGCAGAAAAGCAGCCACAAAGGTGCTGTTCTCCTGCTTCCAGAGGGCAGTGGGCCACAGACAACTGCATTACCTTCATGTGTTTGTTTTCTTTTTCAATGAGTGAGTAAAGTACCTGTGGTTCCACTTCCCCAGCTGCCTCCAGCATTTGCTGACTCTGGAAGGACAGATGTTTTGTTAGCAGCCAGATAGGGCAATCTGATTAGGTGGTTTGGTGAAGTTGAAGCTTGAGCTGCCTTGTTTCAGGGCAGGGGTGTCTGGGAGTTGTATCTTGTTTGTTATTTCAGGTTTTCTGGATTGCCTCATTGGCATGCAGAGCTGGAGAGGGAACTGCCTTCCAGACAGACCTAGGGCAGGGAGAAAGGTCTGAACATTGCAGGAGAGCAGCAGTGCTTCTGAGTGGCAGGCAGGCACAGAACCCCAGCATGCTGGGGGTTGGAAGGGACCTCTTGGGGATCATCCAGTCCAACCCCCTGCTCCAGCAGGGGCACCCACAGCAGCTTGCCCAGGNGTTTCCCTCTCATTGGATCATGTGGCAGTGACATTGCTTCATCCTGGGAAAGCCAAGGGCTGCCTGCTCCTGGCCTGCCAGCAGTGAGAGATGGGCTGCTGCAGGACAGTCAGATTCATGGGCCTGGGAGATATTCCCAGTGGATTAGTTGAAGTTAAAAGCATCATTAATATCTGAGTGGCTCAAGTGGAAAAGGTTTGGATTAGCTGTTCTTTACACAAGGCTCCCAAGCTGTGTGGGTAACAAAGCCCTTGTGGGGAGGTCACTGTTGTACAGAGGAGCAGAAGCAAGGACTGACCTTGTACTCTTGCAGAGCACTAGGAGCCCCCACCTAGTGCAGCCCCTGCCTAATGGAACCCCCACCTTACACAATGCTAACACATTGCTCCAAATCTCTTCAATCCAACCCAACACTTCACTAGCAGCAATTTTGTCTGCTGCTGTTTTCTCTGCATCTCACTCTGCTTGGCCTCTTGCTTATCCACTGGTAGTTTGGCAGGGGTCACTTTCTCAGTGTCGATTTGTCTCCTGTGTGGCTGTTTTTCCCTGCTCTCACCCTGGTACTGCCTCTTCTGCTCAGCAGAGCCTGCTCTCAGCCTCGGTGCTCTAAAGAGCCCAGAGCCCCCTGCTGTCTGCAGCCTTCAGGGGTGGCTCAGGAATGTGACTTTCATTCAGCCTCCCCTCCTCCAACACGAGGGAGCTGGCAAACCTCATTTGTCAGTGGTTCTTCCACTGCTGATTTGCGCTGCAGGAAAGCTTTACCTCCTGTGGCTTAGTGCTTCCCCTCTGCTCATCAAGGCTGCTGTGCTCCTGGGCAGTGCTCAGGGCTCAGCTCCCTGCTGCAGCCTGCACACATGCAGACTGTTCCTCACACTGTGCTCTTCATTCACTGTTTAGGATGTGTGTACTGCTCTCTGCCAGCAGTGTGAAATTGAGCAGTCCAGGTGGCTGTAAAAAAGGAGATTTAGAGGACAATAAAGCAGAGAATTCCCATCTGAGACTGGCTGTGCAGTGATTTTGGGTGAGGAGGCACAGGGCTGTGTGTGGGGATTGGCTGTGCAGTGATTTGGGGTGATGAAGCCCAGGGCTGTGTGTAAAGCTACTGAACCTGGCTTTAAAATGACCTGGATTTGTGCTTACAGCATTGCTTTGACCTCATAGCCCTCTGAATGCACTGTAGATGGGTAGGAAACCCTCACTTGTTCATGTTTACTGTGGTGAGAGAATCAAATTTCCCCTCTCAACCTCTGCTTTGTGCCCAGTCAGAAGGTAACATTTACAAGAGGTAAATATTTACAGCCCAGTGCTCAACGCTGTCACTTTCTGATCTCTGTTTAACCAATGCATTTGCTGTATTCCTTTGCCTCCTCATTTTTAGCCTGCATTTGTTTCCTTGCTCTCTGCCTTCATTCTGCATCTTAAGCAGCCTTTGGTTTAGCCTTTCCCCAGAGCAGGCTCCTTCCATGGTGTGTTTCTCATGGTGCTAAAATACAGTTATGGCTAGGGTGTTGGTAAAGAGAGGTCAAAAATGAGGGAGCACAGTGCCCAGGTGGCCAAGGAGGCCAACAGCATCCTGGCTTGGATCAGCACTAGTGTGGCAGCAGGGCTAGGGCAGGGATTGGCCTCCTGTACCAGGCACTGGGGAGGCCACAGCTCCAATCCTGGGGTCAGCTTTGGGCTCCTCACTGCAAGAAGGACACTGAGGTGCTGGAGTGTGTCCAGAGAAGGGCAAGGAAGGTGGTGAAGGGTCTAGAGCACAAGTGTTGTGAGGAGCAGCTGAGGGAGCTGGGGTTGGTTAGCCTGGAGAAGAGGAGGCTCAGGGGAGAGACAAGAGTTTGGAGCCAGGTGGGTGTTGGTCTCTTCTCCCAAGGAACAAGTGATAGGACAAGAGGAAACAGCCTCAGGTTGCACCAGGGGAGGTTTAGGTTGAACATTGTGAACAATTTCTTCCCCAAGGGTGTTATCAAGGGCTGGCCCAGGCTGCCCAGGGCAGTGGTGGAGTCACCATCCCTGGAGGGGTTGAAAAGCCCTGGAGCTAGTTGCTGAGGGCCATGGGTTAGTGGTGACCTAGCAGTTAATGGTTGGACTTGATAATCTTGCAGGGCTTTTCCAGCACTCCTGTGATTCTAACTTCTGACTAGCAGCTGTTGGAGTTGCAGGCATCAGGTTTGGCTGCTGCTTGCCCTTTCAGCCCCTGGGGACAAGAGGCAGCAGGAGCTGCACATGGCTGGGTGGTTCTGTGCTCTCCATTGCTTCCTCTGGCAGACAGCTGGGGACCTACCTGGGGGCAAGGTTTGTCTCTTCAGTGACATTCACATTCTGCCAGGTCAGCAAGTGCTGACACTGCCAGCCCTGTGGAGAGCTTGGGAGATCCACCAGGGTGCTGAGGCTCATGCATCTGGCTCCTGAACTTGGCATTCACAGCTAAAGGAACATCCAGGAGTTGTCCCTGGCCTCCCTCCCCTCTTTTACCTGCAATACATTTCAGAGAGCTTGTGATTATTTGGTGTAAGGGCTGTGTTTCCAGAGTGTTCCTGCACAAGAAATAAACTGAAAGTCTTTCTGAGTTCCTGGAGCTTTGAGTGCCCTGTGCTGGACATAGCAGGCAGGGCAGAACTCTAGTTTGAGCATCTCTGTCCTTGCCAGGTTGTTCTGGGCACCAGAGGAGCTTTGCTCCTGTGTCTGGTGCTATTTCTAGCACCCTTTTTACACTTGCTGTTTGTGCTTTCACCTACTTTTAGGAACTCCTTGTTTCTCTTCTGGGGTTTAGCAGAAGGGCAAGTGCTTTTGGACTGGAGACCTGGCTCCTTTGGGTGCTTCTGGTGGGTCTTGAAACCTCAGAGTAGGTTGGAAACCCTGGGCTGGAGCTTTTGAGAGCCAGGCTGAAGGAGATGCAGCAGTAGGTGGGCAAATATCCCAGGAGCTAGGTACTAACAGCTGCCCAGCAGCTCTCAAGGACTCCCTGTGTTTTGTGTTCCCCTCCCAGCTCCTGTTTGCTCATATTAGGCAGAGTTTTTGTCAGTGCCTCCTGTTCCCACCAGGCTGCTGCTAACCTTCACACACACCTCTGCTCCAGTCTGGCAGCTGCAGCTGGTGATGCTGAGTCTTTGTAGAACACTTCTGAGTTCTAGGGGGCATGAAAAGCCTTCTCTGAGCCCAGTAATGTTGCACTGTCTGGATTTCCTAGCTGCTTCTTTGAGGTGGCAGTGGTACTTTAGAGTCATCTCCTTGCTAGGTCCTGGAGAGAGCTCTTTCTAGGTGACAAGGAGTGAAGCTGTGAGGGCAGAGCCTCCCTGGAATGTTTCTCCTCTGAGCCTACAAACAGCTGTCTTCAGCCTGTCAGGAACTTGAAGAAAAATGGATATTTATACTTAGTATTCTCTTTACCTTCTGTTATTGGGCAGCTGACTGACTCAGCACCTCCTGAGGGGCTCAGGAATTGGTGGTTCAACAGCAGAGCACTGACAGCCTCTGCCCCAGCAGGGTGGTGTCCTTACAGACACAGACATGTCCTGTCCCTGGTGTCTTCTTCTCCCTTTGTGTGAAGCTTGTGGGGAGGCAGCATCAGCCACAATCACAGAACTGCTTTGCTTGGGGACTTTTGAGATCATCAAGTCCAACCCTTGACCCAGCACTGCCAGATCACCACTAACCCATGGCCTTCAGCAACTCATCTCCATGACTTTGAAACCCCTCCAGGGGTGGTGGCTCAAGCCCTGGCCACCAAGCCTTTCTCATCCCAGTGCACCTCTAACAGGAGCTTTTGGGATGCTTGTCCATCAGGAGGTGGTTGAGATGATAGCCCTGGAGTCCCCAGGGTTATCCCCAGGTTGCCTAGGAGAGGTGTGGTGCAGAAACCTCTGCAGTGCTGTGAGGAGAGCAGGAGGGATCCTTGGATTTGGCAACTGCCTAAGTGAAGGAGAAAGCAGAGCTATGGTGGTTGGTTCAGCATCATCCTGTGCTGGTTGTGCTGGTGGCATGTTCTTAGGAAAAATAGAAGCCTACCAATGTTTTAGAAAGGCAGAGGGGTTAGAGGCTGCCCTAGGAAGCCCTGGAACAATCTCAGTCCTTCTGTCAGGTCAGGTGGCTTCTGAGAGCTGTAGTATTTTCAGCAGCTGGTACTGGCTGAGGTGAGGAGCCACAGCCTGGGGAGGTAATAAAGGCTTTAATGAGACCTCAATACATCACTGCCAAATCTGGGCCATGAGTGAGGAGAAAACTATTTTTAAATGCAATTTATAAAAGTGTGGAGAGATTAGCAACCTGGAAAGGTTTAAAGGAAGATTTCACTCTCCTCACTGCAGGGTTTGTGTCTCAGTCTCTGTGGAGCACTTAGGCCAGTGCTGTCCCAGATCTGGCTGGTAGCTTCTGCCAGGGGAGCTGTACAGAACAGGAGGATGTGAGGTTTCTTTGAAATCATTCTCAGATGATTGGTTGTTGTTTAATTTGGAAGACATCAGGAGTTTCTGAGGGTGTTAGTCCTCAGCCAGGCTGCCAGGAATTCTTCCAGGGATTGTGGCACAATCCAAGGAGCAGGGGAATGTGGAAAACCCCTTGCTTGGCCCTGCCAGCTCTGGTGATCTCCAGGAAGGTGATGCACTGAAATGACAGGATTTCAGCAACACAGGCACATACCAGCTCCTAAGGTGTAAGAACTGACACTTTGGGGTTTCATTCCTGTGGCTCTTTGTGCTGTGCATGCATGTGAGCTGACATCATGCTGGAGCTGAGCATCTGGTGCTGAGCTCTGGAGTAGCTGCAGTTTGGTTGGGCTGATGCTGTCTCCAGGGGGGTGCCACAGATTTCCTTGGGAAGAAGAGAGCTTTTTGAAGTCAGAATGTTTCCAGAATCCCAGCCTGATGGGGGTTGGAAGGGACCTCTGGGCATCATCTAGTCCAAGCCCCCAAGCAGCTTGCCCAGGGTCACCTCCAGCTGCCTTGGGAATGTCTCCACAAAAGGAGACTCCACAGCCTCTCTGCAAAGCCTGGGCCAGGGCTCCAACACCCTCACAACAACCAACTTTCTCCTCCTGCTCAGCTGGAACCTCCTGGCTTCCAGTTTGTGCCCAGTGCCCCTTGGGCTGTCCCTGGACACCACTGAGCAGAGTCTGGTCCCAGCCTCTTGCTCCCAGCCTTCAGCTCTTGCTCAGCATTGAGCAGCTCCCCTGTGGGGCTGCTCTTCTCCAGGCTCAGCAGCCCCAGGGCTCTCAGCCTTTTCTCCTGCCAGAGCTGCTCCAGTGCCCTCAGCATCTTGGGAGCCTCTGCTGGGCTCTCTCCAGGAGTTCCTTGCCTCTCTTCAACTGGGGAGCCCAGGTCTGGACCCAGGACTCCAGCTGTGGCCTGATTAGGACAGAATAGAGGGGGAGGAGAACCTCTCTTGACTTGCTGGTCACACTCTTCTTCATGCACCCCAGGAGACCATTGGCCTTGAGGGCACATTGCTGGCTCATGGTGACCTTGTTGTCCACCAAGCACTCCCAGGTCCTTCTCTGGGGAGCTGCTTGCCAGCAGGTCAACCCCCAACCTGTCCTGGTCCCTGAGGTTATTCCTCCCCAGGTGCAGGACCCTACACTTGCNTGCTTTGCTTGGGGACTTTTGAGATCATCAAGTCCAACCCTTGACCCAGCACTGCCAGATCACCACTAACCCATGGCCTTCAGCAACTCATCTCCATGACTTTGAAACCCCTCCAGGGGTGGTGGCTCAAGCCCTGGCCACCAAGCCTTTCTCATCCCAGTGCACCTCTAACAGGAGCTTTTGGGATGCTTGTCCATCAGGAGGTGGTTGAGATGATAGCCCTGGAGTCCCCAGGGTTATCCCCAGGTTGCCTAGGAGAGGTGTGGTGCAGAAACCTCTGCAGTGCTGTGAGGAGAGCAGGAGGGATCCTTGGATTTGGCAACTGCCTAAGTGAAGGAGAAAGCAGAGCTATGGTGGTTGGTTCAGCATCATCCTGTGCTGGTTGTGCTGGTGGCATGTTCTTAGGAAAAATAGAAGCCTACCAATGTTTTAGAAAGGCAGAGGGGTTAGAGGCTGCCCTAGGAAGCCCTGGAACAATCTCAGTCCTTCTGTCAGGTCAGGTGGCTTCTGAGAGCTGTAGTATTTTCAGCAGCTGGTACTGGCTGAGGTGAGGAGCCACAGCCTGGGGAGGTAATAAAGGCTTTAATGAGACCTCAATACATCACTGCCAAATCTGGGCCATGAGTGAGGAGAAAACTATTTTTAAATGCAATTTATAAAAGTGTGGAGAGATTAGCAACCTGGAAAGGTTTAAAGGAAGATTTCACTCTCCTCACTGCAGGGTTTGTGTCTCAGTCTCTGTGGAGCACTTAGGCCAGTGCTGTCCCAGATCTGGCTGGTAGCTTCTGCCAGGGGAGCTGTACAGAACAGGAGGATGTGAGGTTTCTTTGAAATCATTCTCAGATGATTGGTTGTTGTTTAATTTGGAAGACATCAGGAGTTTCTGAGGGTGTTAGTCCTCAGCCAGGCTGCCAGGAATTCTTCCAGGGATTGTGGCACAATCCAAGGAGCAGGGGAATGTGGAAAACCCCTTGCTTGGCCCTGCCAGCTCTGGTGATCTCCAGGAAGGTGATGCACTGAAATGACAGCATTTCAGCAACACAGGCACATACCAGCTCCTAAGGTGTAAGAACTGACACTTTGGGGTTTCATTCCTGTGGCTCTTTGTGCTGTGCATGCATGTGAGCTGACATCATGCTGGAGCTGAGCATCTGGTGCTGAGCTCTGGAGTAGCTGCAGTTTGGTTGGGCTGATGCTGTCTCCAGGGGGGTGCCACAGATTTCCTTGGGAAGAAGAGAGCTTTTTGAAGTCAGAATGTTTCCAGAATCCCAGCCTGATGGGGGTTGGAAGGGACCTCTGGGCATCATCTAGTCCAAGCCCCCAAGCAGCTTGCCCAGGGTCACCTCCAGCTGCCTTGGGAATGTCTCCACAAAAGGAGACTCCACAGCCTCTCTGCAAAGCCTGGGCCAGGGCTCCAACACCCTCACAACAACCAACTTTCTCCTCCTGCTCAGCTGGAACCTCCTGGCTTCCAGTTTGTGCCCAGTGCCCCTTGGGCTGTCCCTGGACACCACTGAGCAGAGTCTGGTCCCAGCCTCTTGCTCCCAGCCTTCAGCTCTTGCTCAGCATTGAGCAGCTCCCCTGTGGGGCTGCTCTTCTCCAGGCTCAGCAGCCCCAGGGCTCTCAGCCTTTTCTCCTGCCAGAGCTGCTCCAGTGCCCTCAGCATCTTGGGAGCCTCTGCTGGGCTCTCTCCAGGAGTTCCTTGCCTCTCTTCAACTGGGGAGCCCAGGTCTGGACCCAGGACTCCAGCTGTGGCCTGATTAGGACAGAATAGAGGGGGAGGAGAACCTCTCTTGACTTGCTGGTCACACTCTTCTTCATGCACCCCAGGAGACCATTGGCCTTGAGGGCACATTGCTGGCTCATGGTGACCTTGTTGTCCACCAAGCACTCCCAGGTCCTTCTCTGGGGAGCTGCTTGCCAGCAGGTCAACCCCCAACCTGTCCTGGTCCCTGAGGTTATTCCTCCCCAGGTGCAGGACCCTACACTTGCCCTTGCTGATCTTCCTGAGGTTGCTCTCTGCCCAGCTCTCAGCCTGTCCAGGTTCTTTTTAGAAGTTGAAAACTTTCAGCTCTCAAGTGCAGAGGAAAGTTTGAATAGATTGGAGCTGAAAATCTGAGTTTTTTCCTGGTGCTTTTGGAAGCACTTGGAGAAGTCAGTGGAAAGTGCTCCAGCAGTTGGCTTCTGGCTCTAGGTCTTCAAAGCCCTTGCACTTCTGAAATGCTCTAGGAAGTGTTCCCTTGAAGTTTGGAGGTTAGCTCTGTGCTGGTGGAAGCTCTGGTCTGTAACTCAGAGGAAGATGGGCTGGAAATGGGATTTCAGAGAGTGGGGACAGCCTAGGGGCTGAGAGCAGACAGCTGTTCCCTGGAGCACAGCAAGCAGTCAGCAGGCTGGGATCATGTTTTGGTCCAAGCAGCTCTGGTCTGGCATTGCCCCAGTAACCCAGATTCCATCTTCCATTCACACAACTTGTTTTCCTTCTCACTGCTGCAGGAATCAAGGATTTTTTCCCCCTTGTTAAGCTTTTGGCAAGGTAGAATATTATTGTGTGTGGTTCTTCTTCTCCCTCTCCCTCTTGTTCAGAGTCAGTTTTGTTTCACAGCCTTCACTCTCAGCAGGAAGCTTGTCCCTGGGAACCTTAGGGAGTGGGGACAATCACTTCATTGGCACATTGGCTTCCTTTTGGGTTTGCCAATTAACTGAGCTCAATTAAAGCAGAATGGATACTGTGGTTTTGGCAGTAAGTATCAATTTATAGCAATCATTTCATTTTCTTTGGCAATGCTAGAGAAGCTTCTAGTTACAGTTACTGACTTGCCAGTGTTTGCAGCCTTGCAGTACAGTGCTGATCCAGGAGGAAGAAATGCTGGCTTCAAATCTGTGAATATTGAGCAAAGAAGGAATAATTTGGGATTTGCTGAGGCTGGATCAGAGTAAAGGATTGGCTATTAGGAAGAGGTGCTTCCCCCAGAGGGTTCTGAGGCATTGGCCCAGGCTGCCCAGGGCAGTGGTGGAGTCACCATCCCTGGGAGTGTTCAGTGTGTAGCTGTGGTGCCTGGGGCCATGGTTCAGTGGTGACCTGGCAGTGCTGGGTGGCTGCTTGCACTCCATCATCTCAGAGGGCTTTTCTGGTCACAAGGATTCTATGATTGATGTCCATTAGGCACTTAAGTCTGGATTTGCTGAGGCAGTAGAGAGCTGGGCTTCCCCTTGTGTCTCACCCTGTGAGGAAAGCACTGGGCTGAGTGGTCTGTGTGGCCTTGCTAGCAGCTGTGGCATTGCTTAGCCTGGGAGGCAGCAGCCTCAATTTCTCACCTTTTAGGTTGTAGAGTTTTAGGTTGAATTTAGCCACTGGGGAGGCCACAGCTTGAATCCTGGTTGGGTTCTGTTTTGGGCTCCTCACTGCAAGAAGGACACTGAGGTGCTGGAGTGTGGCCAGAGAAGGGCAAGGAAGGTGGAGAAGGGTCTAGAGCACAAGGGTTGTGAGGAGCAGCTGAGGGAGCTGGGCTTGGCTAGCCTGGAGAAGAGGAGGCTCAGGGGAGACCTTCTCACTCTCTGCAGCTCCCTGAAAGGAGGTTGGAGTGCGGTTGGAGCTGGTCGCTTCTCTGTTGTTAGAGGGGCTGGAAAAGGAGCCAAATGAGCTCTGTGTTCTCTGCCATTGGAAACAGCTCTTTTTGGAGACAAAAAGCTGAGTCCAGGTTGGCTTTGCAGGCAGAAATGGAGATTCATGGTAACTCTGCTGGCTCAGATGCTGGGGTTAAAGGGCAGGCTGCTGCTTCTCTATTTTCCCAGTCTGGCTTCTGCTGCACTGGGGAAACTCTTCAGTTTCTTTGCTGATTTGTGCCTATAACATTGCTTTGTTCTTTGCATGCTTACTGCCTCTGGTCAGGGCCTTGGCAGAGTGGGGCTTGCTGCTTCCAGGCTGCATTCAGCCCTCTAGGTTTTAATGTGTGATAAACAATTGCCTTCTGCCATAACCCCAAGCTCCACTTGTCCCTTTATAACTCAGCCCTGGGGGGAGGATCCCTTCCTCCAGCTATGAGACAGTGGAGAGTGGAAGCTGTGCATCAAGCAGGGGCTGGGATTTTGGGACTAGGGATGGAAGGATTGTGCTCATTGGATGCTCTCTTCTCTGTGGCTTTTTTGACAGTGATTTTGTAGGCCCTGCAGGAGAAGGACTCTAACCCTGGCTGCTTTTCCTATGCATGTTCTAGGTGGGGGTTTTGTTCCTAAAGCAAGTACATTCCAAGGCACTGTGCTGTTGTGTGAGGCTGTGCTGCTGCAGCTCCCTGGGCTGAGAGCTCTGGGCATGGCAAGAAGGGGAGTGAGTGCTGCTTCACTATAGCATGGGCAAACCCAAACTTTAAGCTGTCAGGTAGTTGTGATGCTGATGTTGTCCTCAGCAGCTAACCATTCCTTTTGGCTGGGTACATCGATTTTGTCTCTAGGACAAGTGGTAGCTGGGGAAGAAAATAGAAATGTGGGAAAAGGAAACTACTGGAGAGAGTCCAGCAGAGGCTAGGAAGATGCTGAGGGCACTGGAGCATCTGTGGGAGGAGGAAAGGCTGAGAGCCCTGGGGCTGCTTAGCCTGGAGAAGAGCAGCCCCAGAGGGGAGCTGCTCAATGCTGAGCAAGAGCTGAAGGCTGGGGGCAAGAGGCTGTGGCCAGACTCTGCTGGGTGGTGCCCAGGGCCAGGCCAAGGGGCACTGGGCACCAACTGGAACCCAGGAGGTTGTGGAGTCTCCTTGTGTGGAGAGATTCCCAAGGCAGCTGGAGGTGACCCTGGGCAAGCTGCTGTGGGTGCCCCTGCTGGAGAGAGGTGTCAGGCTAGATGATCCCCAGAGGTCCCTTCCAGCCCCTTCCATGCTATGATCTTGGGATTCCGTGATCCTTTGGGTACCTTTGATTCACCTGCAGAGAATCAGTGCAAGTCCATGCCTGTCTTCAGGCCTCAGGAAATCCTGTCATGGCATGAAGTGCCCTGCTTGGCAGAGATGGATTTTGGTGACAGTGACAGTAGTACTGGGAAGCAGGTTCACAGAGCTGCCAAGCTGCTTCCTCTGTCTTATCAAATAATGTGTTTTACATGTGAGCTGGGGATGGTTTCACTCCTGTGAACTTGAGTTGGAAGCAGTAGATGAATAGTTCAGAGTTTGTTCTTTGCTCATTCCAGGCTGATCCTTTAAGCTATGGTAAAGGGATGCCCTGGACCAACTCCTCTGCAGTGCTGAGTCTCTGGAATGAGAAGTTTCCCTTCATTTGCCAGCTCATGGCAATGCTTAAAAGATGTGTTTTCTTATTCCACCCCCCCTCAGCTTTTGAGGGGGAAGCTGGGAGTAGAAAAAACACATCCTGTGTGGTCCTGTGAAAGAGAAGAATCCACTGCTAAGCAGCCCATGCAGTGAGTGCTGGCTGCAACAGTTCAGCAGGGAGAGGGAATGTGGAGAATGGAATTAAAAGTCTCAAACTCAAACAAATGATACCCATTAAAATATCCTCTTTATTGAGTGCAGGTTTCTTAGCCATGGCATAAGAATGTGCATAGCTGGGAGCCAGGGTTTCCCTGCTGGCCTTGCCCTTTATTCCCTGCCTTTCCTCTCACATTTCTCTTGTACCATGAGATGTTACAGGTTGGTCTGGTTGGGGAACTGCTTCTCCACATTCCACAATCCCTGACCTGTGAGTTCAATTAAAATAGTCAATGCTACCTCTAATTATTCCAGACTTTTAATGACTGCAGCCATTCTGGCCCTGAGCTCTGCCTGCACATACACCAGCTATCAGACCAGGAAGGATGCTGCTTTAGCTTTGCAGCAGGGATCAAGAGATGTGTTTGCTCTGGGTAAGGAGCCAAGAGATGACTTCAATGTAAAAAACAAACCAGAAGAATATCCCCCCCCCAACCCTTTATTGATTTATTTCCAATTGAAAAGGCAAGGTTTGACTATTTCTCATTCTTGCCTTGCTGTGTTGGGTCTCAGGGCTATTTCTGTGCCCTCAGTGACTTGAGCTGCTGGAATCACCTAGCATTGTCAGAGGTAGAGTTTATCTGGTGCCTTGCTCCTCTCTGAGTGAGAGTGCCTGGCCAGCTTCTGCAGATACAGACACATGGGGGGTGGTGAGAGCCTGTCCCAGGCTGCCCAGAGAGGTGGGAGATGTCCCATCCCTGGAACCATCCCAGGTCAGGTTGGTTGGGGCTGTGAGCAACCTGCTCCAGTTGCAGATATCCCTGCTGCCTGCAGGGCTTGGACTAGATGACTTTGAAAGGTCCCTTCTCAGCCAGAGCCGGCTGTGACTCTGTGGCTACAGAGACTTTTGGGGGTGAGGAGAGGAGCCTGCCCTGGGCGTGCAGCTTGCGGAGCTGCGGGCGGTTATTGCTGTGGCAGTGCTGCGCTCTGCTGCCCGCAGCCTGAACAGCACGGTGAGAACCTGGGGGGTGCAGGGGCAGAGGCAGTGTCTGTGGAGGCTGCTTAGTTGTCTTTTGTCTTGTTCAGTCAAGCTGCTCTAGGGGAATGAGAGGATGTTTGTGTTTAAGCTGAGATGGTCAGACCTGGGCACCTAAGCCAGCTGCAGTCACTGCCTGGGTTTAGATCTGTCCCAGCAGCTCTGCCAAAGGTGGCTGGGAGGTGGTGAAGTGCCACAAGCATCCTGTGGGAGAGCACTTAGGAAACTCATTTGCTTCCCCTGGCTGGATCAGTGGAAGTGGGAACATGAGAACTTGGCAAGGAGTTGCATTTCCATCATGTGGCCACTCTACCTGAGGCAGTGAAGGTTGTGTCCTCACCAAGCAACACCTCTCTTCCACTCAGAAGTGACCCAGCTGCAGCCTTCCTGAGCTCAGCTGCATTTGAACCCTTCCAGGGTGAGTGCTTGGGTAGCTAAATGCTGCAGAATTGGGACCTTTTGTTGGGGTTATCTGGAGTAGCTTGGCCATGGTGGCTTTCAGGTTAGTGAAAGCATTTTTCCTTTGCTTCCTTGCTATATTTCCTGTGGAGAGCCAGGGTGGTTGTTACAACACTTGAAGTAAGAACAGGGAGAGCTTTCTGCCCCTGGAGTGTGCTAGTGGCTGGGGAGTCTGAACCTGAGGTGAACCATATTTATCCTTTCCTTGTCCTCAGGCTAACTCTTGGGCAGCATGGGTAAAAGCAGGAGAGTGCTAATGGAGACATCATCTTTCAGAGGGGATTTGTGTAGGACACCTTCTTGTCAGCACTGCAAAGTCAGCTCTGCAGAGGGGTTGGTGCTGAGCCAGCTTTGTGTGGCTGGTGGCTAGCCAGGGTTTGGGATAGCTGCTGGTGTCCTCCTGCATAGCTCTGGAGCTGGGCAGGCTGGCTACTGCACTTCATCCTCAACCATTACCCACCACACAGTCATGACTTCTACTGAAACAACCTTTCTCTTCCCTGCTGTTCTTCAGTGGAGATGCAAACTCTAACAAAGCTTTGGCTTTCTGGAAAGCTCTGGGGGTTTGGGATAGTTTGGCTTTAGTTTATTTCCCCCTCCAAGAAAACTGAGGAGAAATGAAGATGAAGGGAAGGAGAGACTGTGATGGACAGCAAGAGGCATTTTGAATTAGTTCTGCCATGTTTAGAAACAAGGCCATGTGCTGGAAGAGCCCAGAGCAATCTGCTGCCTCCAGCCTGCTTTTGGTGGGAGCTGGGGGTAGGAAGGTGCATCATGCTCCTGCCTGTCTGCTGGCTCTTGCTTTGCCTTGCTTCTGGATTAAGGGTGGATTTCTGCCCTCAGAAGTCCCACTGGAATTCAGCAGCCTGGGTAGATGTTGACCTTTCAGGCTTTGTGTTCTGTCCCTTCCCATGGGTGGTGTCTCCTCAGGGGTTTTATGGTGTTGCAGAAAACCAGTTGCCAAGTTATGGGGTTACTGGAGCTTGGTGGGATGATTCTCTGGTTTCTTCTCTTCTTGTGGGACTCTATCTAAGCCTGTGGCAGCAGGAGGAGGGCAGTGGGTTCAGCATTGGTTCAATGTTCTCCCCTGGTGAGGATACCAAGGTGGGAATGTTCTCCCATCAGGTTCCCTGGAGGGTTTCCATGTCCCTTCAGGTTGTGTTTGCCCTCTGGTGTGAGGCAGACAGGCTGACATCTCTGCTGATAAATGCAAGGAGACTTCCTAGGAGGAAATCCTTTCCTATTATGCACTGGAATCCTTAGCTCTAAATTACTTATGACTGAGGGTTTATTTGCTGGAGAGCAGAAGGCTGAAGTTCTCCAAAGCTTGGCTATAAAGAGCCAACAGTTGTGGCTCAGCTGCCTAGAGCTAGGCACTGACCTCTGAGAGCTCCTGGGTGCCCAGTGGGCTCAGCAGCAGCACTTGGGAACTGCCCAAGTGACCTAGGTGCTTCAGGGTCCTGCTGGTCCCCAGTGGGCAGAGGGCTGTGATGGTTTAAAAGTGGAGTGACCCTCCCTTGGGGGTGGGACAGACAGACAGACAGACATGCCTTCTCCCAAAATTGCTTACAGCAAGCATTTTAGGGGGCTCTGCCTGCCTCCAGTTGGTGTAGAGGTGTGGTGCTGAGGGCCATGGGTTAGTGGGGACCTGGCAGGGGTGCTTGATGCTTGGCCTTGATGATCTTAAAGATTGCATCCAACCAAGATGATTCCATGATTCTATGTATCCCAGAATGGCAGAATTACCCAGGTTGGAAGGGACCTCTGAGATCACCAAGTCCAACCATCAGCCTAGCACCATCATCTAAACCATGTCCCTAAGACTAGACCAAGCCCCAAGCCCTGCATCTGAGCTCAGCACCATCTAGATCTGCTATGAAGTACTGAAGCTGTCAGATGTTGTCCCAGCTGCTGCTCAGGGGCCACAGCAGCCACATGCAACAGTGCAGGCTTGGGCAGAGTGCTTGCTCACTAGAAAAGGCCCTGGGGAGTTGGTCAGCAGAGGCTGAAGATGAGGCAGCAGAGTGCCCAGGTGGCTGAGGAGGCCAACAGCATCCTTGCCTGTATCAGAAGTGGTGTGGCAGCAGGGCTAGGGCAGGGATTGGCCTCCTGTACCAGGCACTGGGGAGGCCACATCTCAAATCCTGGGGTCAGTTTTGGGCTTCTCACTTCAAGAAGGACATGGAGGTGCTGGAGTGTGGCCAGAGAAGGGCAGTGAAGCTGGTGAAGGGTCTAGAGCACAAGTGTTGTGAGGAGCAGCTGAGGGAGCTGGGGTTGGTTACTCTGGAGAAGAGGAGGCTCAGGGGAGACCCTCTCAAAGCAGTGGGGCCATGGTTCAGTGGTGAGCATGGCAGTGTTGGGTGGGTGGTTGGACTGGATGATCTCAGAGGCCTTTTCCAGCCAGAATGATTCTATTGTAAGTGCAGTCTTGAGTGGGCTTCTGGTAGGAGAATATCAGAGTCCACAGGAGTCTGGTGTTGCTCAGAAACCTTCCACTGAGCTGTAAGAGCACTGGGGATCTTGATAAAGTCAATTAGCTGTGTTCTGGATCAGGGCCTAATTAGTTTACCAAGTTTTGGACCAAAGCAGATTGCTGCAGCAGTGACATGAAGCTGTGAAAATTGGGCTAGAGAATTTGCATAAAGAGATTTGCTGTTCAGTCCCTGGGTCTCTGACAAACAGTGCTGCACAGAAGAGAGGGAGTGAGGAGCACCTGCTGATGCTAGCTAGCTAATTTTCAGATGTAAATCATCCAACTGTTGCAGAATGCTTTTGAAAATTCAATTACTGTGACAGAAAGCACAAAAGATGACAAATGGAATGGGGGGTGTGTTTGGAGGGGGTGATGTAGGGCTTTCTGCATGGCAGGTTTGGGATCAGAGCAGGTACAAACAGGTGGTGAGCAGAGGGTGCTTTGTGTGGCTCTCTCTCTCTCCCTGTTTAAATGGGAATCAGTTGCAGATGAGTTTGGGGTAATATGGTCTCTAGAATTGCAGCAAGTTTCTTTTTTGCTTCTCTGTCTGTTCCCCAAATTGCTGCTGGTGTTTGGAGCTTACAGGAAAGGTTTGAGCCTGCATGTGCTCCCCATGCTGCCCTCTTCCCTCAGCTGGGAGACTCCTGGGTGATGAGCAAAGAGCTCAGGTCTAATTGGGAAAGCACCCCAAGTTAATTACTGCCCTGCACCTCCCTGTGGCCCATTCAGAGGTGGCCATGGGAGGGCAGGTGTCTCCTGCCAGCAGGCTGTGGCCATGGATAATGCAGCTGCTTCAGAGAGGTGCTGGCATTTAAGTCTCCTGGAGGTGTGAGTTTTGCCTCCACTGCTTTGAGTCGGATCCAGGGGAGTCTCTACCCACTGCTGCAAGCTGGCTGGAAGCCCCCACCTTGTGCTGTCAGGTTTGTTTATCCACTTTGATTTCCCACCAGCTTCTACTGCTGATGGAGAAGAGAAATGGTTTTGTTTCCTGCAGAAGTTGTGCTCCTTAGCAGACAAAGGCAGGGACACCCAGCCTTGCTACAAGCAGCTCACAAGGGTGGCACATTTAGTCCTGCATTAGTTATTTCCTTATGCCAAAGACCTATAAGTTTATTAAGTTGTGATCCTCTTACTGTTAAAATTCACAGTGAGGCTCTCAAGTGTCCTGCTCCATCCTGCAGTGATTGTGTGCTGAGGAACAGGCAGGCAGGGATGGGTTTATTTAGGGGTACAAACATTGTCCCTGTTTTCCCTCAGTGGCTGGGTGTGCATGTTCTGCATGGCTGTAGGACAGGGGAGTCACAGCATTGCTCATGTTCAGGGCTGGGAAGGGTGCAACTGGGAGAGTAGTGAGTGTCCTGGCTGCTTTGCACTTAGCCAGTCATGTTGAAAGGAGGGAGCTCACTCCTCATAGCTGCAGCATCCCCTTTGCTGATGGAGAAGGTGCAGAGAACAGGCTCTGCTCAAGTCCTGCATGAGCCACAGTGAGGGTGGGTGGGTGAGTGCAGCTGCCTGGGGTGTCTGCATCTGAGCCAGGGTCATCCTGGGTTCCCTGATTCAAGGGAGGAATAGATTCTCCTACAGTGTGGTGGCTTTTGTCCTAACCTGCTTGTCTGCAATGGGTGAGCCAGACCCAAAGTGCCTGTGTCCCTCTGGTGACTCTACAAGCAGCCTGGGGTAGATCAGGCTGGTGCAGCTCTGCACCTCCTGGTTGTCTGGCCTCCAGTGAGGTGATTCTCTCCCTCTAGCTCTTGCTGTTAGTTAATGAATGGGGAATGGCTTTGGTTTATTTACTGCAGCTCTTTAGGATGTGATGAAGCAGATGGAAATGTGACCCCTGGCAAGCTGAAATGAGGGTTTCAGGGCAGGGGATTAGCAAGATTCCTCCAGTGTTTGTCCTGTCTGTGAGGTGCTAGGCTGGGTTGGAATTGTCTGACTCTAAGCTTAGTTTTGGGGTGAGGATCAAGTTGTCTCCACATTTTACACTGCCCTCTGTTGCACACAGCAGCTTTTGGGCTGATCATCACTCTTCAGAGGTCTTTGGCTGGAGCAGCTTAGAAGCACTGGTAGTGATCTGGGCCAGGGAAGTCATCTCTTCACTCCTGGCACTAGAGAAGGGACTGGGTGTAGTACTTTGGACATGGCTTAGATGATGGTGCTAGGTTGATGGTTGGACTTGATGATCTCAGAGGTCCCTGTCTGTAAACTAGTGCTCCAGGCATGCAAGAGAAGGAATACTAAATGTCCTTCTTCCTCTTGGCTGAGCATGCATGAGTCTGGACATGACTCCTGCTCTCTAGTGCATGGGATGTGGCAGAAAGGAGCTGATCCAGCTGCTCTCACCCACAGCACTCATGAGCTGCCTCCAGCCAGCACTAGGGACCATGGTGTTTGTTCTCCTTCTGCTCTGGGAGATCTGGGCTGTTTGATCACTGCTGTCTGCATAACAGCCTCACCTGAAACCTCTCATTCCTCTGGAGCTTGGGGCATGGCTTAGCCCAGCAGGAAAGAGACATGCAGAGAGCATGGCAGAGTCCTGGGGTGGGGATGGCTCATGGCTTCTGAGGAAGCAGCTGGAGGATGGGGCAGGATGACAGAAGAAATGGAGAGAGGAGTTTAGAGGGCTGGCAGCACTAAAGGGAATGGATTTTAGTGATGAAGGAGTTTTAATATGTTCATGCCCTTAGACCAGGAGCTTCAAACAGCTTTTTCAGAGCTCACCTCCCACATGTAAGCAGCTCTGCCATTAACTTGATTTTCCACTCTCTGAGCTCTCCAGCTGCTTCCAGTGCCTCTGCCTGAACAGATGTTGGGAAAATCAGATACTTAATGGGGAGTCTAAGTATGGAGTTTAGGAATGGATGTTAGCCTCCTGCCTCTGAAAGGCTCCTCTTTAGGAACCAGGAGTAGTAATGAATGAAACACTGGGTCTGGCAACTAGGGCTAAGAATTAGCATGGCTCTGCAATATGCTTCAGTAAGAGGTGATCCCATACTAGGCTGTAATACTGAGCTTTGGCTTTTCCTTCTTAAAAAGGAAGAACACCAGTTTCTAGTCCTGATGCTCAGCAACGTCACCAAGAGCCAGCAATGTCCTCTTGCAGCCAAGAAGGCCAGTGGTTTCCTTAATGGGGAGCATGAAGAAGAGTGTGACCAGGAGGTCAAGGGAGGTTCTCCTCCCCCTCTACATTGCCCCAGTCAGGCCACAGCTGGAGTCCTGGGTCTAGTTCAGTTCAAGAGAGGCAAGGAACTACTGGAGAGAGTCCAGCAGAGGCTCCCAAGATGCTGAGGGCACTGGAGCATCTGTGGGAGGAGGAAAGGCTGAGAGCCCTGGGGCTGCTTAGCCTGGAGAAGCAGCCCCAGAGGGGAGCTGCTCAATGCTGAGCAAGAGCTGAAGGCTGGGGGCAAGAGGCTGGGACCAGACTCTGCTCAGTGGTGCCCAGTGACAGCCCAAGGGGCACTGGGTACCAACTGGAAGCCAGGAGGTTGCAGCTGAGCAGGAGGAGAAGCTTGTTTGGTGTGAGGGTGTTGGAGCCCTGGCCGAGGCTTTGCAGAGAGGTTGTGGAGTCTCCTTGTGTGAAGAGATTGCCAAGGCAGCTGGAGGTGACCCTGGACAAGGTGCTGTGGGTGCCCCTGCTGGAGCAGGGGGTTGGACTGGCTGATCCCCAGAGCTCCCTTCCAACCATGCTGAGGTTCTGGGATTCTAGCACGTGGGAGATTTGAGCTGTGTATTTATATATGTGTAGAGATGTCCTCAGCAGGCTGTGGGCCATAGCAAGCAGACAAGTTTTAATCTCCCTGCTTCTTCTCCCTGTGTGTTTCAGGCCAGAGGTGCAGACATCCCTGAGCTCCCCGGGGAACTGCCGCTCCGCGCCTGCGGCAGCACTGCCAGCATGAAGGTGAAGAACGTGAAAAAGTAAGAGCAGTGATCTCTGATTTCCCTGTCTCTGGGCTTCTGCTTTTGGTCTCCTGGGGTTTAGCTATGGTGCCGCAACAGACTAGGGCATTTTGCAGCAGTTTGGAACAGTGCTTGCACCAGAGCAACCCAAACAAAGCAGCTTGGAGCTGACTTAGTCTGAAGCTGGGCACGGCAGAGGTGTTCTTGGGTCTCTCCCTGCCTGTGGCCAGAGGAGCAGAGCTGGTTAGAGTTGTGAACATCACTGCTGCTGGGGTTTTCATTGTTTAAATGTCTTCCTGAATTGGATTCATGAAGAGAAAAAGAACATTTCCCTGCTTTGCCCTGGCAGTCTCTAAACCAGAGACTGTCCCCTGCCTGCCCTGCTCTGGAAGCTAACCCAGGCCAAGTGGGTGGCCTAGATGCAAGTTTGATTTGATATTTCTCTTTTCCCTTTTTTTTTGTATCTGCCCTGTACTTCTTCATTTGCCTGGGGGTTTGCAGAGTTTTTCTTTTCTGGGAGTGTTTTTCTCTTCTCTGATTTCCCAGATTTTTCCTTTGGGTTACACTGCCCTTCTCCCTCCCACAGAACCTTAACCAACTCATTAGACCTGCAGCTAAGGTTTCAAACCTCAGACCTGCAAAGGGGATCCAAAGCAGTCACTCTTATTGGCCTTCTCTTTGCTGAGAATGGTGAGCTGAGGCCCAGGCCACCCCAGTATGGATCAGATCACCTCTGCATGGTGCTCTGGTGCTCTGAGGGAAAAGGCTCTTTGTTCCAGTGCTGAGCTTCCAGATGCTGCAGCTCGCTTCCCACTTAGCTTCCCGTGGGAAGAGAGTGTTAGATAATGACAATCTCATTGGCTCACCACCAGAAATATCTATAGGAGTCTAGAATAGCTTCAGCAGAAGCAGGAGCATGTTGCAGAGCCAGAGGATCTCCCCAGCAGCCATCATTCTTAACTGGAGAGCCTTAGGAACAATTCTGCCTCACTTGTGACTTGTGCAAAGGCAAAGGATAAATAGAGTTTGTTCTGCACCCTCAGATACATCCCCCCTGGACTGATGGGCTGTGATGCCTTTCACAGGTAAAGTTCTCCTTTCCTCTGTGTCTCGTGTAAGGCTGTTGGTGTGCACTGCCCCAGTGTGTTTGGAAAGCTAGAGCAGCTTGTCCCTGCACTGCTGGGGGGAGACCTGGGCTTTGCTGTTGGTGGGATGCCATGAGAAAAGCCACTTTGCTGTAGGCAATTGGGTTTTTGTTTTGTCACTCAGCTCCTTTCTCCACTGGTTCTGTTTTGTGTTGTTTTTTGGTGCATCACATCAACAAATCCCTCTGCTCCCTTGGCTTTAGGGTGAGGAAGTCCTGGTTGGTTGAGGTCAGTCACTGCATCTTGCAGCAGTGCCTGGTGCTGTGCTGGCTCAGGATGCTTCTCTCTCTCATGCTGTGCTTTTGCTGTGCTCCAGGTTGTCCTTCACCAAGGGGCATTTCCCCAAGATGGCTGAGTGTGCACATTTCCACTATGAGAACGTGGACTTTGGCAACATCCAGGTGAGTTCCCAGCTCTTCAGATACTCACTGCCCCCTCAGCTCTCACACACAACTCACCCCCC
>VWZX01000640.1:421778-552031 GCA_013399015.1 Galbula dea
CCCCAACTCAGCCCCCCCAACTCACTCACCCCCTCCCTCACCACACCCCCAGCTCTCCCCCTCCCACACCCAGAGGCAGTTAGGCAGCAGCGTGGGTTTGAGTGCACACTGTGCAAAGAGCTGAGTTCTCCCAGCAGCTGAGAGCAGACAGGAGCAGTCCTTGGTCTCCTGAAGCAAAACTGGTTCTCTTTTCCCTTGCTGTGCCCAGCATGGTGTGGCTGGGCTGTGTCCCTGCCTCTTGGTTCCTGCTCATCTTCTGCTTTGACACCTCTACTTTTTCACTCCTTTGGAAAGAGAGATCTGGAGAAGGGGAGGCTCAGGAGAGACCTTCTCACTCTCTACAGATACTGATAGGAGGCTGGAGTGAGGTGTGCTTGGACTTTTCTGCCAAGTTACCAGTGAGAGGACAAGAGGCAATGGCCTCAAGTTGCACCAGGAGAGGTTTAGATTGGATATCAGGAAACATTTCTTCCCTGAAAGAGTTGTCAGGCATTGGGCCAGGCTGCCCAGGGCAGGGGTGGAGTCACCATCCCTGGAAGGGTTCAGAATCATAGAGGTGTGGTCCTTAGGGCCATGGTTCAGTGGCATGGGGGTGCTGGGGTGCTGGTTGGAGTTGGTGACCTTAGAGGTCTCTTCCAGCCACAGTAACTCTAAGCTCTGTGTTGCAGTAGGTGTGGAGAAGGTCTCTGTACACAGATGAGGTTTGCACCACGTGTTCTGAGTTGTCATTTCCATCACTTGGAGATGTCCAGCAGAGTCTGGAAGGCAGAGGGAGATTCCAGCCTGTGCATTTAAAGCATTTTGAAGACAAACAACTTAATTCTTTGGTGGCTTTAAGCATTTCTTGGACTGCTCTAAGGCTGGCAGGGCACACTTGCAGGGTTGACATGCTGAGGTTTTTGTGTTCATGAGAGGGAGAAATGAAATCAGATCATTTATTCTGTACAGATTCCCTTCCTGTTGTTCTGCTGCCAAACCTGAAGCATCTCCTGCTGGGGAGTTTCCCTGAACAGGACCTGGTGCTGTCACTGCTGTACCTGCAGCTTTCCATGCTCCTGCTCAGTTGTCCTCTGGGGCTAGCACAGCACCAACTGCTGTAGCCAGAGGAGTGGTCTGGCTCAGAACCAGCAACTGGGGAAGGATGTAGCCCAAGAAGAAAAAGCAGTTAGTGATGGTTCAGCCCCTGAGTGTCTGTGGAAGCCATGAGGATGGCAGCAGAAGGGGAGGCACTGCCATAGAGATGTGGTTGTGTGTGTCTTGGGGGGGTTCAGTTCTCTGTTTCCACCAAAAAACCATACCCTTAACTATTTCTGTACCTAAAGCAGAGCATGTGGCTCAGTGAGGGGGCTTGGGCTCTAAGCACCAGCTCTGCCTCTTGTCCCTTCCTGTATCTCAGCAAGATTAGCTGTGGTCCTGAGGGCCATGGGTTAGTGGTGCCCTGGCAGTGTTGGGTTAACAGTTGGGCTCAGGGATCTGAAAGGTCTCCTCTAAGCAAAACAATTCTGTGACAGGTCTCCATGCTGTAATGGCCTTTTAATATGGCTGGAAGTATCCTCAGAAGCCAGCTGAAGCAGCAAAGGGCAGGGCATGGCACTGTTGCCTTAGTGAAACCAGTATTAATGGGGAAGTAAATGGCAGCTGTTAGTGACAACAGCAGGATGAGTTTACAGACTTAAAGACAGGTTCCTCTAGGGCTCATGCATTTTAATCAAGTGACATTCACTGGTGGCTCCTCTGTGCTAAGAAGGTAGAGAAGAGACTAGCAGAAGGCTGAAGAGCCTTGTAAGTGACAGCTTGGCACCTAATAGAGAGTTACCAGGTTGCATCCGAGGGGTGGTGGGTGTAAACTCCTTCCCAAATCTCTTCCCTGCTGAAGATTTGCATAGCTGGAGAGGCAGCACTGTCATGCTGTGTCAGGAGTTGTGTAATGCTGCCTGTTAACAGCCTGGCCACGCTTCAGATTGCTCTGGAACGTTGGTGCCACTTGTAATGTGCTCCCATGCTGCAGTCAGTATTAATAGCTTGGCTCTGCACCTCATGAGATCACTTTCAGTTCACTTTGGAGAGGTATCAAAAAAGGATTTGTTCTCTTCTTCTCCTAGCACTGTGCTAACAAAAGCAGGTGCATTTTGGGGTGCTTTTTGTTCTGAGGGGTGTTCTGCACTGCTGCTTTCAGCAGCAGTGTGTTTGAGCCCTTACCGTGCCTGGCCAGCAGGACACATGTTGTTGCTTTCCAGGCAGAGGAGGTTAATGTCCAAGCTGTGGTTCTAGGGATGGACTGCACAGATGGCATCAGTGCCACAACTCCCCTGGTGCTTGCTGAAATACCTTCTCTCTGTTACTGCATTTATTCTTTAGGGCTACATAGCTGATTTTGACTTCTATGATGAAAAGCCAGGTTCTGCATAATGCCTTTCTTTGGGTCTCACATTGGGTTAGGAGTCTTGCTAGCAGGAGCAGAACTGTGGTTCAGCCTTGCTATGGTCTGTGTCTCCCAAAAGAGATGTTTTAGGCCATGGCTAGATGATCTCCCAGCATCAGTTAGGTGAGTTCTGCTGGCTTCCTTCTCTCTGAACCTCCACTGCCCTTCCACAGTTCTTGGCTAAGGTCTGCTTGTGATGCCTCTCCCCTCTGGAATGTCAAAACTCAGTTCAGGGATACACAGAGCAAACCTTTCTTGCCCACATTTTGCTGTACAGAGCATCTTGGTGTTCAGTTAAGCACTGAAGTAAGCAATTACAAGTCCTCAGCATCTCTTCCAGGTCCTGCTTTAAGGCAGAAGAGCTCAGCAGGCATTTAACTTCAGAAGTGCCTAAATGAGCCCAGACTAACTTACATTCAGCTCACAAACAGTTTCTGAGGTAAATTATTAAATAGAAGCATGATTTCAGGGTGTGTGTGTTGGCAAAGCTTCCTTCCTAGGGGCTCCAGATGTTCCAGCACCATGGGGTGTGCACTGGAGGTTGCTGGACTAACATGGGAAGAGTTGATGTGCACACACTACACAGGGGAGCACCTTGCAGACACTTGTTTGAGCTGCAGTTCAGTGCACAAGCATGGTGCTCAGCCCAGGCTAATTTGATTGCACCTTCCAGGTTCTGACCAGCAAGTTGAGAGAGGTTCTCCTCCCCCTCTACTCTGCCCCAGTCAGGCCACAGCTGGAATCCTGGGTCCAGTTCTGGGCTCCCCAGGTCAAGAGAGGCAAGGAACTACTGGAGAGAGTCCAGCAGAGGCTAGGGACATGCTGAGGGCACTGGAGCATCTCTGGCAGGAGGAAAGGCTGAGAGCCCTGGGGCTGCTGAGCCTGGACAAGAGCAGCCCCAGAGAGGAGCTGCTCAATGCTGAGCAAGAGCTGAAGGCTGGGGGCAAGAGGCTGGGGCCAGACTCTGCTCAGTGGTGCCCAGGGCCAGGCCAAAGGGCACTGGGCACAAACTGGAAGCCAGGAGGTTCCAGCTGAGCAGGAGGAGAAACTTGTTTTGTGTGAGGGTGTTGGAGCCCTGGCCCAGGCTTTGCAGAGAGGCTGTGGAGTCTCCTTGTGTGGAGAGATTGCCAAGGCAGCTGGAGGTGACCCTGGGCAAGCTGCTGTGGGTGCCCCTGCTGGAGCAGGGGGTTGGACTGGATGATCCCCAGAGGTCTCTTCCAACCCCTGCTGGACTGGAATTTGATGATTCTGTTTTGATTTGTAGCTGTAGAGCTAGAAACTAGCTGTAGAGCTAGAAACTTCTCCCCACATGAGTATCTCAGTGTAGCAGTAGTGGCACAGTCTCACTGCCTTCTGCACTTTAAGGCTTGTTAATACAATAGGAATTGCCACTGCTGTGGTGCCCAGCTTCAGGGCAGGTCAGGCTGCACCTGGTGGATGAGAAGCTCAACATGAGCTGCCAGTGTGCACTAGCAGCCCAGAGGCCAACCCTATCCTGGGCTGCAGCAAGAGAAGCGTGGCCAGCAGGTGGAGGGAGGTGATTCTCCCCCTCTACTCTGCTCTCCTGAGACCCCACCTGGAATATTGCATCCAGCTCTGGAGCCCCTGTTCCAAGAGGGACATGGGGGTGCTGGAGTGAGCCCAGAGAAGGGCCAGGAGAATGATAGAGAACTGGAGCACCTCTGCTACGAGGACAGGTTGAGAGAGTTGGGGTTGTTCAGTCTGCAGAGGAGAAGGCTCCGAGGAGACCTTCTTGTGGCCTTCCAGTATCTGAAGGGGGCTACAAGAAAGCTGGGGAGGGACTTTTTAGGAGGTCAGACAGCGACAGAAGCAGGGGAAATGGGTGTAAGCTAGAGGAGGGGAGATTTAGGTTGGATATTAGGAGGAAGTTCTTCACTATGAGGGTGGATAGACACTGGAACAGGTTGCCCAGAGAGGTTGTGGAAGCCCCATCCCTGGAAGCTTTTAAGACAAGGCTTGATGGGGCCCTGGGCAACCTGATCTTGTGGATGGTGTCCCTGGCAGGCAGGAGGGTTGGAGCCAGCAGATCTTTAAGGTCCCTTCCAGCTCTGACGGTTCTATGATTCATAGGCAAAGGGCTGTCGGTTGTTGGGCAGGGGGTCAGTTGGTGGGCGGGGTGTCGGTCGGTGGGCGGGGGGTCGGTGTGCGGTGTGTCAGTTGGTGGGCGGTTGCTGAGATAGCCTGGGCAGAGCCCAGCACCGCCCACCCTGGAACAGGCTATAGGAAGCCTTCGGGAGGGCAGTGACACAGAGCACAGCTGGCAACCAGTGCGTGTGGGTGCTTCAGCTCGCTGCAGCTCGAAGGGCAGGCAGGGCACTAAGCCTCTACCAGGTGACTTCAATCCCTTGTAGAAGGTAAATCCAGTCCCTTTAAGTGGTGGGAGGTCAAGAGCACTCATCCCAACTGACCCTTGAGTTGCATGGTGTCAGCTGCTTGTAGAGATCCAGCTACGGTTGCTGCCCAGCCAAAGGCTGTTGGTACAAAAACTGTGGGCACCCAGAGGCCCCAGGTAAACGTGTGGGCATCCAGGCCTCTGGCTGCAGAGTGCTGGAGCCTGGCACCTGCAGTGGAAGGATGAAGTGGAGAGGCTGAGGAGTAGCAGGGAGTGTGAGAGGTTGATTGCCTGGTGGACCCAGTCCCTGAGAGAAAGGAAACAGGCTGAGGCCCCGCAGAAATCAGAGGATCCCCTCCCCTCTTGCCACCAGGCAGTAGGAGGGGACCTCAGAGAAGGGGGGGAATGGAAACAGGTCCCTGCTAGGAGAAGCAGGAGAATCCCCTCCCGGCCTCCCCCAGCTTCCCTTGCAGAGCAGGGGTGGGGGCCTGCAGGAGGAGGTGGCTGTTGGGGAGGAGGATGGTTCACTGAGCCAGAAAGACCAAGTCACCATAGACCTGGCATCACAACTGGCTCCAAAAGCAAAAGCAGACAGGTCACTGTCGTGGGTGAATCTGCTGAGGGGGCAGAAGGGCCCATATGCTGTCCTGCCTCACTTCATAGGGCAGTCTGCTGCCTCCCTGGGCCATGGGTTAGGGACATGCTGGACAGAATTCCTACCCTAGTAAACCCCTTTGGTTATTACCCCTATTAGTGTTTCAGATGGGTAGTGATGGAGTGGGTAGAAGGAGCCCAAAATCAATTAAAAGGTATTTTAGAGCCTTGGGATAGCTGCTTAAGGGATCAGGAATGCAAGTTGTGTTCTCCTCTATCCCTTCAGTGGCAATCATGGATGAGGAGATTAACAGGAAGAGACAACAGATCAACTCATGGCTCTGGGACTGGTGTTAGCAGCAGGGCTTGGGGTTTTTTGATCCTGGGCTGCTATAGGAGACACCTGGCCTGCTGGTGGCAGGGGGATACACCTGTCCCAGAGGGGGAAAAGGATTTGGGGGCAGGAGTTAGCAGGGCTCATTGACAGGGCTTTAAATTAGGTATGAAGGGGGAAAGGGAGATTTCTGGGCCTGTTAGGAATAAGTCCAAGGGAAGCATGCCAGAGATTGAAGGATGGTGGAGTAGTGAGGACTCTCACTCTGCCATTTCACTTGGGAGATGGGGTAGGTGTTTAGAAACCATGAAAGCACCTGGGGAGGGCTCTGGCAGGACAAGGGGCCCACACTCACAGAAAGGTGTTGGGCTCAGTAGCTCACCTGGAGTGCATCTGTACCATATATCCACAGGCATGCAGTATGAGCAACAAAGAGGGGCAGTTTGAAGCCATGATCCACCAAGGAAGCTGTGACACAGTGGCTCTCACAGAAACGTGCTGGGATGCCTCAGATGGCTGCAGTGCCACTATGGATGGCTGCAAGCTCTTCAGGAGGGACAGACAGGGAAGGAGAGGCAGTGGAGTGGCCCTGTATGTTAGGGAATGCTGTGAGTGCTCAGAAATAAAGTGCAGTGATGCAGGGCTTGAGAGGGCTTGGAGGAGGTTAAGGGCCAATAGTGCTGATACCACTGTGGGACTCTACTACAGACCTCCCAGCCAAAGCAGGGAGGTGGATCAAGCTTTCCAGAAGCATCTGGGGGACATCTCCTGGTCACTTGCCATTGTTCTTGTGGGGGACTTTAACCACAGAGAGGGAACAATCCAGGAGGTTCCTAGAATGTGTGGAAGATAACTTCCTGACACAGCTGGTGAACCAACCAGGGAAGGTGCCCTGCTGGACCTGCTTCTAGTGAACAGGGAGGAACTTGGGGGGGGATCAGTAAAGGTTGGAAGCCATCTAGGGCACAGTGATCATGAGATGATTGAGTTTTCAGTCGTTGGTGAGGTAAGGAGGGGGTTCAACAAAGCTATTACCTTGGATTTCCAAAGAGCAGACTTTGGACTGTTTAGAAGCCTGGTAGAGAGAGCCCCCTGGGAGACAGTCCTGAGGGGCAGAGGGGTCCAGGAAGGCTGGACCTTCTTCAAGAAGGAAATCCTAAAGGTGCAGGAGCAGGCTGTCCCCATGTGCTGTAAGACAAGCAGAAGGGGTAGGAGGCCAGGAGGTAGAAGCTAGAACAGAGGGAGCTATGGTTGAGAGTTCAGCACCAGTGGAAGAATACTAGAATGGCCCAGGTTAGAAGGGACCTTGAAGATCATCTAGTTCCAACCCCCTGCCATGGGCAGGGATGCCACATGCACTAGACCAGGTCATCCAGGGCCACATCCAGCCTGGCCTTAAACACTGCCAGGGATGGGCCCTCCACAACCTCTCTGGGCAACCTGTTCCAGTGCCTCACCACCCTTTGGGTAAAGAACCCCCTTCTAATCTCCAGCCTAAACCTCTCCTCCTTCAGCTTGTAGCCATTTCCCAGTGTCCTGTTGCAATCAGACCAGGAGAAAAGTCTCTCTCCTTCTGCCCTATAATCCCCCTTCAGGTACTGAAAGGCTGCTGTAAGGTCCCCTCTAAGCCTTCTCTTCTCTAGGCTGAACAACCCCAATTCCTTCAGCCGGTCCCTGTAGGGGAGGTGCTCCAGCCCTTTAATCATCTTTGTGGCCTCCTCTGGACCCACTCCAAGAGGTCCACATCTTTTTTATGATGAGGAGCCCAGAACTGGACACAGTGCTCCAGGTGGGGCCTCAGAAGGGCAGGATCACCTCCCTAGACCTGCTGGTCACACCTCTCCTGATGCAGCCCAGGATGTGGTTGGCTTTCTGGGCTGCAAGTGGCTTTACTAAAGTCTAGGTAGATGACATCAGTTGGTCTTCCTTCATCACTCCTTCATGGAAGTCTATCAGGTTGGTCAGGCAGGACTTGCCCTTAGTGAATCCATGGTGAAGGGTGAGGAGGCATTAGAATGTGGCCAGAGAAGGGCAAGGAGGCTAGTGAGGAGTCTGGAGCACAAATCTTACAAGGAGCAGCTGAGGGAAGTGGGGTCGTTTAGCCTGGAGAAGAGGAGGCTCAGGGGAGACCTTCTCACTCTCTGCAGCTCCCTGCAAGGAGGTTGGAGTGAGATGGGGGCAGGTGGACAGTGAGAGGATGAGAGGAGAAGGCTTCAGGTTGAAGCAGGGGAGGTTTGGACTGGATAGAAGGAGAAATTTCTTTACTGCAAGGGTTGTGAAGTCTTGGAATAGGCTGCCCAGGGAGGTGGTGGAGTCACTGTCCCTGGAGGGGTTTAAGAAGCATTGAGATGTGGTGGTTAGTGGCATGGGGGTGCTAGGTATGGTTGGACTTGTTGATCTTGGAGGTCTCCTGCAACCTTTGTGATTCTGGGAGCTGAGCTATTTCAGCAAAACCTCTGTAGTGCTAAGTTATGCAGAAGCAGAATGATTCCCCCCCTGACATGCTGCAGATGTGATTTTAATTTACTTAGTGCTGTGTGCCATTAATATTCAGAGGAGAAAGAAGACTTTGTTCTTCACTTGAAGGCATTAGGAAATTATCTTCAGCTGAGTAGGTTTTAGTGCTGGAATATGCAAAGCTGATCAGCTCCACACTGCCCAGATAATATTCTCTGCTCCATGAAAACCACATAGCTAAGGGAGAGAAAGTGCTGTTCTGCACCTAGATATCACTGCAGTCATCTTGTATGGACACAGATTTCCCCCTTCCCACAGCCTGGTCTCTGTGTGTTTGCATTTCTGTAGCTGCCTTCTGAAAATAAGCCTCTGTGGAGCAGGTTTGGATGAGGCTGCATGGAAGATCCTCTCCTTATCTGTTAAGCTTTGGCACTTGCCAGTGGCAGGAGCATGTTATCAGTGCTACAGGAAGTATTGGAACCAGAAAGGCTCCTCCTGCCTCTGGAATTCCAGCTGCCAGAAATTCCTGTGAGGAGCTCAGCAGTGTTGTTTGGCACCAGGATGATGGTGGCTGTGCTTTGTGCCTGGACTTGTATTTTCTTGCTATGTCTTTAGAGTCAGAAGCTCTGCAAAGAGCAGTTCAGTTCTTCTGGTGCCTCTTGTGGGCACTGCCTGTTGGGAAGATGTTTTTGGGGCTCATCTTCTTTTTGGTTTGCTTTTTCTCCTTTATTCACTAATGGTGCAGAGGGGAAGGTGTCTCTGGCAGTTACACAGGACAGTGCTGGAGATTAGAAGGAGGTTCTTTACCCAAAGGGTGGTGAGGCACTGGAACAGGTTGCCCAGAGAGGTTGTGGATGCCCAATCCCTGGCAGTGTTTAAGGCCAGGCTGGATGTGGCCCTGGATGACCTGGTCTAGTGATTGGCATCCCTGCCCATGGCAGGGGGGTTGGAACTAGATGATCTTTAAGGTCCCTTCCAACCTCAGCCATTCTGTGATTCTATGTTCACAGTGTAGGTGGAAACTGTTTCTATTAACTTAATCATCCCAGCCCCAACTCCCTGACAACTGGCACAGTGTCTTGCCAAGATAAACAGACTTAAAATTTGGAGTCTCTTGGCCAAGCTTCTTGATGCCAAAACGTTAGGAAAATATTTGGGTAAGTTCACCTCAGTTTTTGGATTCTTCTGTTTCCCAGTCTTACATCCAAGTTGCCACTTAACTCCTCAGAGAAATTCTTCCCTGGAAGGAGCTCACACTTAGGAAATCCCAGGCTGCTTGGTTCTCTTCCAGTGAAATGGGAGGAATCCAGCCTGGCCTTTGCAGGGGCAGGGGAAAGCACCTTCAGGGGTGGAGCTGTATCTCTCCAGGAACTGCACCACTGCTGCTCACACCTTCACTGCTTGTTTTAGTGATCCCCTGCAGGACCAGGGGAGATTGCTGATCTGAGGTGGGGAGGGATGTGCTCAGAGGAGCCTGAGCTGTCTGTCTGTCTGTCTTGCTCTCTGCCATGCTGTGCCTGCTGGTGTCTGTTTGGGGGTGTGATGCTGATGGGGTGGGAACAGGCAGCTCCAGGCTGCTTTGGGCTTACCCTGATGTTCCCCTGTGCCTTCAGCTGCTAAGTCATTCTTAAAGCACGTTAGGTTCTTTGCTCTCACCTTTCCCTGGCATCAGTAACCTAGAAATGTTTCTCTTTGATAAAGTACAAGGTAATTTGTCTGACATTACTCAGCTGGTGGTCAGTGAATTGCCTCTCCTAGGGAGGAAAGGTTTTCTCTCTTAGCATTTATCTAGATGAGCCCTGGCTGATTGCAGAGCCCAGGCTGCTGTGTCTGTATCAGACACAATGCCCACCTGGGCTGCTCTGTCCATGGAAGGATTTTGGGTATTCCCTGCTTTGTCTTTTTCCTCTCTGCCTTCTTAGCCTGACAAAGATTGCTCTGCAAATGGCCTTAGGCTTGCACACCCTGGTGGATCTCTTCTGTGGCTTGTGCTGGGGACTGAAATGGGTGTAAGCTAGAGGAGGGCAGATTTAGGTTGGATATTAGGAGGAAGTTCTTCACTATGAGGGTGGTGAGACAGTGGGACAGGTTGCCCAGAGAGGTTGTGGAAGCCTCATCCCTGGAAGCTTTTAAGGCCAGGCTGGATGTGGCCCTGGGCAACCTGATCTAGTGGGAGGTGTCCCTGGCAGACAGGGGGTTGGAACAGGATGATCTTTGAGGTCCTTTCCAACTATGACCATTCTATGATTCTATGACTGCTGGGCCAAAGTGGTTTTGGGGAGCTCTGGGTGACTGGCACTTGTGACTCTTGCAGGAAAGGATAACCTATAGAGCTGACTTTTTTCTCTTCCTGTAACACAGAAAATAGAGCAAACTTGTGAGTGGATTTTTCCTCTGTCCTGGTGCATAGAGGCTGCTGCATGGTGGGAGTCAATCTTGCCTGTAATAAGCCCAGCTGTTAGCTTTGGCATTGGCCTCCTGCTGTTTGCCACCCTCATAAATCATCTTTAGCAATGTGTCAGAGATGGAGAAAACACTTTTTAATTAGCAACTGGAACAGAGTTGTGTTGGAAAATTTTCCTTCCCTAAGGTTTAACAACCTAAAAACCCCCAGCAAGATCTATTCCATTGCTCACAACCACCCCAGAAATGCTCTAGGGTTGGGGCAGAGGGGCTGGAAAGATGCTCAGAAGACCTGAGGGTGTTGGTTGACAGCAGCTGAAGATGAGCAGCAGAGTGCCCAGGTGGCCAAGGAGGCCAACAGCATCCTGGCTTGGATCAGCACTAGGGTGGCAGCAGGACTAGGGCAGGGATTGGCCTCCTGTACCAGGCACTGGGGAGGCCACATCTCTAATCCTGGGTTCAGTTTTGGGCTCCTCACTGCAAGAAGGACATGGAGGTGCTGGAGTGTGTCCAGAGAAGGGCAAGGAAGGTGGGGAAGGGTCTGGAGCAGAAGTGTTGTGAGGAGCAGCTGAGGGAAGTGGGGTTGGTTAGCCTGGAGAAGAGGAGGCTCAGGGGAGACTTTCTCACTCTCTGCAGCTCCCTGAGAGGAGGCTGGAGTGAGGTGGAGCTTGGTCTCTTCTCCCAAGAAACAAGTGGTAGGACATGAGGAAGCACCCTCAGGTTGCTCCAGGGGAGGTTTAGGTTGGGTGTCAGGAATAATTTCTTCCCTTAGAGGGTTGCCAAGGCCTGGCCCAGGCTGCCCAGGGCAGTGATGGAGTCACCATCCCTGGAGGGGTTTGAAATCATTTGTCCATGGCACTTGGCAACATGATTTAGTGGCACTGGGGTGTTGGGGTGACAGGTGGACTTGATGATCTTAGAGGTCTTTTCCAGCCTTAATAATTTTATGCTTGTAGAAGTATAATTAAAATAGATTCAACATTTGAAATGAATCCATGTGCTCCAGAGATACAATCCATGTTTCCCCAGTGTGTCAGAGTATGAAAGGGGATTAGTCTCCCTATGGTTCTGTATACAGTGCTGCAGACTGTCCCTAGGAATGGTGTTAAACTACCCCATAATATCATACCCCTAGCTCTGCAGGCATGTAAGCTGGTGGGATTTTAGCCACCAGCAAAGTCCCTGTTGATCTGATCCCTGAGATTGACAGCAGCACTCTGTGTGTTTGCCCTGCAGTGGGGGTTTGTCAGGCCAGGAGATGTATGAGCTGTTAGAGCAAAGAGCACTGGGATATTGGCACTCTGTGTGTGCTGTTCCTGCTTACAGAAAGGGCAATTTGTTTAGGCTCTGCTTATGTCTCAGAATGGTGAGGTTTGGGGGCAGAGCTGGCAGCTCAGGGGTAGCAGCTTAAGCTACAAAGTGTTCCTTGGTTAGCTTAGCTTTCCAGGGGGGGTGTGGAGTGCTGCAGTTGTCAGTGGTTTTATATCCTGGTGAAGAAGTTTGGGTAGGAGATAACCTGATCTTCTGAAGTTTGTATCCCTGACTGTCTTGGCTTTGAGGTCTGGACAGGCATCAAGAGGTTGGGGCCAGACTCTGCCCAGTGATGCCCAGGGACAGCCCAAGGGGCACTGGGCACCAACTGGAAGCCAGGAGGTTGCAGCTGAGCAGGAGGAGAAGCTTGTTTGTTGTGAGGGTGTTGGAGCCCTGGCCCAGGCTTTGCAGAGAGGCTGTGGAGTCTCCTTGTGTGGAGAGATTGCCAAGGCAGCTGGAGGTGACCCTGGGCAAGCTGCTGTGGGTGCCCCTGCTGGAGCAGGGGGGTTGGACTGGATGATCCCCAGAGGTCCCTTCCAGCCAGGTCTCTTGCTGGTTAAGTTGTGTTGCTCTGAGCAGACCAGGTAGGCTCCATCTGTACTGCCAGGTAGGCTCTGGCTCCTGGAATGCTGTGGGGACCAGCTCCTGGGGGTGGTTTTGTCATCTGGTTTCCAGGTAGTTTCCAGGCTTTGACAAGGAACACTGCTGTCCCAGCTGCTTCACTAATATGTAATCTTATATATCTAATATAATCCTGCAGTCAGAGCTGATTCCTCTGAGTGCAGGGTGAGCTCTGGCACCCTCACACTCAGAGTGATGTCAGTAATGATTTCAAGGGGAGACTGTTGCTTAAGAGAGAGCCACAGATCTAGAGTGGTTAACAAGCTGGCAATAAAAATACATAGTGCCAGAGACTTATGTATGGTCAGGATCCATGAACCTGCCTTAAAATTGATGCTGTTCTGCTGGCAGACTGCTGAAGCTTGTAAATATGCTTATCAGCCAAACTGTCTGCTAGAAAAATCTCCCTTTTGGGCTCTGTAATGCTGTCTGCTCCTGCCCAATCTGTTTAGGTACTAACAAAAGTTCCTATCAGGTACCTGGCAACCCAGGGCAGCTGTAAAATTGATCTTTATGGTGCTTGACTGTTGGCCTTATTTATTGCAAGTATGACATGTCAAAACATCCAGGCTTTAAAACAACTGAGTTTGGACCAGGTTCCTGTTTACCAGCTTGAAGGAGTTTGAAAAATCACAACAACTTGTGTTATTTTTGCAGCATGACTGCAGGAATTGACTGGGAAAGGCTGTGAATTATTGAATGCTTTGTCATCTGTTAGGTCCTGCCATAATGAAAGGTGTAGCAATCCTGGCATGGGAAGGGAACCCACTGGGAGCTGGAGCCTTGGGGTAGGAAGGATTTGCATGAAAGAAAGGGCAGTGTCAGCTCAGGACAGGGGTGCTGCAGCCTGGCCAAGGCAAGGGAAAGTCAGGGTTGGGGAGGAGAGGTGAAGGTGTGAGACTGGAGAGGCATCAGAGCCAGGTTCAGAGGCCCCTTCCATGTGCCTTCTCCTATGGCTCGAGGTTTGAGCCAGTGTCATGACTTGCCATTTGTTTTCAGACTAAATGAAAGCTGGGTTGAGTTTGGGAGCTCTTTTTTGGAGCTCTCAGCCTAGTGCATGCATTTTGAATGATGAATGCATTTTAGCAGTAACTCTAGAGCTGTGATGTGCACTTTGAATCCATCCCAGACAAGCTGTGTTGGGTTTTATTTCCCCTGGTCCCTGCTCTTCTTTGAACTTTTAAGCCTCCCTTTATCCCTCAGCTTCCAGCTACTTTAAGCTAAGTGGAGTTCAGAGTGAGAAGATCTCTTCAGAGCTGGGTGGTGTTGGTGCTGAGTCAGAAGGCACAGACCTGGAGTCCTCATCTTCCCTCACAAACTTTTTGTGCATCTCTAATGTCCTGAAGATGCAGAAGTTAGAGCATTCCTCAGCTCTCAGAGACAGCCTGGAAAATCATGTTCCTGGTTTCTCTCTTAGGCTTTTAAGATAAATAAGAAGAGAGAGAGAAAACTTGGCTTTTTAACAGCAAAATATCAATGTACTGTTGGTTGTGTGTACAGCATGGGTCATATGGCTGAGTGTTTCATTCTCCTGTTGGAAAACAGTTAGGGGGTGGGTGATGGATGTGCTCATTTAGACAAGTTATTGCTGCAGAGGAATGTTTATTGTGCACAGAACTGTTGGTGATTCATTGGGGTTTGTTCCAAAGAAGTTATTAGTACAAAAGCTGATGGAAATGGCAATAGAAGAGAAATCAGAATTGACTCATTTCAGTTGTGCACAGTATGGAGCTGCTTGGGGGCCTCTGTGTGCTCCCCATGCTGCCCTGTGTCAGGTGCCCAGTTTGTCACTGTAACCACTGCCCAGTGACTGAAGGACCTGGCTAATTACCTTCAGTTAATGAAGATCTCATCACCTGCCCAGAGAGGAGCTGAGCCATGCTCATCACTGTGTCAGCAGTCTCAGTGGCTTCAGGCTGCTGCCTCAGCTTGGCTCATGCTGTTGACTCTTGTCCTCCTGCTTCTGGGTTTGAATCAGAAAGCTCCATTCCCCTTGCAGGCTGCAGAAGTTTGGAGCTGAGGGCTGGGGGTTTGTGCCTCTCCATGGAGAACAAGGAACAAGGTTCTTAGGAGCTTCCCAAGAGGCCATTAGCCAGTGGCAGCATTGTACCAGCCCCTCCTTTCCTTTGGAGACTGCAGTTAAATGCCTGAAAACTAAAAGCCCAGCTCTGCAGTTGCAGTGAGATGTCTGCAGGGTGGAGACCTGGTTTGCTCATGCTTTACCTTCCCTGAACTGCCAGCTGGGACATGGAAAGGTTAAAATCCTCTCTTCAGATCTTTCCTATTTTATCTTCTGCCTCTGGCATCTTAGCAGAATTCTCTAGATGAGAAGCAGAGTTTCAGGTCTGTGACCCTTTATACACTTTGCCTCTGGTTTAACTCTTGAAGCTCCTACTCTGGAGAGACCCAATTAAGGCTTTGCCAGGGGGATCAAAACCCCAAGGCACAGTTTGTGACTTCAGAGAAGGAGAAGTCATCCCATTTGTTAAACCCTGCTGAGCTGATTTCTTTAATGCCATGAACTGAAGGCATTTTGCTTTACTCTTCTGGCTGCTCTTCACTCAGGCAGCACACAGAGCCTGTGTCCTTTTGTCTGCAAAAGCATTTTCCTTCCTCTCCTGGGCTTTGGAGCTGTACCTGAGATGCTTCTTTTGGCACATGGCATTAACAGCCTGGGACAGGCAGATAATGGAGCAGTTCCTGCATCTCCTTGTGTGCTGGCAAATGCAGTTTCATGTTTTGCAGTTGCCCTTTCTGGGTCAGAGTTTGCAATGCATTTGCACAGCAGCACTGGAGGAAAGCCCTAGTGTTACTGAAGTGCTCCTGGCCTCCAGTGGCATCAGCTACCCAAGGCTGGCTGGCTTGGTGCTACAGCCTCTGTTGATGGGATCTCCTGCTGCTGTTCAGCTGATACCATGCTTTGCCTGCTTCATCTCTGAGGTGCCTCCAGAGCTCTGGGGCAGCCTCAGCACAGGAGGAGAATGTTGCTGTTACTCCCCTGGCAGCTCTCTCCTTGCTGGAGAGGGTTGTGTCTCTGAGCTGGCTGGCTAGCTGTGAGGAAGCCCTTACTAGGGCTTATTGAGTGAACCAAGAGCTTCCCTTCTAGTCAGAATTCAGTAGGAATCCATCTGCAGCATCTTGTGACTGCTGAGGCCCAGAAAGGCTCCCAAAAAGTCATTTCCCTTTGGTTTTGAGTAGTCTTAAGGTTGCTGTTAGTATTTAAGAGCATGGGATGCTTTTCAGTGCAGTGTAGTGAATTGGATTTTCCTGCACTGACAGCTCCAGGCTTGCTAAGGTCATATCTGTAAGAAATCATAGCATTTTGTGATGGAATTAGGTTTAAATTTGTGTTAATTTCAAAATAAGTTGCCTATTTCTGGAGGGGTTTTCTGGCCAAGCCCTGGAGTGTGCCAGGATCTCCAAGGGTTTCTCAACAAGAGTGAAGAAATCTGTTTATTGAAAGGAACTCGAGTTTCTCACCAAATTGCTTAAGACTCAAGGTTTCAACATGAATATTTCAATCTTTTTTTCCCCCCAACTCATTTATTTTCAGAACCACAACTAGCTGAGGGACAGTGATGTCAGATCTTTTGTTCTCAGTGGCTGCAGGGTAGCAGCTTTGTGCTTGTTGAGTGGTGACTTTCAGCAGAATTAGTGAGACTAGAACCTTATATAGCAACTGTTAGGCAATTTCTGAGTGTGGGTTATGGAGACTTCAGATGAAACATCTCCTTTTCAGTCCCAGAATGTGGCAGGAATGGGCTTTGTCTCTGTCCTTTGGCTTCCTCCTCCTCAGTACTGCCATCCCCAACTGTTACACAGCAGGTGTGTTGGGAACTGGCTGAAGGACAGAGCTCAGAGGGTTGGGATCAGAGTTGGGTTCAGAGTCTAGCTGGAGGCCTGTAGCTTGTGGTGTTCCCCAGGGGTCAGGACTGGCTCCAGCCTTGTTCAACATCTCCATCAGTGACCTGGCTGAAGGCACAGAGTGCAGCCTCAGCCAGTTTGCTGCTGGCACAGGGCTGGGAGGAGTGGCTGACACCTGTCAGACTGTGCTGCCACTGAGGGAGAGCTGGGGGAGAGGAACCTCAGGGAGGTTTAAGGGCAAGTGTCTGTGAGCAGCAGGAGATGAGAAGCATGTGTGTGTGTATGCAAGAGCAGGAGAGATGTCCTAAATCCAAGCATTGTGATGTGCCCTTGGACTTGCATGGTAAAGCCAGAGGTTTTTAGCCTGGCTGAAGCTTTTAGGCCACAACAGGCTAAGGGAGGAAGTTTTTGCTTGGATCCTTTGTAGAGCATTGGTTTGACCATAGACCTCTTGTGCTTTTCCTCCAGCTCCCCTTGCCCAGGAGGGAGCAGTGAGGGGAAATGTCTCCATCCAGTCTGTTGCTGATGTGCTGCTAGGAAACAGATGTCAGGTTTGCACTGTGCCTCCCACCTGTGGGACCTGTGGAACAGGGCCTTCCATGTGCTTTGCTTTGAAACATAGGGTCAGGGGGGATTTGGGGTAAATCCTTCCTGCTCATGGGTGTCCATGTGTTGTGCACAGAATCCTGCTTGCACCCAGCTGAAGGTTGGTGACCTGCAGGGGTCTGGAGGTTTTAGACTGGCTTTGGAATCACTGGGAGGCCTGGAGCTGTGTCTGTCTTATGGTCAAATGAATTCAGTGGTCAGTTTAGCCACAGACTAACCTTTCTGTAAATCAGGGGGATGGAGGCATGAGGAAGTGGCAGGAGCTGTGGGTTTCCCCCAGAGCTTGGCTGGGAAAGATGAGTGGCTGTTGATCTTTCTCACCTCTGGGGTCATGGGAGGAAATGCAATAAGCTTCCCCTCAGCTTTTATCACTTCCTCTGCCAAGCAGGGGGAGATGATTTGCCTTCATTTGCTGCTCCTCTTGTCAGCAAGAGAAATTGGTGTTTAGCCAGATAATAAATAATCCTTTTCCTGGGGAAGGAGCTCTCAGATGTAGCTGTAGTAACACTGGTTTCCTCCTCTCACTGCTTTCTTCAGCCTGGTCCTGCAAATTCTGGCTCTTTAAGATGTGGTTTGCATGTGTGTGATGTGCAGAGCTGCTTTGCTGTGGCTTGCAGTCTGTTTCTGAGGCTTTTTAACAACTTTGAATGGTGGCTGCTTATCTCCTGGATGCTGACAGCTTCATTCATCTCTGTTGTATAAAGCTTTTGAAGACCCTGCAGGCCAGATTGGCAGTGGGAGTGTGTGCTTGTGGAAATTGGGTCAGCATTGTTTGTTCTCATTTATGGAATCTACTGCATCATGGGCAAAGGTAGACTTTGAGCTTGGGCTTATTCTCTTGATCCAAGTCTAGAAGGGCTCTCTATACCTGAAGAATGTGGCTCTCTCTCTCTGTGCTGACAGGTAACATGGGGAGTGTGGAGTCCAGGACAGGTTTTCCAGTGATGGTAACAGCAACTCATTTGAAATCAGACTTGAGGAGCACATCAGAAGCTGAAATGCTCTCCTGAGCCTGTGGGGTCACTGGGCAGGGGGTCTGTGGAAAAGAGGATGTTAGGAGGAGACTGTGTATTGCTCATGGGGAGGATTGTGTTTGCAGTTTCATGAATGTGCATTCTTGGGCATGGGAGGCCCAGAAGGTCAACAGCATCCTGGCTTGGAGCAGCACTAGTGTGGCAGCAGGGCTAGGGCAGGGATTGGCCTCCTGGACTGGGCACTGGGGAGGCCACAGCTTCAATCCTGGGTTCACTTTTGGGCTCCTCACTCCCAGAAGGACACTGAGGTGCTGGAGTGTGTCCAGAGAAGGGCAAGGAAGGTGGGGAAGGGTCTGGAGCAGAAGTCTTGTGAGGAGCAGCTGAGGGAAGTGGGGTTGTTTAGCCTGGAGAAGAGGAGGCTCAGGGGAGACCTTCTCACTCTCTGCAACTCCCTGAGAGGAGGCTGGAGCCAGGTGGAGCTTGGTCTCTTCTCCCAAGGAAACAGGTGACAGGGTGAGAGGATACAGCCTCAAATTGTGGTAGGGGAGAGGTTCAGGTTGGGTGTCAGGAACAATTTCTTCCCTGAGAGGGTTGCCAAGGCCTGGCCCAGGCTGCCCAGGGCAGTGGAGTCACCATCCCTGGAGGGTTTTAAAAGATGTGTAGCTGTGGTGCTGGTGGCCATGGGTTAGTGGTGACCTGGCAGTGCTGGTAATGGTTGGGTTCCATGATCTTAAAGGTTTCTTCCAACCCAAACAATTCTATGAATGCTGGTTCCTTGCTGAGCAACAGATCCTGCTTGTTGGCAAGGGTAGGAGTTGTTACTGCATGCCAACAGAGCTGCTGGCAGCAGAGCCAGGAGGTTGTGTCCTGCACCTCCACACATGGTCCAGCCACAGCCTCCTGCCTTTGCTGCTGCTCAGGGTGCCTTTGTTTTGCCCTTGTGTGCACTAGTAAGTTCTGTGTCCTGCCTTTGCTCCTCAGGCCTGGCTTCCCTGTTACTTCTCCTCTCTAAAAGCCAAATCAGCCATGTCCCTCAGCTCAGCACAGCTGGAGGTCTGTCCTGTGCATCCAGAGCCAAGGCTGAGGTGACATGAGGGTGAGATCACAGCACAAACCTAGCTGGGTGGTGAGTAGGGAAAGGTGCTTAGCAGTGTGACAGTGAGCCAGGATCAGTGACTTCCCTTCAGCACATTAAGCTCCTCATTGCCACAGCACTCTTCCCTCCCATCAAAATGAGTGTTTTCAGGGTTTTTTTGTTGTTCTTTCTCCTCCCTTGGCTCTCCTGCTGGGACTTGAGTTCTGTAAGGCATTTTTTCCAGAGACTTTGATTTTTATCAGGATGGAAAAAAAAGGTTAATATTGATTGAGTGGAGGAGAAAGCAGAACAAATGAGTGAGTAAGAGACTACCAGCCTGGCATGACAGGGCTGGATCCATTTCCAGCTCTTGCCAGCATATGGAAAAGTAGACTATGACTAAAACTGTCCCTGACCTCCCGCAGAATCTCATGGCTTGTGGAGCCCAGGGAAGAAGAGGCAGACAGCACTAGCTCAGTGATTTTAATGCACTTTCCTTGCCAGTCAGCACTTCTATCAAATGCCATGTGCAGGGAGATAAACTCTCTGTGTGTATCTATATATTTACCTGTATCTTGCAGAGCTGTAGCTACTCGCTGGCTTGATTTGACTGTGGGTGAATGCATGTCTGAATAAGCTCAAAGCAGCAACATCTAACAGGTTTCAGGTGCCTTGCCATAAGTTACCAGCACAGAAAGCAAAGCTGCCTACAAGTGCTGGAGGAGAACTCTGAAGCAGTCTCATTCTTGGCCCATCCAAGAGGCTGCTGTGTCTGAGCAGCTCCTGACTGGGCTGGCTCTCCAGAGGCTGCAGGAGGAGGTTGGGTTTGTGCACGTTGGCTGGCAAGAGGCAGAGTCAGGATGCTGTTTTGCCCTGTGAAAGGACACTTTGTTCTGTGGCAGGGGCACTTTGCTTTTCAACCCATCAGTACAGCCCCAGCTCCAGGAGCTGAACAGGCTCTTTGTGTTCCCCTGAAGCCAGCCAGGAGCTGGTTCCTCTCCCAGAGCCATCTCCATTGTTTGGGCTCGGTAAATACTCATCCCCTTGGGCTGTGGCTGCCCTGAAGGAGCAGGAGGACATGAGCAGGGAGAGAATTGGGCTGAGGTTTGCTCAGGCACCGAGGCAGTGCCGAGCCCTGTGATTCCCCTGGTGTGTGATGCCATCTAGTGTGCAGAGGGCTCCCAGGCTTCCTGGCAGCAGAGGTCTTCTCCTTCCACCCCCTTCCAGGCTGCTCCAGCTCTTGTGAGGAGATTTGTGAGGTTGCAGGTTTCCAAAGTGCCCTCTTGGGGATTGCTTGGGGTTGCTGGGAGTAGGAAAGGGCAGTGACAAGGGAGCCAGGCTGAGGAGCAGTTGTCTCTGCCTGTGGGCTGATTGGGATCATTTCTCTGTGTGTCAGGAAGGAGTCTCTGGGGTTCAGACCAGTGCTCAGTAGATGGTTAGATCCAGTTGGTTGTGACCATGGTGCTTTCATGGCTCATGAAACACAGTTAGGGATCCAGGCTGAGTTCACATCCCTAATCATACTGAGTTGGAGGCTGTCTGAAGATGATCTGCTGCTCTCTGGACCCATCCTGGAATAGATTGGGTGGAGGAGGAACATTCCTTGCACCAGGGGAGGTTTAGGTTGGATATTAGGAAACATTTCCTCCCAGAAAGAGTTGCTAGGCATTGGCCCAGGCTGCCCAGGGCAGGGGTGGAGTCACCATCCCTGGAGGGGGTTAAAAACCACAGAGATGTGGTGCTGAGGGCCATGGTTTGGTGGCATGGGGGTGATAGGTTGATGGTTGGACTTGAGGTCTCTTCCAACCTTAATGATTCTGTGGTTCATCACTGACCCTCTGCCTGTCTTCATTTGGACTTTGGTCTCTTAGCTGTCTCTTAAATTCTGCAGGTGGAAGAACATAGTTTTCCTGTCAGTGGGACAGCAGAATCCATCCCTTCCTGTTCTGGAAAGGGTGGTGAATGGTTTGGGTGCAGGCTCACTTCCCAGCACTGTCTGTGCTCTCATGTGTGATATCCAAAAAGTTTAATTCTAACTGCTGCCAGGAGAGGGCTTATGTCCCCTCAGGTAGTGAGTGCCTGGACTTCAGCATGGCAAAGGATTCATTCTGGAGTGATCTCATTATAGTCTGAATGAATTGTGAAATCAGACTCTGATAGGGTGTGAAATGGAAGCAGAGAGGGGTAACACCAGATGCTTTTATTTACATGTGTTAATCAACACAGACCCAAACAACAACAACAAATGAATCTGGAGCTGTTCAGAGGTTCAGATGCTCCATGTTTGCCTGGGAACTTTGGGAAATGTGCTGCTTTGGAGATGGAATCCCAGACTCCCAGCATGGTGGGGGCTGGCAGGGACCTCTGGGATCATCCAGTCCATCCCCCTGCTCCAGCAGGGTCACCCAAAGCAGCTTGCCCAGGGTCACCTCCAGCTGCCTTGGGAATCTCTCCCCAGGAGGAGACTCCACAGCCTCTCTGCAAAGCCTGGGCCAGGGCTCCAACACCCTCACAACAATCAACTTTCTCCTCCTGCTCAGCTGCAACCTCCTGGCTTCCAGTTTGTGCCCAGTGCCCCTTGGGCTGTCCCTGGGCACCACTGAGCAGAGTCTGGCCCCAGCCTCTTGTGCCCACTCTTTAGATACTGATAAGCATTGATAAAGTCTTCTCCAGCCTAACAAGCCCAGCTCCCTCAGCCTTTCCTCAGAAGGGAGATGCTTCAGCTCCTAATTGTCTTTCTAGCTCTCCATTGAACTCCTTCCAGGAACTCCATGTCTCTCTTGTACTGAGGAGCCCCCAGCTGAACAGAGCTCTCCACGTTGGACCTCACCAGGGCAGAGTAGAGGGGGAGGAGAACCTCCCTCACCCTCCTGGTCACGCTCTTGGCCTTCTTGACCCTGAAGGCACACTGCTGGCTCATGGTGACCTTGTTGTCCACCAAGACTCCCAGGTTCTTCTCTACAGAGGTGCTTCCAGCAGGTGAACCCCCAGCAAGGGTGTATTAAGGTCTAAAGGCTGAAGGCAGCACCAGAAGGCATTTCCAGGATGCTCTCTGGTCCCTGCAGTGCCTGTGTTTCAGAGGTCCCCAGGGTGGCTCTGGAAACCCTTCCTTACCTTCAGCCAGCTCTGCTCTCAACAGGAACATGGAAGATGTTTGCTTTTCCCTTTCTGAGCCCAGCCTGTGGTGTAACCAAGAGCAGACAAGAGCAGGCATGTGGACTTGGTCTATCCAAGTGCCTGGTATTATATTCACCAGGGTCAATTAGCCAGTGGCTGAAGGTGGTTTCCTTTGGAGACAGTCTGGCTTTGCTTTCTGGCTGCCTGTTGGCATCCCAGTTTTATGGGAATTTCTGTCAGAAGCTAAGTTTGGTTTGCAGCCAGAAAGCTTTTTTTTTTTCCCCTGTGAAGTGTTTTAATTCAGCTCAGTGGGATGAGGAGAAGGACAAATAGTGATGGGGATTGTGCTGGGGATGGCAGGGAGAGGTTGCTTCTGGGAAAACACATGATGTCACTTCTGGCTGTTTCTCTCTATTGTTCAACTAGCAATTTGATTTGGGTTCCTGGGAAACTGCTGGAGCCAGATGGGGTTGCTTGGGGATTGGGTTGGTTGGAAGGAGGAAGATGATTCCTCTAGGAGAGAGTTGAGGCAGACTCGAGGATCCACTTGCATATTCCTCTGGAGAGGGATGGACACCATGGCTTGTTGTGCTCCCCAGATTGACAGCAGGCACAGAGCTCCTGCCTGTGACAGCAGAGGAATGCTTCTCTGGTTGTAGGGCTGCCCTAAACAGTGATTTCCTTAGAAGCACCATTTCAGTGTTCAGCAGAGTGATTGGACTTGGGCTCCTGGGAAACTGCTGGGTTCTGATGGTGGAGCTTAGGGCTTGGGTTTGCTGCAGTGAGGAAGATGATTTGTCTAGGAAAGGGCTGAGGTTCTCTGATCCTTGGGGTTTGTCCTCTCTTAGAATCATTCTGGCTGGAAAAGCCCTCTGAGATCATGGAGTCCAAGCACCCACCCAACACTGCCATGCTCACCACTGAACCATGGCTCCAAGCACCACAGCTACACACTGAACACTTCCAGGGATGGAGACTCCACCACCTCCCTGGGCAGCCTGGGCCAATGTCTGATGACCCTCTAGACAGGTCACTGCAGAGATTCCCAGCTCAGTCTGGTCAGGAACAGAAGGGTTGAGCATTAGAACCTGTTTGGAAGAGCAGCAGGAGACAAGGAGAGCTGTGGCTCCATGCTGTAGAGCTCTGCATGCTCTTGGGTGCACATGCCCTGGCTATAGGAGACAGGCTGTGAAGAGCTGGTGTTCAGAGTTCCTCTAGAGATGTGTGGAAGCCTGAGATGTGGTTGAGATGATTTCAGCAGTGGTGCTTTGTTAAGAACACAGCATGTGAAATGCTGCTGCTAGGTTTTATCAACCAGAAAATGGTTTCAGAGTTCAGAGTTCAACCAGGCTTCCTTCCCATCTGCTCCTACCAGTGAGAGCTCACTAGTGGTTGCAAGGATGGGAACAAGGATTTCATCTAATAAGTCAAAGCAGAGAATAGTCAGAATTGTAGCTGGTGAAAATGTGATTGGCCACTTGAGGGAATAAGAGGTTTTTAGTTATTTGCTGGTGTTTCTTTTCCCTCTTGGAAGGAAATGAGCTATCTGGTAGGAGTTGTGTGAAGAGTAAGTAGCATAAGTAGTTTCAAAGAGGGAGCAGAATATCTAGTCAGACTTATTTTACACTGGTAAGATCCTTTTCAGCTCCTTGCAGTTAGGAATATATGCTACTGGGTAGCAAGCTGGAGGTGAGTCAGTGGTGTGGGCCATCAGCCACAGTCCTCCCTTGCCTTTTCCAGGTCATTTCAGGATGCTGTTGGTTGTCTCAGAAGAGATTTTCTTCACTGTCACTTTCTGTAAGCTCTTTGTGCTGGTGAGAGGCCACTCTGCACAGCAGCAGCTGCAGCACCCAATCTGGGTCAGGAGTGGCTTTCAAGTGTTATCAGAGGAGAGCAGGTTCAAGAGGGAACTGGGAACAGCTTCAGATGGGCTGAGGGGTGGAGGGCTTGGAAGGCTGCTGCTTGCTGATCACTGCCTGCTTTGCACACAGTAAGGCTGCTCTTGAGATCATAGGATCACTATGGTTGGAAGAGACCTCTAAGGTCACCAATTCCAACCAGCAACCTGGCACCCCCATGCCATTAACCCTTGGCCCCAACTACCACACCTCTATGGTTTTGAACCCCCTCCAGGGATGGTGACTCCACCCCTGCCCTGGGCAGCCTGGGCCAATGCCTAACAACTCTTCTGGGAGGAAATGTTTCCTAATATCCAACCTGAACCTCCCCTGGTGCAACTTGAGGCCATTTCCCCTTGTCTTATCCCTAGTCACCTGGGAGAAGAGACCAACCCCCTAGCAGATGGCTTAGGCTGTGTAATTTAGAGGCACTGACTTGCTTCATTCCCTAAGGGTTTGTTCTCTTTGTGCCATTGCAACACCCCAAAATCTCATTTACTTAGGTGTGTGAGAAGCAACCTCTGCCAAATTGTCATCCCTGAAAACAGAACAACCTGTGGCTACCCTCTACTAAGCTTTCCAGGAGGACACTTTAATGGAAAGGGATTTCCCAGTTTGGGGAGAAGCAGAGGTTTGGGAATGGCTGAGGGGAAGAAACTGGAGTTTCTTTTTACCAATGCTGATTTTCAATGATTTTAAACAGCTTGCATAGAGCATTACAAATTCTCTAGGGTATTTGCACAGCTGAAAGAACAAAGAGAAACTTTTAAGGGGAGGAAATCACTATCAGGTGATGAAGAAGGCTTTAAAATTGTATGTTGCCATACTGTGCTGTGCTGCCCTGCACTGTGTTGGACATGGGGGAGGAGAGAGAAGCCATCACTTGTCCTCACAGTCACCTGAAGATGCTGCTTAGGCATCAAGGATCTGCATCTTACACTGCCATGGGGGATGTGGACAAGTGAGCAGGTAAAATAGACTCAAGTTTGTTGTCAGTGTAGACAGCAAAGAGGGGAAATGAGGAGAATTGCAGGTGGGGGCCAGGAGTGGAGGAGCATGGTTAGTTCTCTGTCCTCTCACTGCCTCTCAGGCTCAGCTCCCTGGGAAGTGCATGGGAAAGGTCTGCAGGGAGAGACTGCTCCCAATGTGCCCTCTGCAGGGCTAGACTGAGCTGTCAGCTTAGGGACACCTCCTGATGGCTGCTGTTGATGGAACTAACACTCTGCTAACTAACAGCCCTGGATGCTTCTCTGAGAATTTGCTGTTGGTTTTTGGCCTGGGCAGCCCATCACAGAGACTGGCTGTGTGTCCCAAGGAGAGTAGCTGCTTTGGGCACAGCACCATCAAGAGTGAAATAAGAAAGACATGGATACAAGGCAGAGTTCTGACCTATTCAGGGTAAAAGTTCTTATTGCCTCTTGAAAGGTGAAGGTACTGGCAGTGACCTGCAGCTTCTGAGAGCTGCTTTAGCCCTGTCTTATGTTCTGCATCTTCCATCAGCTGAACTACAAAATCACCCTAGAATTTGGCCAGGGAGCTCTCTGACCAAATGTTGTAGTAAAGGCATGAAGTTCTGCTAAGAACCCATCAGACATCACCATTTCCATTCTAACCTGTGAGGGCAAAACCAGAGATGTGAGCAGGGGGAGTGAATTGTGTTCCCTCCCTTCAGTGGTGCACTGAATGCCAGGCAAGGGCAGAGTGGCCATGAGGAGAGCCACTGCCATGGGCAGGAATGAGCAGAAAGGACAAGACCTCAATATTCTGGACCAGCAGAAGTGCTGTGATGTTGCAGTAGCAGCGTTACCTGGTGTGGTGGTCATTAGGATTATCTTTTTCTCTTTGAGTTGAACCAACTTGGAAGGGGTTTCATTCCCTTGCATACTTAAACTTGAACCCCAAATTTTGGGTGATCTCCTTGGTAGTGGCTGTGGGTGCTGAGTGACAAGTGAAGAAGGAGCTGCAGTGCCTCAGCAGCACTCACTCCCTTGGACACACTAACATATTGGGCTGTTCACTGGACTGGGGAGGTTTCACCAGCAAACTTCTCATCCTGTAGACCCTTGTTTCTTGTAGGGAGCGTGGAGGGTGGGGAGGGAACTGTGGTAGCTCAGCACCAGGGCACACATCCTGCGGGGATCTGCAGCTTGCACAGCACCGGCGGCTGCAGAGGGAATCTCGGGAAGCTTCAGAGGCAAAGGAGGAATGCTGAGGAATCAGCTTGCCTTAGCCTGCGCTGGTTTCAGGCATGTGATGGCAGTTTGCTGTCATGGGTTTGTTGCTCTCTCTCTCTCTCCCTCTGCCTCTCCCCTCTCTCGCTGTAGCAGCAGAGTTCCGTTCCGTGCCGCGCCGGAGCACAATCCCTGCATGCAATTCCCCTCCCTCTCTGTTTCTCTTGGCTCTTGTTGAACTCCCTGGCTTGTCTGGTGGGACCTCTCCGAGGAGAGAGCGAGCGAGGAACAGCGCTGGCTGCTCTGCAGTGCAAATTGAGCATGAAATGGGCAGCGTGGAAGCGGCGAGCGGGGCCGGGGAGGCAGCTGCAGCTCCCCGCTGCTATTCCTAGGCACCTTCGTCTGGAGGAGCAGCGGCACCGGGAAGGGAGGAGAGGCAGTGAAGCCAACGTGGGGAGCTGAAGTGGCCTTGGCTAGCCTGGAGCTGCTGTGTTTGGGAGCTGATGCCTTGGAAGGGTTTTTCAATTAGCTGCTGGGAAGCTACGGAGAGACCTGGAATCGTTAGGCCTTGGCTAGGGATCCCCTCCATGGAAAGAATAGATCCCTGTAGCAGGGGTAAGTAGTGCACAGCCTTTCAGAGATCCTCTGGGCTTGAGAGAAGGTCTGGGTTTTGTTTGCTGGCGTGATAGAAGAGTAATGCTGGAAGCAGAGCAGCTGTCAGGGTGCCATTCCATCCCAGTTCAGCAGGCAGCGTGCTCAGATGCAGTGTAAAGGGGAGGTTTGTGGCAGCCCTGTGCAGGCTGTCTTACATGACATTAAGCTCAGGATAATGCAAACTGGGGCTCTCAGTCCAGAGATTAACCCTGTGGCCTTTGGGAAGGTTTTTTGGCACGGAGGCAGTTGGTCTGAGAGCCACGTTAATGAGGGAGGAGGAACTGTGTGACCTGCTCCAGGGACCCCTGCTGTGGCAAGGGGGTTGGACTGGTTGATCTCTCCAGGTCCCTTCCAACTCCTAACGTTCTGTGGTTCTGTGAGTTCACTGGGGAACATCCCTGTGCTGCTTTCCTACCCCAGCAGAAGCCAGTGGCTGTTCAGACAGAGGATTTTAAACTTCCAGTGCATCTTCTACTGAGCAGAGAAGTGAAGAGCCCTGAAGAAGGGAGTGCCTTGCATTTTATGGTGCTAGGTGCGTGCCAAACTGTTGCTCATGATGCCTAGAACACATCCTTTGTCACAAGGGCAGGTTTAGCAAGGGTTTATCACTTATTTCCTTTGATCTTTCCTGCAGTTATCTTTAACAGTAATCCTTGGAATAGAAAGTAATATCTCTTGCTTCAAGAGAATGCAGATTGACTCTGAACTTTTATCTGGGGAGTTTTGTGAGCCTTTATGACATGTTCAGTTTTGGTGCAGGTTTGTATGTGTGTGGAACAGCTCTGGGTGAATCTTTAATCAGGTGCAGGGGCAGGTAATACTCATCTGAGATGCCATGCTGAGAGGAACCCTGGAGAAGCACACAGCAGGCAGATCACTTGTACAAGATACATGCATTTTTTCATTCATAGCCAGTAAATTATTCACCAGACAAAATCAGCGTCTGAGCTTTCTAGGAATGACTTTGCCCATGTGCCTACCTCTGGAATTCCTGCTGCAGGCAGCTCAGTCCTAGTCCAGGCTCCCAGTGAGCAGTGCAAAGCTCTCTCCTGGAGAATGATGTTGGGAATTTCCAGTGCTCCTGCTTTTTGGAAATCATAAGTCAGGCTTAGGATGTGTTGTAACTTCTCCCTTTGTGCTGCCTCAGCTCTCCTCCTCTTTTGTGGAGGAGACTTGGACTTAAACCACTTCCTATTTCCTGCCTATCTTTGCTGGATGCTTTTCATGTAGCCCACTAAGCCTTTTATCCCTTGCACCCAGATTTGCATATCTGAATAAAGGGAATCTCTTGTCATGCTTTTTTTCCCTCCTCTGCTAGTTGTGTCAGGCTGTGACTCCTTTCCTTTGGATCTTGGTTAGTGGGACAAGAGCTGGTGATACAGTCCTAGTGGTACTCAAAAATCTGAGCTTAATATTTGCCCTAAGTCAAAGCAGCCAACAGCTTTTCTTGTGTTTGCTGTGTGTGTTTGTGCTTGGCTGGGCAGGGAAAGCAGAGCAGGGAGAACTGTTTGGCCTGGCTGCTCTCAGAGCACTGCCCTGGTCACACACAGAGCCTACTGCCTGGGAGATTGAATTTAATGATTTGGAATCAATTTGTTTGACTTGTGCCTCTTTTCTTACCCTGAGTCCTCAGAGCACCCTGGGATTCTGGGAGTTTCTGGGCACTTTGTGTCTTGGTTGATTTCTGGGTGGGGATTGTTTTGGTGGTGGTGGTTTTGGTTCTTTCCTTTAGGGGGGTGGGGGTTTTTTTGTGGTTTGTTTTTTCCCTTTTTTTATCTTTCACAGTTTAGAAGCAAGGAATCCATAGGGAACAACTCCATGTGCACTGGAGATCTAGGGGAGAGGAAGTCCCAAATCCTCCTGCTCCAGAAGTGCTGTTTGCAGGATGTACTCCAGAAAGCACTTTGTCAAGACACTCAAATAAGTGTTCAAACTCTGACATCCAAATCAAAATCCTTTATTGTACCTGGGGGTGGCTGTGCCAGGAACTGCTGCAGTGTTTGCAGTTGCATTTTCTCAGCAGTGTCACAGCAATGGGAACCTCTACCCTCAGCCATTCCTCACACCTCTGCAGTTGCTTTTAGGAAGGAAATGTTCCATTTCTGGAATCACAGCACATCAGGGGCTGGAAGGGAGCTCTGGAGATCATCTAGTCCAGATTTATGCAATAGTATTTTATGGGAAATTAATTTGAAAGAGAGAACTTGTGTACCTGAAGATTGTTTTGCTTCCCTTTGGCCTGCACTGCACTTCCTTCTGCCTTTCCTTCCCTTGCCAGCCCTGACTCCTCTGCAGCAAGCCATGGCCATGGCTTTCCCCAGCAGCAAGCCAGGTGTCCATGGCCAGGCTGTCAGGGAGATGCTGAGGCAGGGGAGCAAGACATCACCCATCCTCCTGTGCCTGTCAGAGTGGAATGCTCTGCTGTCTCTGAGCACCAGAACAATCACTTCATCAACAGCCTGGCATAATGGAGGCTCTGTGCTTACTGAGGCCAGATGTGTTCCTGCCTCTGAGGCTGGGCTTTCCTTGGAATTGCTGTGGGTTTGATTCCCATCACAGTTGTCTGTTTTTTCCTTTGTCTTTTATCCCATGGCCTGTCTCTTGGTGGTCAGCAGGAATAGTTGGTGTCACTAACAGATTCTATCTTCCAGTTCCTGCTCCCTGAAGCACATGTCTGTGCAGCAGAGCACATGGAACTTATCCTGTGCTTCAGGGCTGCTGGAGCCTGCTTAGTGTGGGGCTGGGGATGGCCTGAGGATGAGCTAGCAGAAGAATCATGGCTCCTGCAGCCATCCCTCCTCTGGCAGTGATTCCCCAGCTGTGGGCACAGTCACTGAAGGCAGGGGCTTTGCATGCTGGCACCATGTGCAGCCTCCTCCCCTGCTGGGTCTGGCAAAGGACAGCCAGCCCTGTCCATGGCGAAGGTTGCTGTGGGAGCCACAGTGAGGGAGCCACACTGGTGCCTTCTGAAACCCCAGAGACTGGAAGTAGTTTCCCCCCATGAGAAAAGGAGAAGAAAATGAGGTCATTCATGGGGGAATGGCTACAAGCTGCAGGAGGGGAATATTAGGCTATAGAGATTAGAAGGAGGTTCTTTACCCAAAGGGTGGTTAGGCACTGGAACAGGTTGCCCAGAGAGGTTGTGGCTGCCCCATCCCTGACAGTGTTTAAGGCCAGGCTGGATGTGGCCCTGGATGACCTGGTCTAGTGCATGTGGCATCCCTGCCCATGGCAGGGGTGTTGGAGCTAGATGATCTCTAAGGTCCCTTCCAACCTCAGCCATTCTATGATTCTATGTCATCAGAGAAGCAAAAACTCATGCAGCATGCAGGAAAGAAATCATAGAATCTGTGAAACAAATGTGGGAGAAGGTCTGTATTTCTCCCACCTCTTCCCAAGACAAGTGAGAGAGATTCTGCTTCACACAGAGGAGCAAGAAAAGCCAGGTGTCAGCCAGCTGAGGTGAGAAAGAGTTTTCAGACCAGTGGCTTTAGCCTAAAAAGTTCTCTCACTCTCAATGGTTTGGGTCTGATTTATCTTATGACCATTATTACTGTAGCCTGGAATGCAGAGGGTGAGGAAGTTCCTTCATGGTCAGTTCATACAGCACTTGAAATACAAAAGGCAAAGCCACAGGTGGCAAGTTCAGCTCCTGGAGCATTCCTGGCTGCTGTGTCCCCTTGGCCAATGGAGTGCCCAAGGCAGTGCTCTGCCTGCAGCCAGAGGGAGAGGGTGTTGGTTAGTTGTCTGTCAGAACATCACATATTTGAACTTGATGAAAACATTCTGCTTCCAGACCCCAGAAAGTTGTTTTTATCTAATGGAGTCCCCAGGGGCTGCATCTTTTAATGAAGTGTTTATGAATATTTCATTGCTTGTGCAGATTGCCCTTCCACAGAGAGAGCAGAGAAAGGGGCAAACCACAGGGAAAAGTCAGAGCCTGGTACAGGAGGATCTGGGAAAGTGATCTGTGATAGAGCTCTCTGAGATTCTGTGTCTCAACAAGCTTCAATATTAAATAGACTTGGCTGAAGAGTTAAAACAAACAAACTCCAGCAGCATGTCCATAAGCTGCCTGTGTTGGCAGCTCCACTGGGAACTGGGGTTTGGGAGGCAGATCTATCCAAGTCACACATTTCTGACTGCACTAAGAGTCAAGTTCTGTCAAGGTTTCTCCTGATTTCCTCTTCAGAGAAGCACAAGCTGGGTCCCACTGTGCTTCATGTCTGGCAGCAGCATTCCAATAGCAGTCCAACAGAAGTGGAGTGGCACAGGGAGAGGAGTCACCTCTCCAAACCACCACTGGAAGGGCCAGAGGTCACAAGGAGTCATCTTCCATCTCCTGTTGCTGTCTGCAGCAGAAATGTGGCCCTGGGCAAGTGTTTGGTTTGGTTTCATGTAGAGCTATAGAATGGTTTGGGCTGGAAGGGACCTTAAAGATCACCTAGCCCAACCCCCCCTGCCATGGGCAGGGACATCTCCAACTGGATGAGGTTGCTGAAAGCCCCATCCAGCATTTCTTTGGCATTGCTGCTGGGTGATCTGTTGGTCAGGCAGCCCTTCCCATGTCCTCTGGCTGACCACCTTCAGTCTTCAAAGTCCAGCTTAGCAACACCAGGGCAGAAGCTGCTGGATGTGCAGTGGAGTCTTCTCTTTCCTGATGTGCAGCTGCATGAGCACCCCCTCCCCAGCACCTCTGCCAATGCATCTGGACCTGTGTATGCAGAAGCAGGCAGTGAGCAACGTGCTGTAACCTGTGGTGATATTCATCACCAGGGAGCCAAACCCATCCCTCTCAGCTAGGCTTGTGTCATGGGAGTCAGCACCTCTCACACTGATGCTGAGAACTTTAGTAGGTGCTAAAAGTGTCTGAATCTCAGTCTGAAGGTGGCTGCTGGTTGCACGTGGGTGCCCTGGATTTTTCTGCCCACCATCCCTCAGGAGTATTCTGCTGCTTTGCCACTGGCAAAGGCTAGGGATTCTCCTCCCCCTCTGCTCTACCCTAATCAGGCCACATCTGGAGTCCTGGGTCCAGGTCTGGGCTCCCCAGTGGGAGAGAGACAGGGAACTACTGGAGAGAATCCAGCAGAGGCTAGGGAGATGCTGAGGGCACTGGAGCAGCTCTGGCAGGAGGAAAGGCTGAGAGCCCTGGGGCTGCTTAGCCTGGAGAAGAGCAGACCCAGAGGGGAGCTACTCAGTGCTGAGCAAGAGCTCAAGGCTGGGCAGGCATCAAGAGGCTGGGGCCAGGCTCTGCTCAGTGGTGCCTAGGGCCAGCCCAAGGGGCACTGGGCACAAACTGGAACCCAGGAGGTTCCAGCTGAGCAGGAGGAGAAACTTGTTTGGTGTGAGGGTGTTGGAGCCCTGGCCCAGACTGCCCAGAGAGGCTGTGGAGTCTCCTTGTGTGGAGATTGCCAAGGCAGCTGGAGGTGACCCTGGGCAAGCTGCTGTGGGTGCCCTGCTGGAGCAGGGGGTTGGACTGGGTGATCCCCAGAGGTCCCTGCCAGCCCCCACCAAGCTGGGATTTGGTGAAAACAGTGAAAGCAGCAGTGGGAGCAGCCTCAGTAACCATTCTGCAGCATCACATTCTGAAACCAATCTCTAAATCTGAGGCCAAATCCAGGAGTAGCTAAATCTCATCCCAGTCTCTTCAGTGCCATGGTCACAGGATGCTGTTGGCCACCCCTGAGGGGTTCAGGTGGCTGGGTATTTGCAGTCAGAGCAGCTAGTCCCAGCACAGGAGTTCTGCTTTCCTTCCATGGGTGCCCAGTGCACTCTCCTCTGGTTTTATCCTTGTCCTCTGCAACAGTTTTGCTCTGTGAAGGACCTCAAGAGGTGTCAGTGCTGCTCTCACCTCTCTCCAGAGTCCCAAGATGTGCAGCACATGTGCATGACCTCACTGGAAGCTTCTGTTAAACCCAGACAACCCAAAGGGACCTGATCTTGTGCATATGAGGCACATATGGAACTAGTATTGCATCCAGGGTGATTGCAGCACCTCAAGGATCCTGCTGTAGAGTTAGGATCTGCCCTTTCCTGCAGCTCTGCATGTTCCTGTTAGTCTGGAAGGTGAAGCTCAGCTGAAGAGATGCTGACTGCAGAATAACCATGCTTCCATAGGGGAGAATTGCCTCATGTGATTTGCTAGCTCCAGAATAGTTCTGCAGGTAACTACAGGCAGAGTTCACATCCCACAACCTTTACAGTTTGCTTAGTGCTTGTACTTGCAGAAAATCCAACCTTCTGAGTGCACCTGTGGTTTGGTGTGAACTCCTGGCTGCTAGGAGGGGAATTTAACCCAGCATTTCTGTCCACCTCTGTCACTAGTATCTCCCTTCCATGTCCCAGGGCTGTTTTCTGTGGCACTCTGCTCAATCCATGGGGAAACCACGATTTCTGCCTGGGATCTTGTTGCCCTTTTCCTGCCAAGGTGCATTTGGGTGCTGGAGTTAAGCTCAGAGGTGAACTCTGCACTGAACCTCAATGCCTGTAGTAGCAAACTGGTGTGGCCAGCACTCATGTCTGTGATGCTCTTAGGCTTTGCAAGCCTGACCTGAAACCTCAGCCACTCTGACAGAGCTTTGCTTGCATGTCCTTGGTGCCAGCACTGCCTGCAGCCCAGTGCAGCATGGTTCCATTGGCTGGTTGGGTTAAGGGCTGCTACAGCATCTGCTGAGCAGTTCAGGCAGACACAGAGTGGCTTTGCCCTGCTCTGGGTAGCTCAGAGTAGTCACCTCTGTGGTCTTGCAGGAGCTGCATGTTCTGGTTGATTCTGCAGCTCTTAGGTGCAGCTTTTCCAAGGGTGATTTCAGATAGCAGTGAAGAAATGCAGCTTCAGGTAGAAAAATGCTCCTTACACTTCTCTCTCTTGTCTTTGCTTCCTTCACTGCTTCAGGATGGTTATGGTTGGGTAAAGAAGCTGCTGTTGGAAATGTTCTTTTCCTGCTCTGAAGCCACAGTCAAGGAGAAAGAAAGCAGGAGAAGATGGGGAAAGGTGTGGGAGTATAATGAGAACATTTAGCAAGTTAAATCTGGAGAGGGGAAAAATAGAGCAGATAAATACATGTATGCTGTCAGAGTAATTAGTTAGAAAAGCTTTCCCTGTTGGAAAAGCTTTGCCAGGCTAAAGTTTCAACTGTAATGAAGCAATACCTGCAAATGTATCAGAGAATCAGGTCTTGGAGGCTCACAAGGGAAGCTGCAGTAAGCAGTGGGCTCAGCTCAATGAGACCAAGTGGTGTTTGACTCACCAAGGTAATTTAGGAGCCAGGGAAAGTGTTGTCTGTTAGGAGCTGGAGAGGTTCTGCAGATGAGTCTCCATCTCTGAGTTTGATCAGTGTTAAGGATTTGAATTCCTTCAGGCTTTGTCCCAGGGAGATTTGGGCTCTAGACACTTGTATTTGTTTGTTTTCAAATCAAACATAGCAGTATTTCACAGGAGAATTAGCTTCATGTTTCATGCCCTTGGCCACCAGACATGCTTTTCACCCCGTGCCTGCATTCCAAAGTGATGCAGAAAGGTGGCATTTGCCTTGTGGTTTTTCCCCAAATTGCCCAAACATCATACATTAAGGAGAGAACAGACATCAAGGAGACATGAGGAGTGTGGTGGTTTAGCAAGGGGAAAAAAACCCCAAGTCCCATTCCTAGCAGTGTCAGAAAAAATGCTCAGCTGTTATAGTGGTTTGGAAACCATGAGGCTTTGCCATGGCTGAGGCTGAGGAGCAGAAATGTCAGTTGTGTGTGGCTGGCTGCTGCCACCAGGGAGTCAACCTTAAATTCCAGCTCAGAAAAACCTGAAAAGATCACTAGGTTTCCTTGGAACAATGACATGTCCTCTGCCAGGAAAAGCATCAGCCTTTCCACTGCCTTCAGACTCCTGGCAGAAGAGCCTCCTGCAGCATTCCTGCCCTCTCTGCTCTCCTTGAGCTTTCTCCAGCTGTGCTCTGGGTTGGAGGAGGAACCTGGGGAGGTTTCTGCTTGCCCATGAGGCTGATTCATTGCCATCTGCCCCACCACATCCTTCCATGGTGGGGAGCTTCAATCTCCTGTGACCTCTTCATCCTGCCTGGGCTCACTCCAGTGGCTGGCAGCATCTGGCTGCAGAGGGACAGGTTAGGGCACAAAGGGGGAGCAGAGAGTCTGCTCCTCAGGAGGCTTCTCCATAGGCTCAAACTCCAAATAATTTTAGTATTACCAAGTGTTGAAAGTTCTCTTAAGCTATAGGGGCAGGGAGGCTGGAAAGCTGCTAATGGAAAAGGACCCTGGGGGAGTTGGTTTATAGCTAGGTGAAGATGAGGCAGCAGTGTGTCCAGGAGACCAAGGAGGCCAACAGCATCCTGGCTTGGATCAGCACTAGTGTGGCAGCAGGGCTGGGGCAGGGATTGGCCTCCTAGACTGGGCACTGGGGAGGCCATGCCTTGAATCCTGGGGTCAGTTTTGGGCTCCTCACTGCCAGAAGGACATTGAGGTGCTGGAGTGTGTCCAGAGAAGGGCAGGGAAGGTGGGGAAGGGTCTAGAGCACAAGTGTTGTGAGGAGCAGCTGAGGGAACTGGGGTTGGTTAGCCTGGAGAAGAGGAGGCTCAGGGGAGACCTTCTCACTCTCTGCAACTCCCTGAGAGGAGGCTGGAGCCAGGTGGGGGTTGGTCTCTTCTCCCAAGGAACAAGTGATAGGACAAGAGGAAACAGCCTCAGGCTGCACCAGGGGAGGTTTAGGTTGGGTGTTAGGAATAATTTCTTCCCTGAGAGGGTTGCCAAGGCCTGGCCCTGCTGCCCAGGGCAGTGGTGGTGTCAGTGGTGACTCCACTCCTGGAAGTGTTCAAAGCCCTGGAGCTGTGGTGCTGAGGGCCATGGTTTGTTGATGACCTGGCAATGATGGTTAAGAGTTGGACTTGATCTTTAAGGTCTTTTCCAACCTCAATGAATCTAGGATTCATTAAGTACATGCATTTTATGTACTTAATTGCTTTGGCCATGAGCTGCAGATGATGAGAACATGTCTTTGGGCTGCATTTTGCACAGGTGGGTGCACTCTGTCCATTGCTTCACAGCAGCTTTTAAGGTGATGACACAAGTATTGCACTTCACATGGACATCAAACCAAATCAAGAGCAGGACTGTGATCAGGAACACCTCAGGAGATGCACCTACTGCTTAGGGTCAAGGACAGCAATGTTTCTGTCAGCATTGTGGTCTGAGATGCCTGACATGTACAGATAAGAACTTGGGAGATGCTGTGTGGAATATTGGAGTCAGCTCTGAGAGGTTGTCAGAGTTATTCTGGAAGCTTTTGCTGCTGTCTAGGGTCTGACCTGGGTGTGTCCAGGTCAGAGCAGGCTCCACACCTCTGGTGTGAGGTGGTTTCTTGGTGGACTAGTTGAATTAAAGCACTTTACTTAAAGCATTACTTAAAGGTAGGTTTCGAGCTTGGAAGGAATGTTTTGGAAACAAGGAGCAGGAATCAAAGAGATTTGCTTGATCAAGGCTGAGAGCCCTGGGGCTGCTGAGCCTGGAGAAGAGCAGCCCCAGAGGGGAGCTGCTCAGTGCTGAGCAAGAGCTAAAGGCTGGGCAGGCATCAAGAGGCTGGGGCCAGACTCTGCTCAGTGGTGCCCAGGGCCAGCCCAAGGGCCACTGGGCACAAACTGGAAGCCAGGAGGTTGCAGCTGAGCAGGAGGAGAAGCTTGTTTAGTGTGAGGGTGTTGGAGCCCTGGCCCAGGCTTTGCAGGGAGGCTGTGGAGTCTCCTTGTGTGGAGAGATTGCCAAGGCAGCTGGAGGTGACCCTGGGCAAGCTGCTGTGGGTGCCCCTGCTGGAGCAGGGGGTTGGGCTGGCTGATCCCCAGAGCTCCCTTCCAACCCCCACCATGCTGGGATCTGGGGATATTTTCCTTGCCTCTAGTTTTCATTCTCTAATTAATTATCATCTAATTATCTAATGCCTTCTACATTACAGTCCAAGCTAGCTCTAATTCCATGGGAGAGGGGGAGTTGCTGGGGTTTTATTTTACTTTATTTTCTGTTTCAGTCTCTTTATAAGAGTTTTTAACCCTTGATTGTGAGAAGACAAGGGGGAATGGTTACAAGCTAAAGGAGGGGAAATGTAGATTAGAGATCATGAGGAATTTCTTTCCCAGGAGGGTGGTGAGGCACTGGCACAGGTTGCCCAGAGAGACTGTGGCTGCCCCATCCCTGGCAGTGTTCAAGGCCAGGCTGGATGTGGCCCTGGGCAACCTGGTCTAGTGATTGGCATCCCTGCCCATGGCAGGGGGGTTGGAACTAGATGATCTCTAAGGTCCTTTCCAACCTGAGCCATTCTATGGTTCTGTGATTCTATGTGCTGTGTGTAAGCTTTAAGCTTTGATGAGGACACCCTTCCAAATGAGTTCCATGACTGGAAGCAAGGCAAGTTCCTGGTGCTGGCTGTCAGAGCCAGGAGAGCTTTGCCAAAGTGCCTGTAACCTTCCCCCTCAGTGTGAGCTGCTGTCTGTGCCAGCAGCTCAGCCCTGCTCCCTCTGAGCTACGTGTGGCTGAGTGAGGTCAACGTGTTCAGGGCTTTCTGAAGCACAAGTTGCAATAAATAAGTTTCATAGAGCAGTCAAATCTGCACTCCCCAAGCTGCTCACAGATCATCCTTTCATCAGGAGGGCTGGCTGGTGGAGATAACATCACTTGGGAAAGAAGGAAATGAAAGCCAGAGCTGTCTTAAGTGAGCTTGCTTGAACATCTGGGGGTCAGAGGCAGAGCTGGGAGGGGTGGACACAGCTCCCTTGGCCTTGCAGAGCAAAGCCAGCTCTTCCCTGGTGTTGGCACTTCAGGAGGCAACAGTCCTGCTCTTGGCACAGGTTCAGGCACTGCTTTTCCTTGAAGGCATTTCTCAAAGCTGTGGTTTCTAAGAGGAGCAGACAAGCAAGTGACTCTGTGGTTTGAAGAAGAGAAGAGAAGACTGCCTGAGTCTGAGTGGTTCTATTTTAGTTCTTTCTCTGCCTGTGGTTAGCCTCCTCAGAAGGGAAACCTGCTCATGAAACAGGGCCACTTGAAAGCTGCCTCTGCTCTAGCTCAGGTCTCCTCAGCAGTCACTAGCCCTTGCTCTGTGGCTCTCTCTGGGGAATGTGGAAGGTCCCAAATGCCTTCCAGGCAGGTTGACAGTAGCCTTGAAATCATGGAGCTCCAGACAAACAAATGAGTCTTTCAGACCCCTGCTGCTTTGCTCCAAGCACAGACCTGCCAGGTTCTTGGAGGGAGAGCAGAGGGAGCTTCCAAAGGCACTTTGGGGAGGAGAGAGTTCCTTTTGTGTCCTGGAAGATAAATGCACACAGACAGAATTGTACCTTGTAAAACTACTGGCTGCTGGATGTGCCATCCCTGGAGAGGTCTGAAAGCCCTGGAGCTGTGGTGCTGAGGGCCATGGTTTGGTGGTGAGCTGGCAGTGCTGGTTAATGGTTGGGCTTGATCTTAAAGGTCTCTTCCAAGCCAAAGGATTCTGTCATTCTGTAATCCCATGATCTAGATCTCTGCTATCACATCTCCCTCCTTCTCAGGAGGTGTGTGCCTCTAATCAGCTGCTTCTGATTTTCTCTTGCTTATGTTCATGGAAAGACAGCAGTTGGTGATTTTTCTCCTCACTCAACTGTATTTTTGCCTTCATTTGTGGTTGGGGACTTTTGGTCTTAGCTAATGATCATGTTTTTTACAGAGTTAAGATTTTGATGTACACACTTTCCAGGAGACAAAATATTGTTCCAAAAGACCTGGGCAACTCTTCAGCACTTTCTGTTTTTAAGCTGACATCATTTCTGCTTCAGAAAGAAAGTGAATAACTCTTCTGGCAAGCATGGCAGTGCTTTCACTGTCCAATTGAATGGCCATCATCTAAGGAGTGAAGATAGCAGTGATGGATGTGTGTGTGCAGAGAGGTGGAGATGTCTCTTCCTGCTCCCTGCACCTTTCAGGGCCTGTTTGAGGCTTTTCTCTTCCCAGGGCTGGAGGAGAATCTCTCTTCCTTGTAGCCAGCAGCTTTTGGGAAGGTATTTTGGGGTTTTATTTGCTTTGCAAACAGTCTGACTTGCTTCTGATGAGTTTGTAGCTTCTGTTCTCAGAGAAGATCATTCCATGGAAGCTTTTGGAAGCGTGGGGTATCAAGACTAGTGGGAGCAGCAGGACTAGCTGCAGGACCAGTGGTGGTGCTCAGTACATGCCCAGCAATGGCATGGTTAAATCTCTCCCTGCTGCTCTGATACAAGCCCATCCTGATGTTGTATTTAATGACTCTCTCTGTGATGAATGGTGCCATAAAGTGCTCTGTTGTGGGGAAGTGCTTGACAACACTGAAATGAGGAGATGGGCTGTGTTATCTGATGTCTGCCTGAACATAGAAAGCAAAACCTGAATGAAATAGGGGGAAGTTTCACTGCTATCTGATAGATGAATATTCATAGAGAGATCTTGCAGACTTGGAAGCTGAAGGTTTCATCCCTGGCTGGAACAGTTTGCCTTCCTCTGATGCTTTTATTTCCAAGCTGTCAGGTGAGGTGCCCAGGCCCAGGGGCACTCCAGGGGCTGGGTGAGCCACCAACCCTGGCTGCTCTCTGACAGCTCCCTGAGACTCAGCATGTCTTGGAGCAAGAGGTGGGCCCAGAGGAACCTCAGGAGGTTTAACAAGACCAAGTGCAGGGTCCTGCATCTGGGTCAGAACAATCCCCACTATCAATACAGGCTGGGGGACGAGGAGCTGGAGAGCAGCCCTGCAGAAAAGGACTTGGGGGTGTTGGTGGATGAGAAGCTAGACATGAGCAAGCAGTGCATGCTGGCAGCCCAGAAGGCAAATCACATCCTGGGCTGCATCAAGAGAAGCGTGACCAGCAGATCGAGAGAGGTTATTCTGCCACTGTACTCTGCTCTGGTGAGACCTCATCTGGAGTACTGTGTTCAGCTCTGGAGCCCTCAACACAGGAAGGACATGGACCTGCTGGAGCCAGTCCAAAGGAGGGCTACTAAAATGATCAAGGGGCTGGAACACCTCCCCTATGGGGATAGGCTGAGGGAGCTGGGATTGTTCAGCCTCGAGAAGAGAAGGCTTCGGGGGGACCTAATAGTCACCTTCCAGTACCTGAAGGGGTCATATAGAAAGGTTGGGGAGGGCCTGTTTACAAAGGCCTGTAGTGATAGGACAAGGGGGAATGGGTTTAAATTAGGGAAGAGCAGGTTTAGATTGGATATTAGGAAAAAGTTCCTTACCATGAGGGTGGTGGAACATTGGAACAGGTTGTCCAGGGAGGTGGTTGAGGTCCCGTCCCTGGAGGTGTTCAAGGCGAGGCTGGACAGGGTGCTTGGCAACCTGGTTTAGTTGGAGATTGCCTACTCACTGTAGGGGGTTGGACTAGGTGGCCTCAGAGGTCCCTTCCAACCCTGATGATTCTATGGTTCTATAAGTTGCTGGGAACGTTGTGCTTGATGCATTATCACCTGCCTGGCTTCTCCCTGCTCACTGACCTGGGCTCTCTCTCTCTCTCTCCCTCCCCTGTGCAGCTGTCGCTCCCGGAGGAACAGAATGAGGTGACGAGGAACGGCTGTGAGCCCAAGGAGCTGGTCTACCTGGTGCAGATCTCCTGTCAGGTAAGTGCTGCCTTTCTGCCCCCACCTCCTTTTGCATTACAGTTGACAACACAGCCTCAGAAGATTTTGGTGCAACCATGTCCTGTGGTATGTGTGGGGTTTTTTCCCACTCCTGCACTAGCTTGGCCCTCAAAAGGGTGCTCCTCAAGGGAGTGCTGCTCAGAAGGATGCTGTCTGTGGTCCTGTGAGTAGCTGATGGTGAGAAAAGGAGCAGTGGGGGGAGGAGAAAAAGGAGCCTGGTTAGCAAATCATCCTCCCTGCAGTTGATGCTGAGCTGCACGAGGATTAGCCTAGAGCCAGCAGCATTCCTGCTCAGACTCAGCGTACGTATGGCTGTCAGCTGGGGGGGAGTGAGCCCTGACACACAGACACAGCAGACAGACAGACAGACAGGAGCATGAGAGGGAGGATGCAGGCCAGAGGTTCTGTTGGTCAGCAGCCAGGAGATAGGGATTCCTGCTCTGTTCCCAGTTCCAGCTCCAGACATCTGGGCTGAGATCCTTTCCCTGCCTCTGCTGCCGTGGCATCGAATCAGCTAACTGTGCTGTGTGCCAGAGCTTCCCCATTGCTGGGGTGGGGATGGTGCCCCTGAGAGGGGGCAGAACAGGGCACTGGATCTTCCTCTGTTGTGGGTGGAATTGCTGTTTGTGGGAGACACATTGCATTGCCACAGTCAGCTGAGAGTTAATGCCTGCCTTTGGTCATTTCTGTGCTCTTAGCATAGCAGTTCCTGAGCAGCCACCTTAGCAGTTCATGCTGGCTGGGAAGCACTGCAGGCTCTAGTCTCTGTGTGTGTCCTTGCACCCTGGTGGCATTAGGACACTCACAAACAGGCTTTGCAGTGCACTTGCTCCACTGCCCTGGCTCTGTGTGCATGCTGCTGAAGGCTGTTTGGGAGGGCTGAGGAGCAGCACCTCATCCTGCTCTGCTTTGGAGGTGGAGCTTGCCTCAGGCTGAGCCACACACAGCAGTGTGGTTAGTGGGAGAGAAACACAGAAGGTGTCATGATGGACATGTGTTTGTGTCCTGGGCAAGCAGGACAGTGACCCAGAGGGAGATTTTTCAGGGGGATTAAGGAAATTGGAATTTCAATACCTTTGGAGTGCTCAGGTTTGGGTTTGGCTCAGTCCCAGGGTGTGCTGCAGAGATGAACCTCGTGTGCAGGTGGGTCTGTAGAGATGCCAGTGTTTAATAGAGCAGTTGCCCTCTAACTCTGAAGCCAACCACTTCAGATCTTTTTCCCTACCTTCCTGACATCTCTAAGGAGCAGCAGGATACCCTCAGCTCCAGTGGTGTCCTTACACCCTGCAGAACATGTTCATGCAGGAGCAAGCCCCAGGAGCAGCAAATAACCAGTGGATAGCATGCAAGGCATTGCTGGTGCCTTGATGGAAGTGAGGCAGCTGCCCAGCAGCTCATCTGACACTTGTGTTGCTCTCAGATGCTTTGCAGAGATGTTTCTGAGAACACAGATTTGATTTGTGTGGGGACAACAGGGTGAGTTCTGTGCCTTGCCTAAGGAACATGCTGCCTTGCAGTAAGACTTCACTGAGCTGCTGTCCAGTAGAGACTGTGAACTGTGCCCAGCTCCTGAGGAGGTCTCTTGGCACCTTCTGCAGGGCTACTAAGCTGAAGTGAAAGCCCTGGGAGTTGACCACATCACTTTAAAGGATGGGCATGGAACCAGTCACCTTGTCTCTCCCTTCTTTCCCTCTCCCTTCTTTCCCTCTCCCTTCTTTCCCTCTCCCTTCTTTCCCTCTCCCTTCTTTCCCTCTCCCTTCTTTCCCTCTCCCTTCTTTCCCTCTCCCTTCTTTCCCTCTCCCTTCTTTCCCTCTCCCTTCTTTCCCTCTCCCTTCTTTCCCTCTCNCTGGAATTTCTCCCCACCCCAAGTCTGTGAGTCACCTCCCACATGTCCATCCACCTCCCTGCCTCTCAGATACTTCCACAGCTCAGAAACTTGTGGCATCTGGATTCAATGAAGGGAAAGGCATGGCAGGAGCTGCACAGCTGAGCATCATTTCTGCCACAGAGATACTTCACCTCTGACATCTCATGGCCTCTCCTAATGTCCAGGGAAAGATTCCATTCTGTCAGTGTTGGATACCAGCAGTGTCTGGATGGGTTTGGCTCCAGGGTAGGATTGAATGGGAGGTGTGAAATAGCTCATGGGGTAACAGGGCAGAGAGATTTTAGCTGGACACATCTTTATCAGGCCAAAAATATGGAAGGAGGGAGAAGAAAGCCTATAAACCAAATGTCACTTTTCTCAGCTATGGATATGTTACAGAGTCCCAGTAGGGTAGGAGTAGGAAGGGAACTCTGGAGATCATCCAGTCCAGCCTCCTGCTCCAGCAGGGTCACCCACAGCAGCTTGCCCAGGGTCACCTCCAGCTGCCTTGGCAATCTCTCCACACAAGGAGACTCCACAGGCCCTCTGGGCAGCCTGGGCCAGGGCTCCAACACCCTCACAACAAACAACTTTCTCCTCCTGCTCAGCTGGAACCTCCTGGGTTCCAGTTTGTGCCCAGTGGCCCTTGGGCTGTCCCTGGGCACCGCTGAGCAGAGTCTGGCCCCAGCCTCTTGCCCCCAGCCTTCAGCTCTTGCTGAGCATTGAGCAGCTCCCCTCTGGGTCTGCTCTTCTCCAGGCTCAGCAGCCCCAGGGCTCTCAGCCTTTCCTCCTGCCAGAGATGGTCCTGTGCCTTCAGCATCTCATCTCAGGACACCAGCACTCCCAGGTCCTCCTCTGGGGAGCTGCTTGCCAGCAGGTCAGCCCCACAGCTATCCTGGTCCAGGAGGTTATTCCTCCCTAGATGCAGGTCTCTACACTTGCCCTTGCTGAAGGATGCTGCTAGCACTGGTGTCCATCCTGTTGCAGCAATGTGCCCAAATCCCCCTGATTTCTCAGATGGACACAGAGCAAGCATATTCTGTTAATTAAGGCTACATTTGAAAGACATTAGTGATTTGTTACAACAACAACATGGGGAAGAGCAAGGGCATTTGGCCATTTTAGATTACAGAGCATAGGGAACTAAGCTAAACCCTCTGGCTTTGGACTTGGGTGTATTTTGCTGCTGTGCTTTGGGCTGTGCTGAGGGGAGCTGTGCTCTGTGCTCATGACAAGACATTCATTTTGTCATTTCCCTCCATAGCAGACAGCAAACCCAAAGCCTTTGAGCATTAGAGTCTAAAACACCCAACTTAGCCTGAGCTGTGTGTGGCAGGTTCCAGCTCAGCATCTACCCTGCAGAAATCCTCTCCCACTCTCCCCCATCTGTGAGTATAATTGCCTGGGTATAAAGAGAGTTTCTGTTTGATGCCTGCTTTGCAGAACCTTCCCAGATAAGCTCTGAAAGAAATTGGTTTTGGACTTCTATTTGTGCCACATTTCTGCTGCAAGTCAGCCTGGGAAGCAGAGGTACAGAGGGGGGTTGAGTCCTTATTCAGCTTCTACTTAGAGACCTCCCAAAATGAATCCAGTTTATTAGCTCTGAAGAAGAGGTGGGGATATAGAGAGAGCTGTTCCCTGTGCTCTGGAAAGGGGAGAGATAGGATCCTTGTCATTGCTTTGAACTAACTGGAACATGAAAACAGCAAATGCCAAAGGTAGAGCTTTAGATTCTGTTGGGAAGAGCTGGGGAGAGGAGGATGTGGTTTAGGTTTGGGTTTGGAGCTGTGTCAGTGGGTGTTCCCCTTTCCAAGGGAGGTTGCACTGCTTAACTCTCCCCCATTCCTAGGCTGGTTTTAGGACATGTTCAGTTCCTGCAGCTGAAAGGTTGCTGTAGTTTAAATAGATGTAAACAAAATCCCTTTCTGTGCTGAAAGGAGGGATGGGTGGGTGGAAAGAACTTCTAAACCAATCTATAAATGCTTGAAATCTGAGGAGAGATTTTGAGGAACAGGAACACTGCCTTGGGTTTGCCCTTGCCCAGGGTGCAGACATTTAGGCCACGTGTGCTTTTGCTAAGGAGGAAGAGGCTGGTTTTGTGTGTAGGAGATAGAGAAGGACAAGATCTGGGATCTGGCCAGGTTGGATGGATGGCTCAGGGCCAGTGGGATGAGGTTCAACCAGGCCAAGTGCTGCCTCCTGCACTTGGGACACAACCACCCCAGAAATGCTCTAGGGTTGGGGCAGAGTGGCTGGAAAGCTGCTGAGGGAGAAGGAGCTGGGGGTGTTGGTTGACAGCAGCTGAAGATGAGCAGCAGAGTGCCCAGGGGGGCAAGGAGGCCAACAGCATCCTGGCTTGGATCAGCACTAGTGTGGCAGCAGGACTAGGGCAGGGATTGGCCTCCTGTACCAGGCACTGGGGAGGCCACAGCTTCAATCCTGGGTTCAGTTTTGGGCTGCTCACTCCAAGAAGGACATTGAGGTGCTGGAGTGTGTCCAGAGAAGGGCAAGGAAGGTGGGGAAGGGTTTAGAGCACAAATGTTGTGAGGAGCAGCTGAGGGAACTGGGGTTGGTTAGCCTGGAGAAGAGGAGGCTCAGGGGAGACCTTCTCACTCTCTGCAGCTCCCTGAGAGAAGGCTGGAGCCAGGTGGGGGTTGGTCTCTTCTCCCAAGGAACATGAGAGAGGACAAGAGGAAATGACCTCAGGTTGCACCAGGGGAGGTTTAGGTTGGGTGATAGGAATAATTTCTTCCCAGAAGGGCTGTCAAGGCCTGGCCCAGGCTGCCCAGGGCAGTGGTGGAGTCACCATCCCTGGGAAGGTTCAGAAAAGGTGTAGCCATGGCACTTCATGTCATTGCTTAGTGGCATGGGGGTGTGGGGTCTTTGGGTAGACTTGATGCTCTTAGGGGTCTTTTCCAGTCTATGACTGTGTGCTTTGCTGGTTCTATCTGCTGTGACAGTCCATCCCAAAAGCCACAAATTGCTTGCCAGAGAGTTGTTGAGTCAGACATCTGTGTGATTGATTTTGGTCTTAAAGGCTTGTTCTTGAATCCATTAGTAGGTTCATCTTGTGTGATTGGTGCTGAAGCACCTGCAGAGCAGTTACTGAGTTGTTCTCCTGACTGCTCTCCTGTGGAAGCTAGAGTGCCTGGTACAGGTGCCTCTCAGGGCCAGGTGCTCACACACACTTATCCTGCTCTTTATACATGGGAGAAAAGAGAAAAAAGTATCCATAGGGAAAAAAAAAATAGGAGAGAAAAGCTGCTCTCATCTTTGGATGGATCCATGTGGAGGATCCAGGCTGGATCCTGCCCAGTGCAAAATCAATTCAGTGTGCTCTGATGGCACTGAGGGTGGTGAGACACTGGCCCAGGCTGACCAGAGAGGTGGGAGATGTCCCATGCTTGAAACCATTCCAGGTCAGGCAGTCTGGGGCTGTGAGCAACCTGCTCTAGTTGGAGAAGTCCCTGTAAGTCCTTTTTAGAACCTCCATAGGCCTTTAGGGATGGCATATTTCAGATGTTCCCAGATGTTGGAACCTCTGCCCTAAGCATTTCTGGGTGAGGACTGTTGCACATCAGGCAAAGGAAAGCAACCCAAGTCCTTGTTTCCTCAGTGCTAATCCATCCCCTGATGTTCTGTGCTGGCATGGCTGATCCTGGGTCATCCACTAGCTGCCTTCTGCTCTCACCAGCCAGAAACACAAATGAAATGGCAGCACTGATGTGGATGAATAAGGAATGCATGAAGCTGGCAAGCAGCCTGAGAAGTGCTGTAGGGCTGTGTTCAGAGCTCAGGAGGTGCCAGAGTGCTGCCAAGGTGAAGTGTCTTTGGAAAACTTGGGTCTGGCCCAGGCCTTTTGAAAGTGAACCAACATCTGTAGGGAAAGGAGAGGAGATACTGGGTTGTATTTGGAGCCTTTAAAACCTGCATAATTAACACCTATTACTTTGTAACTGTTACAGTAACACTAAAGGGTGAATTCAATCCTTAATTGGGATAATAATCATTAATGGCAAGGATATGACTGAGATTTGTCCCAGAGCACAGGTTTGGATAGGGCAGCACTCACTCAGACAGGATTATCACTGGTGTGCTGTCTCCTCTCCCTCTTCTAAAAGCATATTGCAGCCTCTGTTCATCATCAGATTTGCTGTCACCTTGTGTCACCATGTCTGGCACCCAAGTGTCCCCAGGGTGTTGGGGTTTCATTGCCCTGCCTGTCCCTCATCCCCAGCACAGAGCAGACTCCCTGCTGCTGGCTGTAAATCCATCCACTGCCTACAAGAGTTGAAGAGTGGCTGTAGTTTGGTGTTTTCATTGCTCCATTCATAGCTCTCTTTGGGTTTTTAACTCTCTGTAAATGTGTTGTGAAGGAAATGGGATCATAGAGTGTATGATGTGGTACTTAGGGACATGGTGCTGCTAGGTTGGTGGTTGGACTTGATGATCTTGGAGCTCTCTTCCAACCTTAGTAATCCTGGGTGAGTCTGTGGAGAATCATTCTGGTAGGAGAAGCCCCCTGAGATCATCCAGTCCAGCCAGCCCCCCAGCCCTGCCATGCTCAGCATGCTTGTTCCCTGCTCTTGGCTCTGGGTGCTTGAGATGCAGTAACTGGTTCTGACTGTCCATGGATTTGGGGCTGAATGATCCAGTTCTTGAGCAGCACTGCAGAGATAAATAGCTCTGGAACTGGTGGTGCTAAAGCATCTTCCTTCAGCAGGTGCCAGTTAGGGGCATGCAGGCTGTCCCTTCAGGGGGCCACAGAGAGACTTGCTGTGCTCTGTGTTCCTGGCTCCAGCTACAAAGTCCAGCAGAGAAATGCTCTGGGGAATTAATTGGAGTGGAGAGAGTGTCCAGAAATGGTCACCACAAGACAGCAGCCCACCAGTTATCAGACCAGCTTTGGGCTGAGCTGCTGGGCACTTAGATCTCTGTGAGAGGGAATGGGGAGGGATCCATGGCCACAGCTGCTTCCCTCTGCTCTTCAGATGGGTTTCTGCTCTGGAACCCACCAGCTGCAGTGGATGTCAGTGTAGTGCTGGCCTAGGAAGGGATAATGAGCAAGAGGAAAACTCCTCCTCAGGCTGAAATGCCCTATCCCATGAATGGGATCCCATCAAAGGGGATTTTTTAAGCAACAGAAGCTTTCACAATTACATGGTAGTTTGTTAATGTTGTGTCCTTTGGGCATTTTGCCTCCAGAAGGCAGAGTCTGAATTAGAGAGCTCCATCCTGCTGTGTCCACATGCTGAGCTCTGGAGCACAGGGGAAGATCTCTGTTGAAAGGGAAGAGGACAGGATGGTGATTATGGTTTCTTGCTGTAAGTGATGCATTTTGGCAGAGCTCCTGAGTGTCATGTGGTGCTTTGTAGACAAGGCTGGGCCCAGCCACAAATTGAAGAGGGCACTTGGCTTTGTTCTGCAGAGGCTTTGAATCCTGCCCCATAGCTGAGCAAGTGTAAATGCACTGCAGAGGAGCAGTTTGTCTACAAATTTGACTTGTTTTACAACTTCTCCAGGAGCTGGGCTTGGTTCAAATCCAAAATAAGATTGTGGTGGATGTTCCTGTTTTCCTTAGCTGCCTTCATGTTTATTCCTGATGGAAAGTTTAACATGAATCCATTTTTAATAGCAGCTTGGGAAAGCTGGCAGCCCTTTGGGACAGATAGTCCAAAGTGGTTTCATCTGGTGTCATCCTCTGCAGGCTGCTTGGTTGCTTTGATCAACAAGTGGTGCTGGGTGTTAGGTGACTCAGCAAGCACTAGGAGGAAGACAAGCTTGGCAGTTATGATGCCTGAAACCTGAAGGACTTGCAGGTAGATCACAACATCCCAGCATGGTTGGGCTGGAAGGGAGCTCTGGGGATCATCCAGTCCAACCCCCTGCTCCAGCAGGGGCACCCACAGCAGCTTGCCCAGGGTCACCTCCAACTGCCTTGGGAATCTCTCCCCAGGAGGAGACTCCACAGCCTCTCTGCAAAGCCTGGGCCAGGGCTCCAACACCCTCACAACAAACAACTTTCTCCTCCTGCTCAGCTGGAACCTCCAGGGTTCCAGTTTGTGCCCAGTGCCCCTTGGGCTGTCCCTGGGCACCACTGAGCAGAGCCTGGCCCCAGCCTCTTGCCCCCAGCCTTCAGCTCTTGCTGAGCATTGAGCAGCTCCCCTCTGGGGCTGCTCTTCTCCAGGCTAAGCAGCCCCAGTGTTCTCAGCCTTTCCTCCTGCCAGAGCTGCTCCAGTGCCCTCAGCATCTTCAGTCTCTCTGCAGTGGTTCCTTGTCTCTCAGAGGTGTGATAACCTGTGTCCTGTTAGGTAGCAGCTATAACTGGGCTTATGTTTGGGTCCTTTTTTTCCAGACAAAGGAACTTTGTGTTGGGCCTACAAAACCTGTTCTTCCTGGCAGCTGGCTTTAACAGGAACATGCTCATGTGCTTGGGTCACTTAAAAAAAGATACATATATATATATATATATATATATATATATATATATATAAAAGTCCCAAATGCACTGTTTGCTTCAGTGATGTGCCCAAGGCTTTAGGAAATGGAGATCTGTATCTGCTGCAGCTTCTGTTGCTGCAGCTAACCAGGGGCAAGTCATCCTGAAAAGGGTTTTGTTTTGTTGTGCTAACCTCAGACAAGGCATTTTCAAAGGGGACTTTGGTTTGTTTTAAGGGATAGTTGTGTTTCCTTCCTTTGATGAAGCTTTTCTCCTCTGTGCTTAAGTGCTGAGGAGATTATAGCCTGTTTAGGGTAAATTGGGAGCTGTGTTTAAATAGGTGCAATGCCCACATAATCACTTGGAAATGTATAAGCATTTGCTCAGTGCCTTGCTACCTCTGGGATGGTACAGTTTTGGTTCCCTTTACTTAGTTGGTCTGTTCATGGCTTTGAAGTGTTTCTTTGGTGGCTCTAAGCTCCTCTTGGGTTCTAACTTGAATTCTCTGAAGGGTAAAAAAGCAGATCCCCAGGCTGAGGCCACCCTCCCCTTCAGCCCTGTGCCTCCCTCTAGCCTGTTGCTCTCATGACCCAGTTTTCCCCACAGGATGACTGGTATGGAGTTGTTTGAAGGAGAGGGTGTCAGGAGAGCAGGGATTTCATCCCTGTGGTGAGAGCTGGAAATCCTGGCTGGAGTTCCTGAGGTGTCTGTCATGCTGCCAGTCAGAAACAGGCTCTCTGGTGGCAGAAGTGGTTGTTAGGGTTGCAAGTGCCATGCATGGGAGATGTTTCTGTTGGGGCTCCTTGGCCTGCACTTATTTCTCTGTACCTGGACAAAACCAGTTGCCACCAAAGCCTGAGCCAACTATTTGCTGCTGTCCTAATGCCTCTGGCAGAGCTGCTTTTAGAACCATAGAAACATTTGGGTTGCATCAAGTCCAACTGCTAACCAGCAATGCCAGGTCACCACCAAACCATTGGCCTTCAGCACCACATGTACAGATCTTTTCAACCCCTCCAGGGTTGGTGACTCCACCACTGCCCTGTGCCAATGCTTGACAACCCTTTTGGGAAAGACAATCATCCTAATGTCCAACCTAAACCTCCCCTGGCACAGCTTGAGGCCACTTCCTATTGTCCTATCACATCTTCCCTGGGAGAAGAGACCAACCCCCATCTCACTCCAGCCTCCTCTCAGGGAGTTGCAGAGTGAGGTCTCCCCTGAGCCTCCTCTTCTCCAGGCTAACCAAGCCCAGTTCCCTCAGCTGCTCCTCACAACACTTGTGCTCCAGACCCTTCCCCACCTTCCTTGNGTCTCTCTGCAGTGGTTCCTTGTCTCTCAGAGGTGTGATAACCTGTGTCCTGTTAGGTAGCAGCTATAACTGGGCTTATGTTTGGGTCCTTTTTTTCCAGACAAAGGAACTTTGTGTTGGGCCTACAAAACCTGTTCTTCCTGGCAGCTGGCTTTAACAGGAACATGCTCATGTGCTTGGGTCACTTAAAAAAAGATACATATATATATATATATATATATATATATATATATATATAAAAGTCCCAAATGCACTGTTTGCTTCAGTGATGTGCCCAAGGCTTTAGGAAATGGAGATCTGTATCTGCTGCAGCTTCTGTTGCTGCAGCTAACCAGGGGCAAGTCATCCTGAAAAGGGTTTTGTTTTGTTGTGCTAACCTCAGACAAGGCATTTTCAAAGGGGACTTTGGTTTGTTTTAAGGGATAGTTGTGTTTCCTTCCTTTGATGAAGCTTTTCTCCTCTGTGCTTAAGTGCTGAGGAGATTATAGCCTGTTTAGGGTAAATTGGGAGCTGTGTTTAAATAGGTGCAATGCCCACATAATCACTTGGAAATGTATAAGCATTTGCTCAGTGCCTTGCTACCTCTGGGATGGTACAGTTTTGGTTCCCTTTACTTAGTTGGTCTGTTCATGGCTTTGAAGTGTTTCTTTGGTGGCTCTAAGCTCCTCTTGGGTTCTAACTTGAATTCTCTGAAGGGTAAAAAAGCAGATCCCCAGGCTGAGGCCACCCTCCCCTTCAGCCCTGTGCCTCCCTCTAGCCTGTTGCTCTCATGACCCAGTTTTCCCCACAGGATGACTGGTATGGAGTTGTTTGAAGGAGAGGGTGTCAGGAGAGCAGGGATTTCATCCCTGTGGTGAGAGCTGGAAATCCTGGCTGGAGTTCCTGAGGTGTCTGTCATGCTGCCAGTCAGAAACAGGCTCTCTGGTGGCAGAAGTGGTTGTTAGGGTTGCAAGTGCCATGCATGGGAGATGTTTCTGTTGGGGCTCCTTGGCCTGCACTTATTTCTCTGTACCTGGACAAAACCAGTTGCCACCAAAGCCTGAGCCAACTATTTGCTGCTGTCCTAATGCCTCTGGCAGAGCTGCTTTTAGAACCATAGAAACATTTGGGTTGCATCAAGTCCAACTGCTAACCAGCAATGCCAGGTCACCACCAAACCATTGGCCTTCAGCACCACATGTACAGATCTTTTCAACCCCTCCAGGGTTGGTGACTCCACCACTGCCCTGTGCCAATGCTTGACAACCCTTTTGGGAAAGACAATCATCCTAATGTCCAACCTAAACCTCCCCTGGCACAGCTTGAGGCCACTTCCTATTGTCCTATCACATCTTCCCTGGGAGAAGAGACCAACCCCCATCTCACTCCAGCCTCCTCTCAGGGAGTTGCAGAGTGAGGTCTCCCCTGAGCCTCCTCTTCTCCAGGCTAACCAAGCCCAGTTCCCTCAGCTGCTCCTCACAACACTTGTGCTCCAGACCCTTCCCCACCTTCCTTGCCCTTCTCTGGACACAACTCCAGCACCTCAGTGTCCTTCTTGGAGTGAGGAGCCCAAAACAGAAGGATTCAAGGTGTGGTTTCACCAGTGCCCATTCCAGGAGGCCAATCCCTGCCCTAGCCCTGCTGACACACCAGTGCTGATCCAAGCCAGGATGCTGTTGGCCTCCTTGGCCACCTGGGCACTGTGCTGATGTTGACCAACCCCCCCAGGTCCTTCTCCCTCAGCAGCTTTCCAGCTGCTATGCCCCAAGCCTGGAGCATTCCTGGGGTGGTTGTGTCCCAAATGCAGGAGGCAGCACTTGACCTGGTTGAACCTCACCCCTTTGGCTTCAGCCCATGGCTCCAGCCATCTCTCCATTCTCCTGAGTGCCAGAGGAAGCACTGCAGGTCATGACCTGTTTCAGTGGAACACCCAGAAAGCCACAGGTACCTGTGGAGAGTTTCCACCATCAATTAGGACAAGCAGGGCTCACACTGATGTTACTGAGACCAGGCACTGGCTGCCTTCTTTCCCACCTGTGGGTGGAGAGTTCCTGTCTGGATTTGGGCTCAGGGAGTACAAGGAAGTCTCATTTTTAGGGGAGAAAAACTGTGGTGGTTTCCATTAACATTTCTCTTCTCCCTGCTGATTTAATGCTGAAAGAGATGAATTTGTTCTGTGGAATAATGCTCTGAAGGTTTCACCACATAAATCCACTGAACTCTTCCCTCTGCCTTCTGGTCTGTCCCCCTGTTTGTTCCCTTCATCTTGGGGTAGGTGGTCTCTTAGGTGTCCATTTCCTGGGCTTCCAGCTGGAGTGCTGAGGTTTTGGTGTTTCCATCATTTTCACCTCCTGGAAAGCTCCCTCCTGCCCATGTTTAGTTTCTTCTGATCATAAGTATGGGCAGCAGCCTGGCAGCAGAGTGGGCATCACTCTGCAAGCTCTGGCTGCTCTCTTCTACCTCCAGAGGTGAACAAACATCTTCTTGATGGCCTTGTTGTTCTGAGTGTTCCCCACTGCCCAGCTCTGCCACCTGAAGGGGTCCTGGGGGCAAGGCTTAATGCTTGTGAAGGAAAAGGTTTGCATTCCTCACTGGGGTTAAGCTGATGCAGATGTCTTCCAGCTTAAGGGAAAGCCATGACTGTGGTGGGAAAGAGTGGATTCCTGGTGGTACCAGCAGCAATGAAAGGGAGCATCCATCCATGGCCTGAAGGGGAGACCTGGAAGTTGAGGGTTAGACTAGATGACCTTGGAGAGGTCCCTTCCAACCCAAACCATTCCAGGATTCTGAGTGTGCTGGCCCAAAAGCCTGGCACTGCTGAGCACACTCTACCATTCAGTTTTCTATTGCCTGAGTGCCAGCTCCCTTTAAGCTTTAAAGATTTATCATTTCTCTGAAGTTATAATAATACCCTAGAAGTCATGAAATCACCCAGGACATGTTGATAAACAAACTGAAGCTTAGATGAAGCCACCTGTGCCACCAGCTAAGCACACTTCCTGCCTCAGCTCCCCAGTGCTGGATTTTATCAGCCCAGGTTTCTCTTTTGAGGAAATTTTTAAGCCATTTTGCAGTGTGACTTGAAATAGGAAAAGGGCAGGAAGGTCATGCTGGAACAACAGAGAGAACCCAAGACCCAGGCAGCTGTTGAAGTCACCCACATGGCAGAGTGAAACTCCACAGCTGGGGACTGGCCATGCACCAGCTATTTAATACCTGGTGTTTTCCTACTCTGGGGTCAAGCTGGAGTGACTTTTGCCATCTACTTTCATCTCCTGTTCTGGGCTGAGTCTCCATGTGGACTGGTAAAGTTCAGGAGAGCATCCATGTGACTTCTCTCAGGAAATAAGCAGTTGAACCAGAAAAAGAAAGGTCTGTCCCTGCCTGAGAAGAAATAAATCTTAGGTGCTACAGAGCAAACAGAGCCAGAGCATGGGACAGGAAAGCTGTGTGTGCTGGGGAGAGGCACTGAGGGCAGGAGGAGCCCTACCTGCCCAGGTGGAGGCAGACCCAGGGCCTTGTCCTCTTCCTTACAGCCTGGGGGGAGGAGAACTGTAAAGCTGTACTATAAAATGTCATCACACCTCTTCTGTGAGTGGATCATGTCCCAAACACTGAGGACAGATGAACTGCTTTTGTGTTAGCTGGGTGCCTCTGGGGAAGCTGTGGGTTGGTCACTGCACAGCAGAGTTGCTTCTGGCCAGATCCCAAGGGAAAAGAGTGAAGTCCACATGAAAATATTCCTCTGTGGAGCTGGCCTTGGGCTTATGGGAGCCCTCCTAGGAATCAGGAAGGGTTTTGTAGGGGTTGGTCAAGAGGTTTAAGAGGTGATGGAGCAAAGGTGGGGTTTGTAACTGTGGGGATGAGCATGCAAAGGATGGTTTCAAATAGCCTCCTCTTAAGTTTGCTTTTCCCAGTCCAACACTGCCTTAGGCCATGTGGCCAGATATTGTTTGTGGAGCTGGGCTGCAGAGTCTTGTCCTTCTGACTCTAGTCTGGTGGGATGTGAAGCCAGGGTAGCAGTGGAAGGTCTGCCATCTCAGTGTAATGCTTGTACTAATGGAAGGTTCAGATCTCTGGCTCAGTGGGAATTAAATCATCAGTTCAGTAATCTCTACTCATTTAGCATCACATTTCTTCTTGCTTCTATATAAAACTGAGTAGCTCTGTATAGTGAGCTGAGATCTCACCAGTCTTTCACTGTGCATTTGATCCAACATAAACTCCTTTCAAGAGTAAAGGAGATCAAACTGTAGCAGGAGTAGGGATGGACCTCTGGGTTCTGTTCTGTGAGAACCTCCATATTTGTCACAATGCTTTTCACTGTGAAGATCTCTGTCCCCTCTGGCAGAGGGTCCCCTCTGTGCCTTCAGCCAGGGCATTGATGGAGATGTTGAACAAGACTGGAGCCAGTCCTGGCCCCTGGGGAACACCACAAGCTACAGGCTTCCACCTAGACTCTGCCCTGCTGACCACAGCAGTGGTCTGAGCTTTGTCTTTCAGTCAGGCTGCTGCTGATTCCTTCCTGGGAAGTTCACTTCACCCTTGGTAAATGTGGCTGAATTATCTGTGCTCCAGATTTTGTCACTCAGGATCCAAATCTGCAAAAACTTTGCCTATTCCAACTTTACAATGAGCTAAAGCATGTGTGATTTTTAATGTTGGCAAACTTGTAACTCTCTATTCCCATTTAATATGGGAAATATTCCCATTCACAGTGTGGGAATGGCTTTCTGCTGGGTGGAAACTAGAGTTGCTGCTCCTGAGCCTGTGTTCGGCGCTCACAGAGCCATTCCGATTGTGACTGCGGTGTGGGCAGTGCCCTTCCCACATCTACCCCAGGCTCCCTTTGTACAAGACCCTGAAACCCAGGGCTGTGATCCCAGGTGTTGGGCTGGCTTCCCTAGGAAGGATGGTGTTGGTTCTGGTCTCCAGCCATGGGCACCACCCCTCCCATGGAGGCTGCTGCCGCTTCCGCAGGGAGAGCTCTGCTGGTTGCTTAGCAGCTGCCGAGCTGCTGCCGGCTGAAGGTGCAGGAGTGGTGGGATCTGGGTTACCTTTCTGCACCACACTGCTCAGGGCTTGCTCCACCACTTGTCCTGCAGCTCAGGAAGGACCTCCCAGAGAGATGGTGGGGCAGGGAAGCCCACTGCTGCCCTGAGGTAAGCTGTGTCCCTGCTAGCTGGGGGTAGCCTGGTTAGCGTGACGGGGTAGGATGGGTTAGCAGAGCAAGGAGAAGGCTGCCCTGTGTCCCTGCTCTCCACCCCTGCTCCTGCACACCCTGGCACATGGAGCAGAGGTTTGCTGACCCCAACCACTCCTGTCTTGGGAATTTGACTCTGGCTGACTTCACTGACCAGAGAAAAGAGACTGCACCTCTCTCATGCACCATGGAAAATGAAACCATCCTGCCATTAATGACAGCTTTCAGATGGTTTGCCAGCAGCTCTGTGATCACTGGGGTGTCCTGCTCAGGAGCAGATCAAGGACTGCACTGCTTCCTCTGCTGGTTCGTGTGTGGGTGACTAAACCTTGCTCAGCTGAAGGTCACAGTGCAGCTCCTTGAGAGCAGGAACCACCTCATGGCAGCAGGTGGAGGAATTGGGCAGGCTGGCATCACTCTGAAGATTGTTTGGCTTGCACTCCTGGTTTTGTTTTGTTCTTCTTTAAATGAAAAGGAAAATGACATCATTTATGGAAATTACAAAGCATTTATGTCCTGTGTAGCTACCTGTGTGCAGCCTCGTGGTAAAAGTGTTGATTTCTTGTGATATGAAGGCAGTTTATGGGCACAGTACAGGGTCTGGAGTTGTCTTAAATAAACCTGACAGAAAATAGCTGTTATAGGTTTAACATTTCCAGTTGCCTTGCAGGCTTTGAGTGTTAGTAGAAAAGTGAGGCTTTTAACAGATGGATGTAGCAGGATGGTGTTTGGGCTGTCAGAGTAAGCCATGCCCTGTTGTGTCTCAGGTGAAGAGGACATCAGGTGTAGGCCTGACCAGCAGGTCTAGGGAGGTGATTCTGCCTCTCTACTCTGCCCTTGTAAGGCCCCATCTGGAGTAGTGTGTACAGTTCTGGGCTCCTCAGCATAAAAAAGATGTGGACCTGTTGGAGTGGGTCCAGAGGAGGCCACAAAGATGATTAGAGGACTGGAGCACCTCCCCTACGAGGACAGGCTGAGAGAGTTAGGGTTGTTCACCCTGGGAAAGAGAAGACTTTGAGGGGATCTCATAGCTCCTTTCCAGTACCTAAAGGGGGATTATAGGATAGAAGGGGAGAGACTTTTTAGGTGGTCAAATTGTGACAAGACAAGGGGAAATGGCTACAAGCTACAAGAAGGGAAATTTAGATTGGAGATGATGAGGAATTTCTTTCCCAGGAGGGTGGTGAGGCACTGGCACAGGTTGCCCAGAGAGGTTGTGGCTGCCCCATCCCTGGCAGTGTTTAAGGCCAGGCTGGATGTGGCCCTGGGCGACCTGGTCTAGTGATTGGCATCCCTGCCCATGGCGAGGGGGTTGGAACTAGGTGATCTTTAAGGTCCCTTCCAACCTGAGCCATTCTATGATTCCCCTGGGTTGGTGAGGAGCTTCTGAAAGCATCATTCTCTTGTGTGTGTGTGTGCAGGGGAGGAGCTGGATCGTGAAGAGGAGCTACGAGGATTTCCGAGTCCTGGACAAGCACCTGCACCTCTGCATCTACGACCGGCGCTTCTCCCAGCTGGCAGAGCTGCCCCGTGCCGACGCCCTGAGGGACAGCCCCGAGGTAAGGGAGCAGCTGCCCAGGCACCACTGGAGGCTTGGGAGAGGTTTGCCTTGGATCTACAAAGCAGTTTGAAAGCAGTCTGGATTGTACCTGGAACTCAGTTATTTTGTCATCAGAATAGTTTGTCTTTTGGGAGAGCTTCTGCATGACATCCTTATCTCCAAACTGAAGAGCTATGGGTTTGATGGGTGGAGCATCCAGTGGATAAGAAACTGGCTGGATGGATGCAGTCAGAGGGTTGTGGTCAATGGTTCCTTGTCTAGGTGGAGACTGGTGATGAGTGGTGTCCCTCAGGGTTCTGTCTTGGGACCAGTGCTCTTCAGTGTCTTTATTAATGACCTGGACATGGGTATTGAGTGCACCCTCAGCAAGTGTGCAGGTGACACCAAGCTGAGTGGTGTGGTTGACACACCAGAGGGGTGAGATGCCATCCAGAGGGACCTGGACAGGCTTGAAAAGTGGGCCTGTGAGAATCAAATGAAATTCAACAAGTCCAAGTGTAAGGTCCTGCATCTGGGTAGGAGCAACACAAGATATGAGTATGGGCTGGGAGAAGAACTCGTTGAGAGCAGCCGTGCAGAGAAGGACTTGGGGGTCATGATAGACGAAAAGCTGGACGTGAGCCGGCAATGTGCACTTGCAGCTCAGAAGGCTAACTGTGTCCTGGGCTGCATCAGGAGAGGTGTGACCAGCAGGTCTAGGGAGGTGATTCTGTCTCTCTACTCTGCCCTTGTGAGGCCCCACCTGGAGTACCGTGTCCAGTTCTGGGCTCCTCAGCATAAAAAAGATGTGGACCTCTTGGAGTGGGTCCAGAGGAGGGCCACAAAGATGATCAAAGGGCTGGAGCACCTCCCCTATGAGGACAGGCTGAAGGAATTGGGGTTGTTCAGCCTGGAGAAGAGAAGGCTTAGAGGCGACCTTATAGCGGCCTTTCAGTACCTGAAAGGGGATTATAGGGCAGAAGGAGAGAGACTTTTCTCCTGGTCTGACTGCACCAGGACATGGGGGAATGGCTATAAGCTGAAGGAGGGGAAATTTAGGCTGGAGATTAGAAGGGGGTTCTTTACCCAAAGGGTGGTGAGGCACTGGAACAGGTTGCCCAGAGAGGTTGTGGAGGCCCCATCCCTGGCAGTGTTTAAGGCCAGGCTGGATGTGGCCCTGGATGACCTGGTCTAGTGCATGTGGCGTCCCTGCCATGGCAGGGGGGTTGGAACTAGATGATCTTGAAGGTCCCTTCCAACCTCAGCCATTCTATGATTCTATGGTTCTCACTCTGTCCCAGCTCCCTGCAGGGAGGTTGGACTAAGGGGGGGTTGGTCACTTCTCTGAAGTAGCAAGGGGTGAGTTGTGCAGGGCAGGTTCAGAGTAGATATCAGGAAGAATTTCTTCCCCAAAAAGTTACCAGGCATTGGCCCAGGCTGCCCAGGGAGGTGCTGGAGTCACCATCCCTGGAAGTGTTCAAAAACCATGTAGCTGTGGTGCCTGGGGCCATGGTTCAGTGGTGACCTGGCAGTGTTGGGTGGGTGCTTGGACTCCATGAGCTCAGAGGGCTTTTAATCACAGTGATCCTATGCTTCTACCCTTAATTTCAGTCTTCTAAAGAGAATTGCTCTGCAAGGTTGCATGAATGAATGTGCTGCTAGGTGTGGAATGGTTAGTGAAAGTGTCAGGAGAGAAGCTAGTGCCTGATTTTGTTGTGTCTTTGGAAAGCTCTTCAGCAGTGTGGCCATTTCCTGACATGGTGCTAGTGTCTTACCATCCTTGGGACATCATGCTGTGCTCCTGCAAGAGTAATGCCACTTGCAATGCTAGACTCATACTTACCAAGCTGAAAATGACTGAAGCTGGCCTTGGTCTGGGATTTAAATGGTCTCTAAATAGCTTCAGAAGTGACTCTGTTTTTTTCCTGAGTGAATAAAGTGTTTTTCATTTCTTGACTTGCTGCCTTCCCCTGCAGTATGGAGAGCTGGAGTTCCTGTAGCTTCTTGTCTGTAGGTAATTCAGAGGTTTATTCCTGTCCAAAATCATCCTCTGGAAGGCAGCAGGTGCATCTTGACCTCATCATTTCAGAAGAAGTTGGAAAGGAGACAGTGTAATATGTGACCACAGAGGTTATTGGAGCCAGTAGAGCAGAACACAAGTGTTTGGGCTCAGTCAGTCTGCAGGAGCAACATGTAGCATGGTGAGGGACAGTACCCACTGCTCCCTGTCACAGGACACATCTCTCTGGGACCTCTAGTTGTTGGTTTGCCCCTTACCATCAAGGTCTGTAACTCACCACTGCTAAGGGGGTGAGGACTGATTGGTTTTGAGCCACACACAGTGGTTGAAGTCAGGCCTCCACTGAGGCCTACAGGGCTTCTGCCCCTGAGTGTAGGAAGTTGGTGATGTGTCCCCATTGCTCATCAGAGAACCTGATTGATGGAGGCTTTGGCTCCATGCAGACTGTTTCTGAAGAGAGCTGAAGAGTTTCCAGTCTCTTCCAGTCAGCAGATGAAGAAGCACAGTCAGGATAATGCATTCCTGGCTTTCTGGCTCTTTGGATTACATTTTGGGTATCTCTTACAGCTTTCTCTGTACAACTGATCTCATATGGGCTTTATAGCACCACCTGAAGATCTGCATTCTACCTGTAAGCAGAGGAGATGCAAAGGTCTTGAGCTCTACTGCTCTGTGGAGCTGACTCTGCAGCTGTGCAGTGTCTCAATACTCTAGCTTTTGGGTTGAACTGACCACACCTGAGCAGATGTTTGGGGAGAACAGTGGTTTAAATAGTCCTACCAGCTCTGGGCTACAGCACTGCTTTCTGCCCCTGTCCCTGAGAAGCTCTGGAAGGACCTCACTGGCTTCTCTTCAGTAAGAGCAGCTTTGCAGATGGGACATTGCTCCTGGGCGAAACTCATGGTAAGAGGAGGACTTGAGATTTCAGGTGCCTTCTCTGCAGGGCTTGGGTCATTTCCAGTCTCTCCCAGTCTGCAGCAGTCTCCAAAGTCTGGTGCATTAGCAGGAGAGCTGTATGTCTGCCTCTGTCTGTTGCAGCTGGTCACCCAGATGCTGATGGCTTACCTGGCTCGGCTCTCGGCCATCGCCGGCAACAAGATCAACTGTGGCCCTGCTCTCACATGGATGGAGGTACAGTACAGAGCTCTCTTTATTCTTTGCTTCCTGACCCTAGCTGCAGAGCAGGCCACAGATGTGTCCTCTTGCCTTCCCAGATAGAGGGAGAATCCTTACAGACCAATTGGTGTCACCAGTCTGCCATCCCAAAAGCTTTGCTCCCCTGTTGGCAGCACAGAGGTGGCCTCGAGGTATAGAGCAGGCAGAGTCACAGAAGGGTTAAGGTTGGAAGGGACCACCAGAGTCATCTAGTCCAACCTCCCTGCTCTGGCAGGGTCCCCCTAGAGCCCCAAAAGGCTGGAGGCAAGAGGCTGGGGCCAGACTCTGCTCAGTGGTGCCCAGGGACAGCCCAAGGGGCACCTTGATGGGAGCCAGGAGGTTGCAGCTGAGCAGGAGGAGAAGCTTGTTTGTTGTGAGGGTGTTGGAGCCCTGGCCCAGGCTTTGCAGAGAGGCTGTGGAGTCTCCTTGTGTGGAGAGATTGCCAAGGCAGCTGGAGGTGACCCTGGGCAAGCTGCTGTAGGTGACCCTGCTGGAGCAGGGGGGTGGGCTGGCTGATCCCCAGAGGTCCCTTCCAACCCCTCACCATGCTGGGATTCTGTGTTTGCCTGCTCTCTTTTTTGTTTTTCCTTGTAATAGCCAAAGAAACAATCAATATTCTCTGCTCCTGGTGGTTCCTGTGCTCAACAAAGCCACGTTGTGCTTGCAGCAGCACTGTTTGTATGTTGTGAACTGCAGCTGCAGCTTTGGTTTCTCTGTTAGTGGTCTTCTCTCATCTTAAACACTAGATCTTACTGGGCAAGGAGTGCAGGAAAGAATGGTGCTGGGTGCTCAAGGCCACTGGTGCTGGTCCTGATTAGTCTGGGTAGAGCTATTTCTGTTGCCTAATGGTATTGCTGCACTCCAGGAATAGAAAGCACTATTATTAGACTGCTGCAATTCATTTTTAAATGGTTGTGATAAGGATTGAGTGCATTTCCCTGCAGTTTCCCTGCTGATAGCCTCCTCACCCTGCAGTCCTTGGGGATGGGAAGGATCTTGGGAACCTCAGCACGAAGGGAGGAAGGAAGTTAGAGAGGAAAATGGATCTGTAGAATTTACAGCAGAGGCTAGAGATCACAGCAAACCTCTTGGCCATGCAGAACACAGTAACCTTGCCCATTCATTTTCCCATGAACACAAAAATCTAGGAGTCTTGGAAGCAGAGTGAGGATTGCAGCAAGGGGGGAACCATGTTTTCTTCAAGGAAGCAAGGAAAAGGTGGGAAGAAGCTGAAAAAGAGGCTGGTTTTTACCTTGGCAGCATCTCCTCCTTCTTCAGTGCCTCCTCTTGTGCAGTGCAGAGGGGTTTGTGGTCAGTTTGGGATTGCTGTCTGAAGCTTCTCAGGGAAAACAATGATTTGGTGTTAAAAGGAGGTGTAAGCATTCACCAAGTGCAGCAACACAGCCCTTTTCTCATCAGCTGGATGAGGACACAACCTTCTGCAGTACTCTGGGAGTGCTGTTCTCCTCCAGCCCTTGAGCTCTGCTGTCTCTCTGAATCAGCTTGAGGCCTCTGCCATCTAGGAGCACCAAGAAACTGCCTCCTTGCTTGTCCCCAGCTGCCTCACAGTCTCCTCTGCTCTTTCTTTCAGATTGATAACAAGGGGAACCACCTGCTGGTGCATGAGGAGTCATCCATTAATGTCCCTGCTATTGCTGCTGCCCATGTCATCAAGAGATACATTGCCCAAGCAGCAGATGAACTGTCCTTTGAGGTAAAGAAAGGAGCTTACATTCCTTGTTGTCCTGTGCTGGAGGGTGTGATGTGTGTGTCTCTGTGTTTGTGTGCTCAGCAGCAGCATGTTCAGATGCTTTCAGAGTGTTGTGTGAGGTGAGGCTTGGAAGATGCAGCTGGACAGTCCCTGTGCAGTGGGCTGGGCACAGGGAGGAGCTCACTCATCTCTAACATGCAGCTGCACTTGGCATGAGTGTCTCCAGTGAAACAGATGCTGCCCAGGACTCCAGCCTGGGCTCTGAGCAGCAGCAGCAGCCCCTGTTTGTACTCTGGAGTGTATTTAAAGTCCTGTGGCTGGGCAGATGCCAGCTGAGTTACTCACTGGCCAGGTGACACAAGCTGTGCTCCTGTGAGCAAGTTCAGGTCTAAAACCATTCCCTAGAGAAAAAACAAAACCAAGCAAACAACCCCCCCAAAATCAAACCCCAAACAAACCCCAAACCCCAGCCTGTCAAAGAATGTGGTGCTTAAAGGGCAGGGGATGATGTGAACCTGAGAGTAGGAGCTGCTGGGGAGCACAGCTCTGGAAGGTCAGCCTCTGGAAGGCTTTGGGTACCTGGCTCCTGCCTGCTCTCCCCAGAAAGCAGCATTTTATTCTCTGATGGTCTGTGTGCAGTTGTTCTCTCCATGGAGGAGGCACAGGGTTGTACAGCAGCATGGCAGGGGAAGCAGTTAGTGCCTGGAGGGGGTTTGTGATCCCATTCTTAGCATGCAGGGCAGGAGGCAGACATGGCAGTGAGAGCCCAGTGCTGCCAGGGTTTTGTGCATGTCCAGAATGGAGGTAGTGGCTACTGGACACCAAAGAAACCAGCTGCAGCAGTACCTGCCTGGCCTTTGCTCCCCAGTGCTGAGGGAGATACTTGGCTTCTCTGCTCACTGTGGTGGCAGCAGTTTCCTGGATGGAAATGTGCTTTGTGGCCACTTTGCCATTCCCCTGAGGAAGTCACTTCCTTTCCCTGTGCTTCAGTTAGCCCAGTCTGAAGGATGAGATGTGTTAGCTTCTTTGGAAAGCACTCTGAGATCCCTCAGTGTGAAACACTGGCTAGAAGTTGGCCTTTACCATGGAAGACTTCAACTAAGCATAGCTGCAGGATTTATTTAGGTTTCTGCCCCCTCTGCTCTGGTCTGTCTCATTCTGTCACAGGCCACATCTTGATCCCCACCAAGCCACATTTAGCAGTGGTTACACTGATTTCCCACTGAGCTGTTACATTATTGCATATCTTATGGGAACAGCAAAGCTTCAGGAGACCTGGGTGGGGTCCTTGCTCATTTTGGTTGGCCATCTCCTTGCTCCCTCCTGCTGCTGTCCCACCACACCACCTCTCCTGGTTGTTTTCTAGTTAACAGAAGCAGCTCTTGGGCAGTTTGGGGGCTGCAAAGGGAGCTCTTCACTTCTGGCTGTGAGAGGAAACAGGAGAACGTGTGTCAAGACATACAATTTGTACAGAACATGGAGTAAAAATCATTTCAGCTCCTTGAGAATATTTGCCCAAGTGTTTCACACCACCAGTGCTTCCTTCTGACTGCAGTTGACTGCTGGACCCTTGGCAGGGAGCCTGCTGCTCTCCAGAGTGCTCTCCTTACCAGCAGCTGGGTGCTGCCTAATGCTCTGGCTCTTCCACCTCCCAGTCTGATGTCTGACAGGCAGATGTCTGAAGGTTGCTGCTCCTGCAGATGCTCACAGGTGCCCTGGGTTTGGAGAGGGCAGTGATGGAGCTGGCCTTTGCTCCTGGCTGATGTTGCCCTCTTTTGCAGGTGGGAGACATAGTGTCTGTGATTGATATGCCCCCAAAGGAGCTGACCACCTGGTGGAGAGGCAAGCATGGATTCCAGGTAGGCACAAGCATTAGACATGAGAGTGCAACTCAGAATCAGAGAGTAATGGAGGTTGGACAAGACCTCCAAGGTCATGGAGTCTGGAGACTCAGCAGGGTGTTTATGGGATGGCTGTGCCTGCCCAAGGCTCCTGATGGGTACAAACAGAGTGTTCCCTTTTCTGGGGGTAGAGGACTTCCCCTTTCTCTCTGGAGCTGAGATCTTCATAGCAGTCCTCTCCCTTCCTAGCTGTGAGTCAGGGGTAGCCATGTCCCTGTGACTGACAGCTGGCCTGATGCTGGGGGAAGGCAATGTTGCAGCCCCTCCAAGGCAGCTGACACTGCTCTTAAATCATCCCATGCCTTCCACTCTCTGAACTGGAGCAGGCAGAACATCAGGGAGTCACAGCCAGTTGAGAAGACATTGCCACTGGCTTGGACAGGCCACCCAGCTCCCTTCTGCTGCTATGGCTGCATCTGCTGTGTGGTGTTCACCTTACTGGTCACTGTCAAAGAGCAGAGAGACAGGCTGAATTTGCCAGAGATCCTACACATGCCTGGGAGTTAGGGGCTGAAACTTGTGTGTGGAAATGGCACTGTCCTTCCAAAGGAGTTGTTATTCCCTAGCTGGGTTATATCACTAGGAAATTGGGTTTTAGAAGAGTCTCTACAAAACAAACCCCAGCAGCTCCTGCAGGTTGTGGTGAGTTTCTACCTGCTCACCCTGTAGTGTCTCACATTTCAGCTCAAGTAGGAGGGGTCTGCATCCTGCAGCTGCTGTCTGGGGGTAGATGGAATCATGGCTTTGCTCTGGAGAGGCTCAGAACTGAGCAGACATTTGTATAGTTTGCCCTGGAAGATCTTCTCCAGAAACCTTGGGTTTTCCCTTGCAGACCTTTCTGTGCCAGGCCCAGGTTGTGGTTCTGCTGGCATTAACACCAGGGCTCCAGAGGCTCAGATCCCATGGGAATGGAGTGCTAGTTATTAGCCAGAGCATCTGAGGTGCAGCTTCTGTGGGCTTGATGTCAGTGTGGGGAGTTCAGATAACACCCTGTGTAAAGTCAGAGCAGTCTGAACCTCTGATAGCTGCATGGAATTAGATTTGTTTCTAGAGTTAACACATTTGTATTTCTTGAGCAAACGTCACTCTTCTTCTAGTTTTGAACTGTGTTGTGTCTCTGCAGGGCTTTTGTTCTGAGCTTAGAAGCCCTAAAGCTGTATCTGCCATGCTGTCAACAACTGATGGATGCTTTGGTTCTGCTTGGAATGGTCAGGCTATTCTGACTGTGAATTCCAAGCAAATCAACAAGACCAAACTCCTTTGTGATCTGTGATACTTTGCACAAAGCTGATTTACAGACTCCCAGCATGGTGGGGGCTGGAAGGGGCCTCTGGGGATCAGCCAGTCCAATCCCCTGCTCCAGCAGGGCACCCACAACAGCTTGCCCAGGGTCACCTCCAGCTGTCTTGGCAATCTCTCCCCACAAGGAGACTCCACAGCCTCTCTGCAAAGCCTGGGCCAGGGCTCCAACACCCTCACAATAAACAAGCTTCTCCTCCTGCTCAGCTGGAACCTCCTGGGTTCCAGTTTGTGCCCAGTGCCCCTTAGGCTGTCCCTGGGCAACCACTGAGCAGAGTCTGGCCCCAGCCTCTTGCCCCCAGCCTTCAGCTCTTGCTCAGCATTGAGCAGCTCCCCTCTGGGTTTGCTCTTCTCCAGGCTCAGCAGCCCCAGGGCTCTCAGCCTTTCCTCCTGCCAGAGCTGCTCCAGTGCCCTCAGCATTTTGGGAGCCTCTGCTGGGCTCTCTCCAGTAGTTCCTTGTCTCTTTTGAAGTGTGGAGCCCAGACCTGGAGCCAGGACTCCAGATGAGGCTTCCCTAGTGCAGAGTAGAGGGGGAGGAGAACCTCCCTTGACCTCTGCTCACACTCTACTTCATGCACCCCAGCAGACCATTGTCTTCTTGGCCACAAGGCCACATTGCTGGCTCATGGTGACCTTGTTGTCCACCAGCACTCCCAGGTCCTTCCCTGTGGAGCTGCTTGCCAGCAGGTGAACCCCAGCCTGTCTTAGTCCATGAGGTTATTCCTCCCCAGGGGCAGGACCCTACACTGCCCTTGTTGAGCTCCCTGAGGTTCCTCTCCCCCAGCTCTCCCTCAGTGGCAGCACAGCCTGGCAGGTGTCAGCCACTGCTCCCAGCTCTGTGCCAGCAGCAAACTGCCTGAGGCTGCACTCTGTGCCTTCAGCCAGGTCACTGATGGAGATGCTGAACAAGGCTGGAGCCAGACCTGACCCCTGGGGAAGAAGTGATTGATGACAAGGTATGGGATCCTCATGCAGGATACAGACTCCATTCCTCAGGGGAAGCTCCCTGTTTGCCATCAGGCTGGCTGACACTCTGACTGGGTCAGAAGAGCATCACTGCTGATTGAAGACACAAGCAGCAAGGGTCAGAGTCTTCTGTCTCTCAAATCAGAGCAGTCCTCTTGTGCTTTGCCAGCAGAAAGAGCTGTTGCTGAGCAAACTGCTTGTGTCTATGTGTCCACAGTCAGTGCATGGACACAGCAGAGCTGAGCAGCTGCAGCAGTGTTGTGTTTGCATGTATTTGCACCATGGTTTGGCTTAACAGAGAGCTGGGGGTGGAATAATCTTGGCCTTCCATTGTAGGCAAGAGTCTTGCACAGTGTGAATCAGATTGTGGCCCCTGAGTTGGCAATGCAGCAGCCATAATGGGTGTTTCAGGAGGTCTCAGGAGGTGGGTGCAGAAGAAGGCAGGGTGTTTGAGGGAGCTGCTGCCTGTCAGCTGAGCCAGGGTAGCAGCAGCAGCAGCCCCTCTGCTCCTGCAGAGTCCAGTGAGGGAGCTCTGAGGTGGCTCAGCAGCTGCCTCCCTCTTGACAGGCAGTGATTTCATAATGCTAACTCAGTTGTTACTGTAGACACACTTCTCTTCACACAGCCCTGCAGCTGATCTGCAGAGAGCTGCATTTTTTCCTCTGAATTGGCACTTCTTGGTGTTTCTTTGAAATGCCCTCTCAGAGGTTTTCATCTCCATCAGCCACCAGCAGCTGCTGAGAGAGGCACAGGGGGAGAGGCTTGTTTAACCTGGCTGTCTCATTTGAGGCCTGTGAGTGTGCAGGAAAAGTTACCTTCCCTGCTCTAACACAGGGGTTTTGACCTTGCTAACTGCTGCAGTGAGAAGAGAACTCAGGGAAGGGGAAGTTTCTCTCTGGTGTTGAGAGAGCAGAGCTAGAGATGTGTTCCAGCTCAGTACAGCGCTGGAGGAGAGTGTGGAGGTGAAGGTCCTGTTCCTGCCTGCATTCCAGCTCAGGTTGTTTGGAGCTCTGAGCAACCTGCTGTAGTTGGAGATGTCCCTAACCCTTTCCATGTTTCTGTGCTTTAGTTGTTGTTACAGCAATGTGGAAAAGCACTGAGGAAGCTGTGCAGCCTTTAAAGCATTTATTACAGGCCAACAGTTCTGTTCCCATGGATCAGGAGTCACTGCAAATGTGGTGGCAGTCTGTTGGGCCATTTTAATTAATGAAGCAAACCAGCAAAGGCTGTCTTAGCCTGATAGTTGTGATCCTGAGAGCAGGTGAGAGGAGGAGAGGGCCAAAGACCAGTGCTTGGGCAGTTTTGTTGTTGTTCCTTCTCAGGAGTTTGCTGTGTGTTAGGGAAGGAGCAAGACTTCATCCAAGGGAGCAGAGCTCCCACTGTGAACCATATCTTGGTGAGAGGAGAGCAGGGTTTGCTGAACATGGGGGGAAATGACTTCTTGACTTAAAAGAACTGCCCTGGTTTTGTGCATCTACCCCAGGTGTGAGCTGTGTGTGTCTGGGCAGGAGGACATTCACTCCCCTACCTCCCCTGGCTGTGAGAGTGGCTGAAGGGTTTCTCTCTTGTGCCCATGAAGTCAGGTTATCTGTTGCCAGCCAGAGCCACCCTCCAGGGATGTGTCACCATCTCTGTCACCCTTCAGCTTGCTGTGTTCCAGTTGCTGGAGCCTTTCTCCCAATACCTGATCTAATGACTTCATCCTCTGTGGAACAAACCAACCCACCAGGCTGCTTAGCATTTTCCCTGCTTGAAGTAAAATGATTTTGAAGACATCTTTCCTCAAGCCTTTTTCCTTTTGAAATGCCCTTGGTGAGTCACTGCTTTCATTGTGTTCCCTAAATCACAGCCACCTCCACACTAACAGCCTTCCAGCCTCTTCCTTCTCTCCTCCATCATGCTTTGTCTTCTCCATCAGGAGCTGCTTCAGACAGATGGATCACTGCAGGCAGGCTCTTTTTCTGATGCACAGCTGCCTTTTGATCTTCTGAAGTATTCTGTCTTTTGGGTATAGTTTCCCTGAGGGCTGGAAGCCCTCTGTGGTGAGGACAGGCTGGGAGTGGGTGAGAGCCTGGCCCAGGTTGCCCAGAGAGGTGGGAGATGTCCCATCCCTGAAGCCATTCCAGGTCAGGTTATTTGGTGCTCTGAGCAACCTGCTCTAGCTGGAGATGTCCCTGCAGACTGCAGGGGGTTGGACTAGATGACCTTGGAAAGTCTCTTCCAAGCCAGAGCATTTGCTGATTCTCTGCCTAGTTGCACTGTTGCACAGCAGCAAGCTGCAGAGCTGCTGAGGGTGACACCAACCAAAGCAGTGTGTGTAACCAGGGGGGGCTGGGGTCTTTTGCCATCAGCCTGAGCTTACATGAGCTTGAACTGGTTATGGAACCATGTTCCATGCTGAACTTGAAGCCAGGCTTTAAGAGTGAATGGATTTCCCCCAAAGGAATATGCTGTGTCTTGGATTGGTCAGGAGTAAAGCAGGCTGTTGGCTGAGAGTATTTGTTTTACCTGGAGCATCATTTTCTGGTACTCAGCATGTCTGTGCTGGGAATGCAGAGTACAGCTAGTGAAGATGGGCTGGGAAGGCAGAGCATGCTGGGTGGTTGATGTCACCTAGCAAACACCAGCTCTGGGATGATCAGCTCAGGTTGGGTTTCTGGTTCATGTGCAGCCATTGGGGAACACAGCACAAGGGGGAACAGTGTCTGTGCCAGAGCCTGCTGGGCATGGCATCATGCTGCCACTTCCAGCTGTAGAGCAGTGCTAGCTGTGCTAACAGGCTGGGGAAACTGATGCCTGCAGTGCTGTGCCAGGAGTCTCCTGCTCTGCCCTTTTCTGTAGGCACCCAGCAGAAGCTTGCACAGGACCTTGCTGTCCCAGCCAGCACCATAGGGCTGACTGCATTCCTCAAGGGCCTGGCCTCACAGCAGAGAGCTCCCAGCCCTCAGATCATTTCTGTGGCCTCCTCTGCTCCTGCTCCACCAGCTCCATGCCTCTCCTGTGCTGAGGACTCCAGAGCTGGCCCCAGCACTGCAGGTGGGGTCTGAGCAGAGCAGAGGCAGAATCCCCTCCCTGCCCTGCTGGCCATGCTCTGGAGATGCAGCCCAGGACACAGTTGGCTCCTGGGCTGTGAGCACACATTGCCAGCTCATGGCCAGCTTTTATCCATCTGCAACCCCAAGTTCTTCTCCAGGGCTGCTCTCCATCCCTTCATCCCCAGCCTGGACTCATACTGGGGGCAGGACCTTGCCCTTGGCCTTGTTAAATCTCAGGAGGTTCCCCTGAGCCCAATTGTTCTGCTTGCCCAGGTGCCTCTGGATGGCATCATCCCACACAGACATTGATTTTGTGAATCAAAGAAAGGAAGAGTTGTGTGGCCAAGATGTTCAGCTCTCACAAGAGTCCAGGCCAAGAGGTCTAACTGTCCCTGCTGCCCCTCTGAGAGGGGTGAGTCCCTTCTCAACAGCAGCTGCACTGCTCTGCCAGCTGTACTTTGGGGACCTAGCTGAGGGTGCTGCTCTCTGCCCTGGCCACTCCTGTGGACTTACATGGCAAACAGCACAGTGAAAATTCTGCTCCTGAAAGCCAAATGAGCATTCAAAAGTTGATGTTTTCCTGTCATGATTGAAAACTGAAGCAGAAAAAATCCTGTATGAGATGTAACCCATCCCTTAGCCTAAGCCAAAGCCCAAACTTACTCAGGCTGTCTCAAGCAATGCTTCATTTGCCATTTATGTTACTGCTGCTTCCTCATTTGTTTGCATTCCCTTGTCATAGACTGAAAATCCTTGCAGTTACTTTGGCTTTTCCCCTTCAAGCCTCATCTGTCTCCCAGTTTCAGCAAATACTGGCAGAAAATTGGGAACAGATCTAGTAGCTGTTGCAGAAACGTTGTCTGCAGCAGTAGCCTGCTCCTTCCTCCTTTGGTGAAGGTGTGGAGTGAGTTTTTAACCTTCAGATGACCTTGTGTTCATCTAAATATATACTGCCCTGGCCATTAATTTTCATGTGTGACCAAATCCTTTAATCCTGGCTCAAGCTCTGACAGTGCCTTGCTGCATCTGCTGAGATTAACTCTTGGACTAAACTCATTTATTTATACAAAATCATGGAAAACTTTCCCTGAGAGGAAAAGCAGCATCTTTAAAGTGGGTGGAAATGGGGCACAAGTTACAGGTCATGACCCAGAGGATCAGCTCTTGGGGATCTTGCAAGGCAAGTTAGGATAAATGAGTCAGGAACTGGAAGTCAGCAGTGAGTTGCTCTGAGCAGTGAGTTACCACTAGCACCAGTCCAAATTCCCTTCACATCCATTCTAATGACTGGTGGTGAGCATGGCAAAAATGATCCATGGGGAACAGGTGTAGGGCTTGATTTGGGGAAGGTGCCAAGATACCTAGAAGGAGTGACATAACCATCTTGGGTCTGCCTTCACTGCTGAATCCATGCCTAGCATTTGATATTGCATCTAGAAACATGTTACCAGCCAAAGGCAAATGAGCTGTTGACTGCACTGTGGGGTTTGGGGCTGGATTTAGATCTACCAGTTTTCATTATGATTCATCCCAGCATGGTGGGGGCTGGAAAGGGACCTCTGGGGGTCACCCAGCCCAACCCCCTGCTCCAGCAGGGTCACCTACAGCAGCTTGCCCAGGACCACCTCCAGCTGCCTTGGCAATCTCTCCCCACAAGGAGACTCCACAGCCTCTCTGCAAAGCCTGGGCCAGGGCTCCAACACCCTCACAACAAACAACTTTCTCCTCCTGCTCAGCTGGAACCTCCAGGGTTCCAGTTTGTGCCCAGTGCCCCTTGGCCTGGCCCTGGGCACCACTGAGCAGAGCCTGGCCCCAGCCTCTTGCCCCCAGCCTTCAGCTCTTGCTGAGCATTGAGCAGCTCCCCTCTGGGTCTGCTCTTCTCCAGGCTAAGCAGCCCCAGGGCTCTCAGCCTTTCCTCCTGCCAGAGCTGCTCCAGTGCCCTCAGCATCTTGGGAGCCTCTGCTGGACTCTCTCCAGCAGCTCCTTGTCCTCTTGAAGTGTGGAGCCCAGACCTGGAGCCAGGACTCCAGCTGTGGCTTCTCTAGGGCTGTATAGAGGGGGAGGAGAACCTTCCTCCACCTACTGTTCACACTCATCTTCATGCCCCCTATTAAGGAGACCCTTGGCCTTGGCCATGAGGATGCATTGACCTTGTTGTCCAGCAGGACTCTCAGGAAGGTTGGTGCCCAAGTACTTGAGGTTTCTTTATACATCTCAGACATAAACATTGTGGGCAATTAAAAGATTCTCAAAGCACTGAGAATGAAAGAAACTCTGTCCCTTCAGCTGGGAGCCTCCCAAATGTATCATTCATGGCCAGGGCTGAGACTTCCCCTGGCTGTGTCCATGTTTCCTAGCTTCAGATGTCTCCTGTGGAAGTGCCCAACTCTCTCTTGGCTCCAGTGAAGTGTTGAAGCCCCAGCAATGTATTTTGGTTGGTCCCCAGTACTTCTGGGGTGTGCTAATCATCTTGTTTCTCAGCATCTGCTGGCAAAGCAGCACCCCTGAGCTGTGAGCTGAGGAAGGAACCTGGTCTGTGATGCTGTTTCCCTTGTGCTAACTGACAGATTTCTGTCTCTGACTGCACAGCATCCCCCCCTGCACTGTATACCTCCAGCACAGCAGCTCCTTGCCCAACTGCACAGCCAGCTGAGTGCTTGGGTGAAGCCATCCATGCATTGTCTTGGGGTTTGGGTGGCTGCTGCAGCTCTGGGTCCCTTGAGCAGCAGTGTAGGGCACAGGGAGGCCACAGCTCCTGGGAAGCATCCATGAGTGAGGCCAGGTCAAGTGATCCCCAGTGCTGCTGCTGCTTCAGGTTCTGTCCTGGGCTGCCACAGGTTTAACTAAAGGCCTCTTCCCAGTCTTAGCATGAAGTGTGATGGGTTACAGTTTGTCTCTTGGAGAAGATGTTTGGCAGTGTGGGAAGCAGCTCTCTGGCATTACTGTGAACTGTGGCTTCCCTGAGGGAATCAGGCATAGTTCCAAAGTCTGGGGTGTTTACCTGGACTCAGCATCCATGATCCTGCACTCCATTGCTTGGAGGTTCATGGTGACAAATCAGCTTGGAGTAGGAAGGAGATGATTTTTTTCCTTGGAGGCAAAAGGGAATTGTGTAAGGTGGCTAAGTAGAGAAGGGAGTTGTTGCCAGCCTGGCAGTGCTGAGTGCCTCGTGGCTCCAAGGAATGTCACAGATGTGCTGAGATGCCTGGCAGCAGCCCTGGCCCTGCTCCTCTCTCTCTGCAGGAGCTGGGGGCCATGCTCTGGCCCTTTGCCACCCTTTGTTGCAGCACTTGAGCAGAGGGTGGCTGCTGAAGTGACCTGATGCCTTCAGCTGTCCAAATCACATGCCTGACATGGGGCAGGAGATCTTGCTCCTGCTTTAGACAGGGTGTCCCAGGAGGAGGGTGGTGCTTGAATTACATGGCACCATAGCAAAGTTCTGGGGGGTGAGGGTATGAGGGGGGCTGGACTAGGTGACCTTTAAAGGTGCCTTCCAACCCAAACCAGTCTCTGGTTCTATCAGAGACAAAAGAAGTCTGGAAGTATGGACTAAGGAGAAAAGTTGCCAGAGGTTCTGGTCTGGTCTGGCTTTTGCCTGGGACAAGAGTATAAAGGAAGATGCTGTGAGGTGGAGAGGAGGTTGGGATGTTGGGTAGTGTAAACCTCCTCTCTGGTCACATCTTAGCCTGAATCCTTCAACAGTGCAAAGGAAATATTCTCACTTCTCCCCAGAGATGGAGACCTTTGAGTGCCATGTGAACTTCTGCAGCCATATCCCATTTCCCCAAAGCATGGAGGTCTGCAGGCTCCAGCCCTGGGGCTGGTTTGGGCAGTTGAAGGGGACACAGGGCAGGCTGCAGGCTGAAAGCTCAGTGCAGGAACACTGCAAATGAGTGTTTGAGTGCAGCCAGTCAGAGGAGCTTGCTGTGAGCTGGGCACTTGGAGATCTTCCTCATGGCTGATGCTGGCAGCAGAGAAGCAGCTGCACTCAGTGGCTGTTAGAATTTCTTGCATAGCTCTGCCAAGTAGCAGCCCAGGAGTGGGGCATTGCTTCTGGAGCATCTTCAAATGCTTGCTGAGGAGAGTCCTGCTTCTGGGGTTTGTTTCTGGAATATTCTTCCTGTTTCAGCATGAGTAGCAGATACCTGGATAAATCCAGAGGGTGAAGCAGCTGGTGCAGTGTTTGTCCCCTGTGCTCTCAGGCCTCTCTTCACTTGGCCTTTACTGACAGGGAAACTGAGGCACGATGGCTGCACTGATTGCCCATGCTCTGAGGCAGATATGAGAGTGCCCAGCAGGAGTTCTGCCTCTTGGCAGAGGTGTTTTGCTCTCTCACTCTTTCTTCCAAACCCACTTGTGGTTATTTCTGGTCAGATTGCTGAGTCCTTACAGATGCAGAACTCCTTTTCCCCCATGGATGTTTTATTAGACCTGTTCTCAGTTCTGAGATTGACTTGAGTTCAATCAAGCTAAAACCACACAGAAATGTTTCAGGAAGACCTTCCAACACACTGAACTGGAAGGCTTCAGGAGTGTCACTCATTCCCCACACTCATCAGCTCAAGCTGGGACACAGCAGAGAGCTCTCTGCATCCACTCATCATACCAGGCTGTGCATTTTTCCTGCAGTGGGGCTGTACAGACATGCAGATCTGTTGGCTCCTATTTGATTTCAGTTTTCTGAAGGAATAAAACATCAAAGTGCTTGTGAATGTAGTATTCTGACAGTGCAAAAAGGGGAAGTGCTGGTGAGACTGGAGTACAGACAACTGAGATGCTGAACCATCTCCTCATCACATTTCATGTTCCATGCATGCAGCCAGGTGCAGGAAACTCAGCTGAAGTCTCTCTCAAGTTCCCCTTGAGATTTAAGGGTGTGCTCTTCTCTGTTGCAAGTTGAATCTAGCTCTGTACCACACTAGAAACCAGCTTTCTGACTGTGTTTTACAGAACTCATCATCTGGTTGGGGGACAATTATTGCCTGAATAAATTTTGACCAATTTATTTCTCTTCTGCTGGTTGGTTGATGTTGGGTCAAGTTATGGAGCAAGAGGCAAGCAGGTTTTGAGTTGCTGGTTTACCAGTTGAGATCCTAAAGCCACCACATTCAATGTTGTGCCTCTCTTTCTGTTTCCCTGCAGGTTGGATTCTTCCCCAGTGAGTGTGTTGAACTCATTAATGACAAAGTCCCTCAGTCTGTCACCAACTCTGTGCCCAAACCAGGTATGTCTGAGGTTGGAGGATACAGTCACATGAAATGAAGGAGTTTTTCTGGTGTTCCATGTTTAATATCTGCTTGACACACCCTGTCTTGCTCTGTGTGTTGCTCATCCTTTGCACATGCCATGTTATCCTTTGTGTGCTGCCCATCCCCACACCACTCTGAGTGCTGCCTCTGTTGAGTGTCTTTCCCCTGCAGTGTTCTGTGAGCTCATGGCAATGTCCAGCTCCTGCATCACTTCCAACATTTTAAGCTTGTAAGAATTGAAGGTGCCTTCAGCAATCTGGATCTGGTGACTTGGTTCTTGGTGCCCAGAGTGGTCTGTTAGGTGTTTTCCCTTCAGAACATACAGACAACCCAAGGTATTTATGGTGACTTAGGTGGAACAGATTAATTGGCTACTGGAGGCTTCTTTCTCTTGGAGAGTTGATGGCTGATGTTGGATATAGCACAACTTGGACTCCTAATTGCTTCTGCTCTGGGGATGTGACTCCATCTCCTTCCTGCTGCCTTTTGGACAGTTTTGGATTGCATGCAATAGAGGCAAGTTAATACAAAGCTCTGCTGAGGGAAGGAAAAGCAAACAGACAATGAGATCTTGGATCTGACTCTCCTGTAGTCACCCTGGCTTAGGAAGTGACTGCAGTTGGATGTCCTGGTGCAACCAGATCTCTGCAGAATTTACTGGTGCTGAAGCTTTTGTTTAATTCTTCCAGTTACAAGAACTAAATCTGTCTATCCCTGTGTATGAAGATACAGCTTTTGTATCAGGAGCAGTAGTCTGAGATTGCTGATCTCTCTCAGCATGTTTTGCAGCTGGCTAGGCAAGTTGGAGAGCTGCTTAGCTGCTGCTGTTCTCATCTGTTTTCTCTGCTTTAATGATGTTCCTTATCTTATCAGCTGGCTGACTGGATACTTCAAAACAAAGAGATGTGATTCAAACCTTTGCCTTTTCCTAAGGGAAATGCATTTTAGCAGATCCTGTATTACAGCTTAGAACTTTAGGTTCAGTGCTAAAAAGTCACAAACTCCCTAAGCTAGCAGTGCCCTGCATTCATCTGCATGCCTCAGGGAGCTGACAGTTGAGGGGAATAGTTTCCTCAGCCACTGGTATCTCCAGCCTTTGTTATTCCTGGGAACATGCAAATGCATTTGCCAGGATCCCTGTCACCAAGCTCCCTGGCAGCTGAGAGCTCTGCAGCAGGTGCTTGTGCCATAAATCCAGGATCTGCCTTTTGTTGTTTGAAGCTGATCTCCCCATGCCCTGAGCAGTCTCTTCCCTGCTCTCTTCTCAGCTGAAACCTGCAGACATAAACCTCAGGCCAGGCTGATGGATACAGTCACAAGCAAGTGTTCCTTAGGAAATGTGGCTCAGGCAATTAGGTGGCATGAGCTGTAGCCAGTCCTTTCTTGCTGTGCTCTAGTGGGAGATAATGAATAGATTCTGTTTGGCTCTAACAATACACCAGGGGTTGGATTTCCTCTTTCAGTCCTGGGAATTGTTTGTTCTGAAGTTGATAGCAAAAGCCCAAGTCCTGTTAAAAGGAGTGAGAAGGTATTGCCAAGTCATGAGGCTGTCCCTGGTGACCTTCCCTGACAGTTCTGTCTGTGCCCTTAAAGGCAAAAGACCACTTGAGAAGGACACTAAGGAGCTTTCAGATGTGAAGATTCCTCAACAAGCATTGCAGCTCTTCCTGTAATCCTTCCCTGCACACAGAATTTATGGTCCCATTTCTCTGTAGCATTAGGCTTCCTCTCCTTCTCCACCCTGGGAAGTGCTTGTGTGGTGCAGGCAGAAGCCTGGGAGACTCTTCTTGGGCTGCCACAGAAGTTGTGACTTGGTGGGAGCCAGCAGGAGCCAGGGAGGAGGCTCCTGTGCTTAAGGCATGTAGAGTGTGATGTTGGAGAGCTCGAGGAACCTATCTGCCTGGAGGGAAACATGCTGGGTATGCTCACCAAGGATGGGGGAGAAGATGAAGGGGGAGAAAGGAGTTTCAGATTCCACACAGCTGCTGGAGCCAAGTGCCTTGTCAGCACACTCCAGGAAAGGTGGCAGAAAGGAGCTGCTGGAGCACCCTGAGTGGTGTCAGTAGCACTGCTGGGACATGGGAAACTGGATCTTGCCCAGGGGTTTCCTCCAGAGCCTTGCTAAGAACTGCATTGCTGGGATGAAGCAGGAGAGCTTGGTCTCCAGGCTCTTAAAGGGCTTTTCCAGCCTGAGCAGTTCTGTTCCCTCACCCATATTCCATACATTCAGTGTGTTTGAAGATAAAGAGCATTTCCCACACACTCCAATAGCCACAGCAGTTACTTTTCTCCCTTTACTTACATTTGAAACATCAGCTTGGCTTTCCCAAGGGATAGAGACCTTTCTAGAAGGAACCTCTTGGAGCTTTTGTCCTCACTTGACATGGGCAGAGGAGTTCATCTAGAATGAATGTGGAGTTTTAGATTTGGCCTTGATAAGACATAGTTATCATCCTGCAAACTCTGTTTTCTGTAATCAGACTGTGATGTGCAAGAGCATCCAGGACATTTTGTGTCTGCAGCATAAAGCTCTTTGCCATGAAGGAATTTAGAAACATAGAACTCCTTGTGTTGTTTAATTGTCCATAGAATTTGGCTGGCTTGAGTCATCTAATGAAAAGCAGATGGAAAGCAAAGAACTTCCTGCCCTGTGTTTTTATTATTATTTGTAATGAGAGGTTTGATTTGCAGAGGAGATGGGGACAGCACTTTAACAGAACCATCCAGGCCTGCAGGGCTCTCAAATGCACTGCAGATAATGACTGAAGTCTGAGTGAAGATGAAACACAGGGAGTGGGAGAGGAAGGTTGGGTTTGAGTGAAAACTCTGCTTTTAGGAACAGGATTTTCTTTGACTGGGGAGGTGCATGCTTGGAGCAGGGAAAATGCAGCTAGTGCCTGAGATAAATGTCCAGAGAAGGGCAAGGAAGGTGGGGAAGGGTCTAGAGCTCAAGTGTTGTGAGGAGCAGCTGAGGGAACTGGGGTTGGTTAGCCTGGAGAAGAGGAGGCTCAGGGGAGACCATCTCACTCTCTGCAACTCCCTGAGAGGAGGCTGGAGCCAGGTGAGGGTTGGTCTCCTCTCCCAAGAACAAGAAACAGGACAAGAGGAAACAGCCTCAGGTTGCACCAGGGGAGGTTTAGGTTGGACTTGAGGAACAATTTCTTCCCCAAAAGGGTTGTCAAGCCCTGGCCCAGGCTGCCCAGGGTAGTGGTGGAGTCACCATCCCTGCAGGGGTTGAAAAGCCCTGGAGATGTGGTGCTGAGGGCCATGGGTTAGTGGTGACCTGGCAGTGCTGGTTAACAGTTGGGCTCCATGATCTTAAAGGTCTCTTCCAACCAGAATGATTCTGTGATTCTCTTATCTAAATGAAAGACAAAGGAGCAGACAGGAAATCTGGCCTTTGCATTCAGTTCTGAAAATTCAAAGTCATAAGGAGGAATTTTGGGTTTGCCTTGAAAATGTGTCTGGCAGTGAAGCTTGGCCTGTCCAAGCTGTCATCTCCCAGATCCCTGCTGGGGTAGCTCTGCTTGCAGAAGGGCAGTGTGATCAGTTGTGGCTGCCCCATCCCTGGCAGTGTTCAAGGCCAGGCTGGATGTGGCCCTGGATGACCTGGTCTAGTGATTGGCATCCCTGCCATGGCAGGGGGGTTGGAACTAGATGATCTCTAAGGTCCCTTCCAACCTCAGCCATTCTATGATTCTATGATCAGGGAGGTAGTGTGGGCTCACCAAAGCCCCATTTCCTTCAGCACTTGCATTTCTTCTCAATTCTTCCCCTATTCTTCCTCAGATCCAATGCTCTGATGACAAGTCCTTAGCCTGAACTCTGATCTCGAGTTGCTGTCTACCAGTTCCCAGCCAGTGCCAGGTGCTGGCTGTGGAGCTGAGGTGCAGTTCTGCACTCCCTGGGACTCAGCTGCTGTTGCTACAGAGTTTGCAGGGATACAGGAGAAAGGAGAAAGGTTGCATTTGAATTTCAGATGCTCAGGGAGAAATCAATCTTTTCAATATTCATTGTGCTGCTTAGGAGGAAAGAAACAGAATAGCTGTGTTCTCTTTTCCCTTCCAAGGAAACATGTGGCCATGTTTAATCTTCTTTCTTTCACTGCTGTCCATCCCAGGTGGGTCTGTCCTGAGCAGTGTGTGTTCATGTTGTCCCTGCTCATCCCTCTGGTAGCATGTCTCAGCTGTTCCACTCTGTCCTTCCTCATCATTCAGGGTACTGGCAGTTTGATGACATCTCAAATCCCATCTGATGCTTCACCTCATGCATACAGTTTGTTCCATGTCTTTTACCACCCAGTAGCACCTTGCTGTGTGCCTGCCCTCCCCTGCCCTCTGCCTTGCCATGGGCACTGGTCTGAGGGCTTCTGGAGGTGGTTGCTGCTGGAGAGCAGCTGGTTTCAGTGGGGAAAGCAGCAAGGTGCAGCTTGCAGGGAGCCAGACAGAGCTTCAGGGAGGCCATGGGGGTGAGAAGTTAATGTTTCCCTTTCCTTCTTAGTTTCCAAAGAGTGAGCATTTTAAAAGGTCAGGGCTGGTTCTCACCAGTGGCTCAGCCTCTTTAGGACAAAGAAAGGATAACCCCAGTGCCACCCAGTCCCTTCCTTCAGCTTTGGCAGGTGAAGGCACTCCCAGGGTACACAGCTAGGGACACAGGCAAGGGTACTGTTGGTGTTACAAGCTGCTGTACATGAACCATTCTCTTTTAAACAGAAATATCAGCTTAATCTAGGTCACTCTGCCACTGAACTATAGTCCACTGAACTTGAAGGGGCTGGAAGTGAGGTCTGGATCAGGCAACAGGCTTTGTTCTGACCTCCTGAAGACTCTGACAGCACTGACTGAAGTCATTTTAACTGGGTTATAGGCATTGTGTTAGAGCCATCACCACCATGGCTCTTGCAAGGCCATGCCTGGTTTGGAAGAGGTTAATCCCTCAACAAAAAGAGATTATTTAGGGGTTTTTTTTAGTAATAAACATAAAAAGCAGGGAGAATAATGTGCAAGTAGAAGTTAGATTCTGCAGCTGCCTGGGCTGAGCTGCCATTTGACACTAATAAAGTGCATAATGTCTTAATTAGTGTTTTAATAAAGAAAATCTGGAAAGATAAACTGTCTGTAATTAGTCCTACTCTCCTTAATCTTCTGTAAACACAGCAGTTGTTTGGTGTTCAGCAGGCAACTGCCTCATTAAAGCTAAATGAAATGGCAGTGTTATTAAGCCAAGATGGATATGGATTTGCAGCTTCCAGAGAGCAAACCTTCTGCCCTGCTCAGGGCCACCACAGCTGGGCTGGGATGCAGCAGGCAGGCAGTGTGCTTCCAGTAGTGACAGATCAAGGACCAGTCCTTCAAGCAGTGCTGTTCTGTCAGCTGCTCTGGAGCTCAGGCAGAGAGAGCAGGAGGAAAGGTCAACAACCTGGGTGGAAAAGTGCTTCAGTAGGAGGCTGGCACAGGAGCCTGAGGTGTGCTGCAGGTGTTTTGCTCTGGGGCTCTGAAAGCCACCATGGTTCTGCATTGTGCTCTCAGAGCCTTCAGCAGGACATTGCCAACCTGCATACAGCCCAGATTTGAGCTGGTCTGAACAGTGAAAGGTTGGTTCCTGGGCTTTGGTCTTTCTTCCATCCAAAACAAAAGCTAACACTTGGGGCTGAGGCAGCAAGAGCTAAGACTCTGCCTTCTCTGCAGCGGGTCATTGGGGATCTTATCAGTGCTTGGAAATACCTAAAGGGTGGGTGTAACAGTGTCCCAGCATGGTTGGGGCTGATAGGGACCCTGGGGATCAGCCAGTCCAACCCCCTGCTCCAGCAGGATCACCCACAGCAGTTTGCCCAGGGTCACCTCCAGCTGCCTTGGCAATCTCTCCACACAAGGAGACTCCACAGCCTCTCTGCAAAGCCTGGGCCAGGGCTCCAACACCCTCACAACAAACAACTTTCTCCTCCTGGTTTCCAGTTTGTGCCCAGTGCCCCTTGGGCTGTCCCTGGGCACCACTGAGCAGAGTCTGGCCCCAGCCTCTTGCCCTCAGCCTTCAGCTCTTGCTCAGCATTGAGCAGATAACCAAGATCTTATCAAGTGGTGAGAGGCTGGGTCCAGCCTCTGCTCAGTGGTGCCCAGGGGCAGGACAAGGGGCACTGGGCACAAACTGGAAACCAGGAGGAGAAAGTTGTTTGTTGTGAGGGTGTTGGAGCCCTGGCCCAGGCTTTGCAGAGAGGCTGTGGAGTCTCCTTGTGGGGAGAGATTGCCAAGGCAGCTGGAGGTGACCCTGGGCAAGCTGCTGTGGGTGACCCTGCTGGAGCATGGGCTTGGGCTAGATGATCCCCAGAGGTCCCTTCCAGCCCCTATCATGCTGGGATTTGGGGGTTTTCAGGGAGAACACCTTTTCTCAACAGGAAAACACAGCCCTGAGACAATTTGGGTTTTCAAATGCCCAAAGTTTTAGTTGTCAGATGCCCTGAATGCATGAGCCCTTCCAAGATGCCATTCCTGCTAAGGATCAGTAGCAGTTAGCTGCAGATAATTACAGCCAACTTGGGCTTTTTGCCCTTTTTAGGATGGCAATGAAGTCTGGTTACTTAGTGCAGCCTGGAAGGTGAGTGTTCAGCTCCCTCCTTGCCAGGCTGTTGGTGAGGAGGAAGGCTTCAACACTAGAGCAGCCAGAGTTGTTCTACTCTTAAGTATTAGTGGTTCTGCTGGTTTCTCATGTGAAATTAATTCCTTCTGACAGCCACATCCCTTTGTGAGTCATGTAATTGTAACAGAGGCTGGAAACTTGGCTATGGCCATGCAGAGATATCTGTGCCACATCCCTCCCGTGCCTCAGCACTCCTCTGAGGTCAGAATGTTCCTGTGTGCCAGGGATCATGGTTACACAGCTTCTGTTCCTAGCAATTTAGGAAGATACTTCATGTATTTTTCTGTCAGTATGGAAGCTCTGAGGTCCTGGTCTCAGACTTTGCTGGTGTTAGGCAGAAGTTCCTTTCTGGGCTCTCAGAGCAGTTTGTAGACACTGAAGTTGGTTCTGGACCTTCAGCTTCCCCAGATAACATGTGCTGAGATCTGAATGGGGAGGCAAGGGCTCAAAGATGGTTTTGAAACTGGAAGAGAGTGCCTCTGAAAATGAGCTCTGAACCTGCAGCCTCCCAGCCTTACCAAAGACCATTTCTGTGCAAGCTGCAGCTATCTTTGAAATCACTGACTCTTCCCTTGGCACTTGCCAACCTAAATTGGGATCTGGTTTATGTAATGGTTTGAACTCTATATAGCAGTGAAAGCTGTGTCTCTGGTAATATGTGCTCATGGTATGTGTGTTTGCACTGAGTGGGACTCTGGTCACACCTGAGCCAGCTCTAAGCCCAGTGTTCAGGTACCAGGAGCATCCACCTTCACCCTCAGCAGCTCAGGTTCTCCTGGGGCTTGGCTGTTCACTCTGCTGACTTCAGCTCACCTCATCTGTTTGGCTGCTCATCCTGGGAGCTTGCACAGCACTTCCCTTAGGCTGCTTTTTGCACATGCACACTGCTAGTTAGGAACACTTCAGGTCTGGAACATGCCAGGGAAGCAGCACCCTAGAATGCACAACATTGGATTTCTCTGGCACTGTCTCTCTTAATTGCTGTCTCTACAAATTAAACTGTTGGTCTCCAGGGGATGCTCCACCAGGAGACAATTTAACTTTGTCCTTTCTCTTGCTTTCTGTCTGCCCCTCTGTCCTCTCCCCACCTGACCCTGACCATGTGCAGATTTGGGGATGGATAGTGTACAGCCAGGTTCTGCATGTCTCACAGAGGCTCTGAACCACTCCCAGCTGAGCTTAGGTAGAGCCTGTTACCTACCATTAGTCTCTCAGTGTCCTAACCAAGCCTAACACTGTATGTGACAGCAATAACCATTTACTAACACCTAGGCTTGATTGCCAAAGCTAGATGGAGTTGAAATAGTTGATTATTCAGATTTTGGTCTAATATCTGATGACTGGTAGAGCCAATGCCTAGGGATCTCCTCCCCACAGGCCATCAGACTCTTTCTTCCTCCCCCTCCAGCTGCTGAACTTCTAAATATAAAGTGTTCATCTGTTCCATTTGCTGCCTCAGAAGGATGTATCCAAGCCCTGTTTGCTCAAGCTCTGGAGGAAAGAACTTGCTTGAATAAGAGAAAAGAGATGTGGCTGAATACTGTAGCTGTCTGGCAGCTGATGGGTACCAAGCTGCACAGTGATAGCAGCAAGCAGCAGGCTCAGGAGCATCACTGGAGCTTTTCAAAGCCACCACTGAGGTGAAGTGTTGCAGTGGAGCTCAGCAGCTCAAGGCTCTGGTGCATTTTAGGTGCTTACACAGTTGTTGAGAGGTGTTTGAGAACAGACATTCCCATTTTGGTTTGGTTTTGTTAAACCAAAGTGTTTTCCTGGCTCTCCTGTGTGCTTTGGAAGCAAATGTGAATGGAATTTTAGGAGAAGCTCAGTAGCAAGATGGGTAAGTGCTGTTGTCCAGCAGGCTAGGGCAGGGCTTTACAGCAAGGCAGGCAAGATGAGCAGACAACATGTTGTCCTCTGGTGTCCCTCTGCTTCACCTAGGCCTTTTCTACTGCCTAGCAATGACTTTGCAAGGTGACTGAGCTGCTCATCAAGATCATTCCCAATCTAGGCTGTGGGTGAAAAGGCTGGAGCAGATCAATGGATATTTGATATTGAAATGGTGCTAATGAATGCAGCCAGTCAGAGCTCACCTGGATCCCAGGATCCCAGCATGGCAGGGGTTGGAAGGGACCTCTAGGGATCATCCAGTCCAACCCCCTGCTCCAGCAGGGGCACCCACAGCAGCTTGCCCAGGGTCACCTCCAGCTGCCTTGGCAATCTCTCCACACAAGGAGACTCCACAGCCTCTCTGCAAAGCCTGGGCCAGGGCTCCAACACCCTCACAACAAACAAGCTTCTCCTCCTGCTCAGCTGCAACCTCCTGGCTTCCAGTTTGTGCCCAGTGCCCCTTGGGCTGTCCCTGGCCACCACTGAGCAGAGTCTGGCCCCAGCCTCTTGCCCCAGCCTTCAGCTCTTGCTCAGCATTGAGCAGCTCCCCTCTGGGTCTGCTCTTCTCCAGGCTCAGCAGCCCCAGGGCTCTCAGCCTTTCCTCCTGCCAGAGGTGCTCTAGTGCCCTCAGCATCTTGGGAGCCTCTGTTGGACTCTCTCCACTAGTTCCTTGTCTCTGTTCAACTGGGGAGCCCAGACCTGTTCCCAGAACTCCAGCTGTGGCCTGACTAGGTCAGAGTAAATGGGGAGGAGAACCTCCTTTTTCTTGATGGCTGCTCTCTCCTTCATGCATCCTATTCAGGAGACCATTGGCCTTCTGGAGCACATTGCTGGCTCATGGTCACCTTGTTGTCCACCAGCACTCCCAGGTCCTTCTCAGCAGAACTGCTTTCCAGCAGGTCAGCCCCTAAGCTGTCCTGGTTCAGGGCAGGCTCCTGTATTGTTCTGTTTCAGTTTGTGGAGGGGGCTAATGTTTGCAGTGCTTTTAAGCCCTTGGTAAGTGGCAGCTATGTTTTCTAATTGCAGTTCAACTGCCTGCAAATCTTCTTGTGGTTTCTTATGCATAAAGCTCTGGCTCTGCTGGAAGCCTTGTCCCTCTTTCCATTGGTACCTTCTGCAGTCACCAAAGGCACATTTATTTTTTTACAAGGCTTTAAGGCTTTATTTTATTCCTGGAATATGTGTTGGGGGTTTTAAGTGAGAAAAAGGAGATAAAGGAACAAAAGGGCATTTTTTAGCAGTGTTATTTTGCTGGTAGTTTGCATCTTGGAGCCATGAGGAATGCCAGGCTTGGGCCTCCCTGGTTCTGTTGCATTGCTTGCTTTCAGAGCAGTGGATGCTGATAAAGTGCTTATTGAATGACTCCAGCAATTACCTGGCTTTAGGAGAATGGGGTTTCTTGCAGAGACTGCCCAGCACTGTGCACAGCTCCAGGACATGCTGCTGCAGGGGTTAGTCTTTTTGGCTCTTTGGAGGTGTGTGCAGAATTGTAGTGCAGATCAGAACTGCAGCAGCTTCTCCTGTTTGATTTTCATTTCCTTTCTCTTTGCTTTCCCTTGTTCCAAGTGATTCTTCTCCCTTCTTTCTTCCCTTCCCATTTTTTGGCAGAAATAGAAAGGGATGAGGGCTGTGGGCTGAGCTGTGGAAGTGCTGCTATATAGAGGATTCATCTGGTCTCCTCTGAAAGTCACACCATAAAATCTGTGATTCTGCAGGGAAAGTCTGAGCTTGAGAGAACAGCTCTCTGGAGGCTGGGAGCTAGGAGCAGACACTGACAGAAGGTCCCAGTGCTGCAGTGTGTGTTCACTGGGCAAGTGGAATGGGTCTGTGTGGTCAGCATTCCTGCACCTGAGGGAGGGGAACCCCCAGTATCCATCCAGGCTGGGGATGAAGGGATGGAGAGCAGCCCTGGTGAAGGACTTGGGGATGCTCAAGGATGGAAAAATGGCCATGAGCTGGCAGTGTGAGCTCACAGCCCAGGAGCCAACTGTGTCCTGGGCTGCATCTCCAGAGCATGGCCAGTAGGTCAGGGAGGGGATTTCGCCTCTGCTCTAGGGAGACCTCACCTTCAGTGCTGGGGCAGCTCTGGAGTCCTCAGCACAGGAGAGACATGGACCTGGTGGAGCAGGGCCAGAGGGGGACACAGACATGATCTGAGGGCTGGAAGTGCTCTGATATGAGGCCAGGCTGAGAGAGTTGGGGTTGTTGAGGCTGGAGAAGAGAAGGTTCCAGGGAGAGCTTAGTGCAGCCTCTCAGTACTTAAAAGGACTTAGAAGAAAGATGGGGAGAGACTTTTGAGCAGGACCTGTTGTGACAGGAGCAGGGCTGATGGTTTGAAACTAGGTAGAGATTCAGAGTAGGAGTAAGGAAGAGAAATGTTTTCTACTGAGGGTGGTGAGGCTGTGTGCCAGGCTGCCCAGAGAGGTGGGAGATGTCCCATCCCTGGAACCATCCCAGGTCAGTTGGACCCTGGGGCTCTGAGCAACCTGCTCTAGCTGGAGATGTCCCTGCTGACTGCAGGGGGTTGGGCTACATGTCCTGGAAAGGTCCCTTCCCACCCAAACCATTTGATGATTGCAGAATCCCAACAGCAGGACCACATGCTCTGTTCTGGGTACTAGAGAGTCACTCCTCAGCCTTCTCTGGGGGAGTGGATTTGGCTAAAGGCAAATTTTGCTTCAGCAAGTCAAGCAGCATGGAGCCATGGGTTTGGGTTGGTTTCTCAGCAGTAGTTTGGGGAAGGAAGCTGAGGTGTCTGGCTCTGCTGCCCCACTACTCCCTGCCCCATGCAGTAGCCCCCATGGCTTTCCCCAGAGGCAGCCTTTGAGGCTGCTCAGCATTTCCAGCACAACTTGTAGAGCTGTGAACTCACTTCTAGATGTCCCACTTGGCCAGAGGGTCAGGGTTTGATGTTTCCCTTTCAAAGCCACCTGAGGATTACTGAGGCTGCTCCACATTTCAGCATTTTAGGGAGCTGGAGGACAGTTGCAGGTCCATGGGGATGCAGATGCCAGTGGGTAGCAGGCTGGGGACAGGTAATGGATTTACAAGGAGTTCTGGAAAGGTTCTCAAAGTTCAAAACTCTCAACCATTTTTCCTGCACACTGCTATGACTCTGAGAACACATTTTGCTGTGGCACTTGCTTTGGAATTTAGCCTTCTCTGGCAAAGCTGAAATACTTTTCCTGTCCACCTAAATACAACTGCTAAGGCCTGGCTAGCTCTCAGGGAGAGGTGAGCAACAGTTTCACCTATGTCAGAGAAGTTTCTAAGGATACAAAGCATTAGGAAGCCAATTTTTTTTCCTTCCTCCTTAATCTCTTAATCCTTGAACAATGCAGATGCTTTCTGACAGCAGAAAGAGGGAAGCCTGGATTTTAGCAGTATTTTGTAGGCACCCATGGCTCTGTTTCTTCCCCACAGACTTCTCTGGGGGTTTAGGGGATGTTTGTGGCTGCTGCAGTATTTGCAGCCTGAAGAGCTATTTTTGTCACATCTCCTTGGTGCTATGGAAACATCTTGGTGGTTATCAGGTAGTGCTGAGTATATTGGTTGACATTTTCTTCAAGAGGCCTGGATCTGAAAGCATGGAGTTTTCCCTGTAGAAGAGAAGGGGCTTGGGGCTTACTGCTGGCTCTGGGTGGTCCAGGGGAAGCAGGGACAGAGGAGGGGGAGCTTTGCAGGGCAGGAAACTCCAGAGCTTGGGGAAGACCTGCTGGGCTAAAAGGGCATCTGCAAGCTCCAGGGAGCTGGGATGAGGAGAGGGATATGTGATACAGTTTGGTTCTGCTGTTTCATTTATTTTTTAGCTGAAGTAAAAGGAGAGTTTTCTTATCTGGTGCAAGAGCTGCTTGTGTTCTTCCAGCATGGGCTCCCAGCTCAGGAGCCAACTGTGGCCTGGGCTGCATCCCCAGCAGCACGGCCAATAGGTCAGGGAGGGGATTCTGCCTCTGCTCTGCTCTGGGGAGACCTCACCTGCAGTGCTGGGGCAGCTCTGGAATCTTCAGCACAGACATGGAGCTGGTGGAGCAGGGCCAGAGGAGGTCACAGACATGACCTGAGGGCTGGAAGTGCTCTGTGGTGAGCACAGGCTGAGAGAGTTGAGGTTGTTCTGCCTGGAGAAGAGNTCAAGGATGGAAAAATGGCCATGAGCTGGCAGTGTGAGCTCACAGCCCAGGAGCCAACTGTGTCCTGGGCTGCATCTCCAGAGCATGGCCAGTAGATCAGGGAGGGGATTTCGCCTCTGCTCTAGGGAGACCTCACCTTCAGTGCTGGGGCAGCTCTGGAGTCCTCAGCACAGGAGAGACATGGACCTGGTGGAGCAGGGCCAGAGGGGGACACAGACATGATCTGAGGGCTGGAAGTGCTCTGATATGAGGCCAGGCTGAGAGAGTTGGGGTTGTTGAGGCTGGAGAAGAGAAGGTTCCAGGGAGAGCTTAGTGCAGCCTCTCAGTACTTAAAAGGACTTAGAAGAAAGATGGGGAGAGACTTTTGAGCAGGACCTGTTGTGACAGGAGCAGGGCTGATGGTTTGAAACTAGGTAGAGATTCAGAGTAGGAGTAAGGAAGAGAAATGTCTTCCACTGAGGGTGGTGAGGCTGTGTGCCAGGCTGCCCAGAGAGGTGGGAGATGTCCCATCCCTGGAACCATCCCAGGTCAGTTGTACCCTGGGGCTCTGAGCAACCTGCTCTAGCTGGAGATGTCCCTGCTGACTGCAGGGGGTTGGGCTACATGTCCTGGAAAGGTCCCTTCCCACCCAAACCATTTGATGATTGCAGAATCCCAACAGCAGGACCACATGCTCTGTTCTGGGTACTAGAGAGTCACTCCTCAGCCTTCTCTGGGGGAGTGGATTTGGCTAAAGGCAAATTTTGCTTCAGCAAGTCAAGCAGCATGGAGCCATGGGTTTGGGTTGGTTTCTCAGCAGTAGTTTGGGGAAGGAAGCTGAGGTGTCTGGCTCTGCTGCCCCACTACTCCCTGCCCCATGCAGTAGCCCCCATGGCTTTCCCCAGAGGCAGCCTTTGAGGCTGCTCAGCATTTCCAGCACAACTTGTAGAGCTGTGAACTCACTTCTAGATGTCCCACTTGGCCAGAGGGTCAGGGTTTGATGTTTCCCTTTCAAAGCCACCTGAGGATTACTGAGGCTGCTCCACATTTCANGGCTGCCCAGAGAGGTGGGAGATGTCCCATCCCTGGAACCATCCCAGGTCAGTTGGACCCTGGGGCTCTGAGCAACCTGCTCTAGCTGGAGACGTCCCTGCTGACCTTTGAAGGTCCCTTCCAGCCCAAACCATTCTGTGAGTCTCACTTCCAGCCCCCAGAAAGGGAGCCTTTGTGACTCCAGAAGCAAGTGTCATGTGAGTCAGGGCAGTAGTTTACAGGGATAAGTTCTTTCACCTGAGCTTTGCCTGTACCCTGTGCAGTCATGGGCACAAGTGCAGAGTGAAAACAGTGCTTGCTCTGGTGACCTCCTGGCTTCTTGGAACCAGATGAGTGATGGTGCAGGTGCAGGATGTCAGTGAAGGAGCCTCTTGTCTCCAGCCTCACTCCAGGTTTGCCCTAATGTTTTCCCTGGCATAGCTGAGACTGCTGTAAGTATGAACAAGATCACAGCCAGAGCTGACACAGCTTACCTGCCCAAATGAACCCCAAAACAGCCAGGCAGGGAGCAGGCACAGCTGTCCTGGCAGAAGAACTCTGCAAGTTGAGAAGCATCTCCCAGCATCTCCTGCATCTCCACTGGGAGGCACTACTGGTGTAATGCAGCCTTGGAAAGCAGCCTGGAGTCTCCTGGAGTCAGGGAAATGCCTGGCACACAGGTAGAAGGAAGAGGCAGATTAATTTCTGTCTTCCCTGCAGTGCAGTTCCTTCCTTGTGTGTGGTCACTCACAGCCCCTTGAGGCTTTCTGAAGAGGTTGAACCCAGGGACAGCAGCCTCAGGCTTCCTGCCTTTGGACTGGTAATTTTGTGGCTCATGTTTCTCAGGAAATTTTAATTGGGAAAGAAAATGAATGAGCAGAGTGTCTGGATCTGTGCACAGCCTGGATGGATCAGTTTGGAAGCCATGGTGAGGGTCTGGGTGTTGGGCAGGTGAGAAGGAGATGTGTTTGTTGCTCTGCTATGGAAACATTGATGGTCTTTGGGGCTGGAATGCTTAACCCTTTGTAGAGAGGCTGAATCCCCCCAAGCAGGATGACTGCTTGTGAAAGAAAGCAGTAGAACATGGTTGTGTGCAGGGGGTTGGAGGCACAAGTGTGCTCTTAAGAAGCAGGCTGGCTCTTCACATGTTCTGGGCTGCTTTCACACTCTGCCTGCTCTCCACTCAGGCAGGTTGAGGGTTTGGTATTTTTAGACTAGATATTTTTTTTTCCTTTCTCACAAGCTCTGTCAAAATGAGACTTAACTCTAATAATAGTTGGCTCCAGCAAAACTCCACAGTACTGCTAAGAGCTTTGAAATCATGGCAGAAAGGAGATAGTTCTGCTCTGCTTTTCACAAGATCTCTGAATCCCAGCATGGCAGGGGTTGGAAGGGACCTCTGCTGGACCTCCAGTCCAACCCCCTGCTGCAGCAGGGGCACCCACAGCACCTTGCCCAGGGTCACCTCCAGCTGCCTTGGCAATCTCTCCACAAAAGGAGACTCCACAGCCTCTCTGCAAAGCCTGGGCCAGGGCTCCAACACCTTCACAACAAACAACTTTCTCCTCATCTTAAAATGGAACTTCTTGTGTTCCAGTTTGTGCCCAGTGCCCCTTGGGCTGTCCCTGGGCACCACTGAGCAGAGTCTGGCTCCAGCCTCTTGCTCCCAGCCTTGAGCTCTTGCTGAGCATTGAGCAGCTCCCCTCTGGGGCTGCTCTTCTCCAGGTTAAGCAGCCCCAGGGCTCTCAGCCTTTCCTCCTGCCAGAGATGCTCCAGTCCCTTCAGCATCCTTGTTGCACTCTCTCCATTAGTTCCTTGTCTCTCTTGAAGTAGGAGCCCAGAACTGGGCCAAGACTCTGGCCTGACTAGGTCAGAGTAGTGAGGGAGGAGAACCTCCCTTGACCTGCTGCTTACAGTTTCCTTCATACAGCCAGTAAGGAGGCTGCTTGGCCATGAGGACACACTGCTGGATCATGGTGAACTTTTTGTCCACCAGCTGTCCCAGTCCTTCTCTGTGAAGCTGCTTTCCAGCAGGTCAGCCTGTCACCTGTCCCTAGGCATTTTCTCCTGCATAACTCTGTAAATTAGTGTGGAAGCCAAGTTCAGGCTTAGGAACATTTTCAGGCAGCTTGAAGCTTAGACAGTGAGCAGGTAGCTCTGATCTGTTGTTGTGTGGGCTTATGGCATATCAAGGGTCAAGCCAGTTCATATCTCAAATCTCCACTTAAAACATGGTCCTGCTCAGCTCACAAAGGCTGAGCTGCTGCACCATCACCTCTGCTTGCAGAGGAATCCTAGAATTGATATGGTTGGACAAGTTCTCTGAGATCAAGTCCAACCATTAACCTGACACTGCCAAGTCAGCACTAAACCATGGCCCCAAGCACCACAGCTAGGTGTTTTTTGAACTCTTCAGGGCTGGTGACTCCACTACCTCCCTGGGCAGCCTGGGCCAATGCCTCAGAACCCTCTGGGAGGAGAAAGTGTCTGTGTGAAACTATAAATTGGTGTTAAAAGTGAGTGAAGCTGGAGAATATGGCCTGAGAGGTCCCTAGTGTTGGACTGGCTTTCTCAGAAGGTCCTGCTTTGCTGTGTGTTTGGGAGGGTTCTGAAGTGAACACATAGAAAGGCTTCATTCTTATCTACTGCTTGGAGAAGATCTGCAGCATTTTCCCACCTGACATCCTGCCCAAGGAGGCAAGGGAAGCTTCTCCCCTGCCTCTCCCTCTCCCCAGCAGTGAATCTGGCTGCTGCAGCCTGCAGCCCCTACCACTGCTCTGGCCTTTAGCACTTGCTTCCCTAGCTGATGAATCAGCCTGTGCCTGTGATTAATTCAGAAGTCTTTGCTGAGCTGAAGTTTCATCTGCCAGATTTCATTTAAGGACTTGTGTCAGCATTGTGCTCATTCTTCTTCAGCATCTAATCCTCTAACTGCAGTGGGAAGCTTGCTTCCAGTTCTGTGCCTTGTTCTCCTGGGGACTTGCTTTTGCTGCAGGAAAGGCAAGGCAAAGCCCTCTCTTCATTGCCTCATTCCTCACTGCACATTTGCCTTTGTAAATGGAATATTTGGGATATTTTTCCTGCAGAAGTGGACATGCAGGTCCATGGCAAACCATGGCTATGTCTAGCAGAAGAGCAAGTCACCACAGGGTTGTCCAGGTGCTCTGTGCCAGGAGACACCTTGGTGTCAAACCTGGGAACCCAACCAAAGCATGTGAGGAAATGCCCTGGCATGATGTGCTCTTCTGTCAGGGGGTGTTAACCTCCTGCTCTGCTTTCATCTCTAATTGTAGTTTCTCCCCAACCCCCCTTTGTTAATAAAGGAGGGGGTTTTGTTTATTTTGGGGGTCCTGTTTTTGTGTGTTTGGAGAGTATTTGATGGCAGCATTGACAAGTACTGGCTAACTTCTCATCGTGGCTTGAAGCTGCCTTCAGTGCTTCCATCTGCAAAACCAGAAAGTGGCAGAAGCTGCAGGGAACATGAATAACATCTCCTAGGCTACTCTGCCTTCCCAGTCCTTCCATTGGAAATAACTTTTGGAGGGTAGGCTAAACTTCAGAGTGCTTTAAGGATCCAGTGTGTGACAGGCGTGGGATGGAGCCTGTTGGATTCCAAATGCTGGAGCTTGTTAGCTGTGTTTAGAAGACACTTTCATTATCCACCTCTTCTGCTCCCCTGCCAGCTCATGGACATGGAAATAGTGCAGAGTGCATCTCTTCCACTTGCTTTTGTTCCTTGAAATTGTCTGGCAAAAGAAACCAGAGGCAGCAGATGAAAGCCATGTGTGAGGACTGTTGGATTCTTTTCAGTCAAATATTCAGGAGAAGCAGGAGGACATCCCAGGACTGCCCAGCCCAGCAGGGGACAAAGATCCCATCGAGGTCAAAGCCCATAAGCTCCAGAGCCAGAGGAGCTCTGTCCCTCTGGTGATGGGAAGGAGCTCTCAAGCCATGAGGCAGTGCTGTGGCAAACGCAGGCTGCTTGTAGCCGTGTCCCTGGTTGCTCAGGTTTCACTCCTAAATGGAGGGAGTTTTGTTACAAGCATTGTGCCTCTCTTTCCAGGATCAAAGTGCAGGATGGGGAAGGGTGATGATCTCCTCACTCCAGGAAGGACACTGAGGTCCTGGAGTGTGGCCAGAGAAGGGCAGTGAAGGGACCTAGAGCACAAGTGTTGTGAGGAGCAGCTGAGGGAGCTGGGGTTGGTTAGTCTGGAGAGCAGGAGGCTCAGGGGAGACCTCCTCACTCTCTACAGCTCCCTGAAAGGAGGCTGCAGCCAGGTGGGAGTTGGTCTCTTCTCCCAAGTGCCTAGTAATAGAACAAGGGGAAATGGCCTCAAGTTGCACCATGGGATGTTCAGGTTGGATATTAGGATGTATTTCTTCCCAGATAGAGTTGTTAGGCACTGGCCCAGGCTGCCCAGGGCAGTGGTGGAGTCACCATCCCTGGAAGGGTTCAAGAAAGATGGAGATGTGGCACTTGGGGACATGGCTTAGTGGCATGGTGGTGTTGGGTCAACAGTTGAACTTGATGATCTTAGAGGTCTTTTCCAACCTAGATGATTCTGTGATCATCAGAGCAATTGTTGACAGAGGTAATAGCCAAATCTACAGGTGAGGGAGCTCTGTGCTGTTGGTGACACAGATCTGATATTCCTGCTCTATTCATTCCCTGTTTGTATTGGGATTTTATCAGGGGGGTTTGATAGGAAAAAACATTCCTGGGATGTCGAGTTGGTATCAGGAAGAAGGGTTTGTATTCAGCATTGTCCATAAGCACATCTAGAACTAGCTTCAGGAGTCCTGCTTGGCTGCTAAGGGAGAAAGCAAAGTGATGGGATGCTGCTTGTGCAAGCAAAACAGTCCCAGTAGTAAATCCCATGTGTGATGGGTAGCTGGAGCACCAGCAGTACCTGGAGATGGGAGTCAGCAAACCATTTTGGAACTAACACATTTGCCTGAGGAGAAGCTGTGAGCACCAAAAGAAGGGAGCTTTGCCCTCCTGGTTGTCAAGATGTCTGCATAAATAGAAGCAGATTCCTCTGTAGTCCTGCTGACCCCGAGGTTGTCCCCTCATCTGGGGAGCCCACATTTTACAGTGTGAGACAGCACTTATGGAGATTGATGATCAGCTCTGCAGCCTCATCTGAACTGTGAGGCCAGGGGTCAGCATAGCTAAACACAACAGCAGCAGCATTTCTTCCTCTGGCATGCAATAGTTGCAGGTAGCACCATCAGCTTCACTAGAAAAAGGCTGGAATGAAGTTTCCTGAGCTCCGTGGCCCTCTTGGCTTTAGTAATCCCTGCTGCTTGGTGCTGGCCTTGGTGAGGCCAAGCAGGGATGCCATAGCTGGTGGCACAGTCAAGTGACAGTGTGTTCTGCTCTGAAGTGTGGTGTGCTGGTGCAGGGGGGGTTTGGAGCTGGGCTCTAAAGTGGGTCACTGTAAAATCATCCTTGGCATTTTGCTTTGCTTTTAAAGAGCAGAACTCCTGGAGAATTTCTAATTGGGTTTGTTTTCAGTGAGATGATCAATGCAGCCACTAACTGTGCTCTGGTTAACAACCACCAAGGGTAGGATGGACTTAAGTTCTTTGGTGCTCTAACAAGATGAACAGAATGGACACTTCTGGCTGTAAAGTGCTGTCCCCAGAGCTTAGGGGCAGGTGGGGCACACCTGCATCTGGTCCAGTCTGCAGGTCTGGACAGGCTTCCATCAAAGCATTGCAGGGTGTCCATTGCCACTCCCTTCCTTTGGACATGCTGAGACAGCCTTTATGGACTTGAGGGTGTGCTGTGTGAGCAGTGAGTGACCCAGAGGTATCCCAAACCTCTGCAGCATGTATGGAATTGGGCTTTAGCTCTCACTGTGGTGTTCCTCTGTAGTTTTGAGGCATTAAGGTACAGTTTAGCTCTGTGCAAGGAATGAGTAAGCTGTGGGTTTGACCTGGCAGTGTTGGGTTGGAGTTGATGGTCTTAAAGTTCTCTTCCAACCAAAACAAATTTGTGATACTATGAATAAACTTGAGTGCAGCTCTCCTGGCCCCATTCTTGTGTTTTCCCAGAGGTACTCTCAAGCTGGAAAACATGGTTTAGTGGTGACCTGGTTGTGTTAGGTTAACAGTTCAAAAGGTCTCTTCCAACCAAAAGGATTCAGTCGTTTGATGGATAAACCTGGGGGCAGTTCTCCTGGTACTGCTGTTACCTTTTGTGGGCTGGAAGAGGGCAGCCAGCCTGGGTCCATCCTGATAGGAGAGGTCATGGGTTATGTTGAGAGAAACCAGAGGTCTGACATCCTGCAGCCCCAGCCGTGTTTTGCTTTCCCTCCCTTTCTGCCCTTTGCCCACTCACTGTTGGGCCGATCGATGGCCGTGGCCCAGCCGAGGTCCAGAGGGCCCCTGGGGAAGGAGCGGGGGCAGTGAGGGAGGGAAGGCTGATGGTGCTCATCTGGCTGCCAGAGCATGGTGGGGAGGGAGGGGACTGGCACTGGGGAGGCTGCATCTCGAGTACTGTGTTCATTTTGAGGCCCCTCACTGCAAGAAAGACAGTAAGGTGCTGGAGTGTGTCCAGAGACGGACAACGAGGCTGGTGTGAGTGGTCAGGAGAATAAGTCTTATGAGGAGCAGCTGAGAGAACTGGGGTTGTTTAGTCAGAGGAAGAGGAGGCTCAGGGGAGACCTCACTCTCTACAACTCCCTGAAAGGAGGTTGGAGCCAGGTGGGAGTTGGTCTCTTCTCCTGGGTTGCCAGTTATAGGACAAGAGGAAATGGCCTCAAGTTGTGCCAGGGGAGGTTTAGATTGGATATCAGGAAACATTTCTTCCCTGCAAGAGTTGTCAGGCATTGGCCCAGGCTGCGCAGGACAGTGGTGGAGTCACCATCCCTGGAAGGGTTCAAAAAGCCTATAGGTCTGGTCCTTAGGGACATGGTTTAGTGGCATGGTGGTGACAGGTTGACGGTTGGACTTGATGATCTTAGAGGTCTCTTCCGACCTTAACGATTCTGTGGTTCTGTGTGAGGGAAAGGGAGGCCCAGGCTGCGCCCGGTGTCCAGACCTGAGCTCGGGGAGGCGGCGCGGAAGGAGGCACCTGCGGGAGGTGGAGGCGGTGCCGGCCGGGAGGGGCCGGGCCCGGGGAGGGGCCTGGAGGGAGCCGCAGGGGCGGGAGCAGACTCAGGCCCTCCCGGAGCGGAGCAAAGCCCAGCCCAGGCCGGGCAGGGGGCAGGGGTGGGCAGAGCCCAGGCAGAGACCCCGGGGAACGGAGCTGTTCTGTCCTGCGACCACCGCGGGAAGGTAGGAGAGGTCTCCTTTACCTCCACCCCCACTTAGCGCCTTCCTTATGTAAGACTCGCAGAGGGGTTTCGGGTCCCTTGCGCACACTTGTTGCTTGGTAACTTGTCAGGTCTTCAGTTTTGCGGTTCGGGAGAATTGATGTCTTGGAGTGAAGGTTTTTCTGGTCTGGCAAAGGGGCAGGGGAAGGGGGGTGCGTTGGGGCACTCCGGGGGTGTGTGGGGCACAGGGTGATGTGCTGGGACAGGACTCGTCCTCTGGGGCAGTGCGAGAGAGGCAGCGGCTGGGGAGAGGGAGCCTGGGATCCCGTTTTTAATCAGGTCAATGGGATCGGGTATTTAGCCATATCGCTGGGATCGTGTTGTTAGGCAGGTCGCTGGGATCGTCGTGTATTTAGCCAGGTCACTGCTATCACATATGTAGCAGAACAGCAGGATCGTGTATTTAGTCAGATCACTGGGATCACGTTTTTAGCCTGGTCACTGGGATCATCTTTTTAGTTAGATCACTGGGATCATGTATGTAGCCAGGTCACTGGGATCATGTATATAACCAGGTCACTGGAATCGTATGTTTAGCCAGGTCACTGGGATCGTGGTTTTAGCTAGGTCACTGGAATCGTGCTTTTAGGCAGAACACTGGGATCGTGTAGTTAGCTAGGTCAGTTGGATTGTGTGGTTACCTAGATCACTAGGATCGTGCTTTTAGCTGGATCAGTAGGATTGTGCATTTAGGAGGTCACTGGGAGCATGTATTTAGCCAGATGAAACAGTACCTGTTGCTCAATAATTTCCAGTGACGCTCTCTCACCTGACACTCTGGCATCTGACTGTAGAGCCGTTTGTTTCTGCTGGGAGAGAAGATCCTCGGGGATCTGTGCCCTTGGGACCCATGCATGCAATATACTTCCTCTCCTTCCTCCCTCCCCCACCTTTGCTAATTGTTTTATTTCTGTTTCCCTGTTGCTGATCTCTGAGTTCAGGGTTCTTTTATTGCTCTTTCTTCTCCCCGGGCTCACAGTTGTAAACTGGTTTATTGGACGTGCTCTAGGGCGATGGGTGTGTAGCAGGCCGGAGCTCTTTAAGGGAGCCTCTTCAGGTCTGGGGTCATTTGTGTGCAGATTCCCACCCCAATCCCAAGAGGAGAAGGAATTTCAGCTTGCAGGCCCCCTCTGGCTGCCTGCAGGCTCCTCGGGAGACGTGAGCTCAGCAGATTTATACCCACTCCCAAAGAGGCAGCTGACAGATGGGAATGCCTACCATTTGAATTTCAATAGATTTCTTTGCATATCACTTTATCTTTTTGTTTTCCAGCCTGACACAGGGTGAATTCCACAGCGCTAATGTTATGGATGCTGTTGTTGAGGAGAAGGGGGCTCCCTGTTTAGAAATGCTGGTCCTTTGTTTGCAGGAGCCCCGCGGGGCTGAATGCACACCCTGGAAAACAACATTTCCAGGGGGAGCAGTTACCGTGATGGTAGGAGACACGTTGCAAGTAGCCATGGCTCGTCTGTTCCTATTTGTTCAAATAACCTCCTGGAAGCTAGAGTCCATTTTAAGGACTAAATGCCCTGCAGGATCTTATTATTTATGACAGGGAAGACAGGAGGCCTTCCCCTTCCACTCTTCCCTGACCTCCTTTGTTCTGGGCACCACACAGGCATGAGAAAAGAGTCTGGTTTGAAATCAAAGCGCTGGGCTGGTAAGAGAAAGGAGGAGAATAAAGCAGGCAAAACAATACAGTATCTGCAGTCCTAAGTCATAGAAAGCAGATTTAGTTCACCATAAACCCGCAGTTGGGCCCAATTTTCATTTTGAGTAAAGGTTTTGTGCTCTCCTTTAGCTGGGTATGAGGATGTATGGGAAGATGCTGTTTTCATCCTCTTCAAAGCTGTCGTGTCCTGCTGGTGCTGCATAAAGTGACTGTAATGTGACTGAGCTTACGTCCTTTGTCTTCAATATTTTGTCCACTCCAGGTGAGTGGGAATTTTGCTTCCAAAGGCAGAATCATCTCAGGGCTTGGTGCAGGTGTTGATAGCTAAAGTGTAAACAGTTTAAAGTCAGGATGGTAAAAAGGAAAAGAACCAGAACGGTGTCGATCTGGGAAGAGGAGGTCAGTGTGGTTTGGAAGCAGCTGATCTGGGCTGTAAACAGCTACCCTCTGGCTAGTGAAAATGGAGATAGGCATCTTCTGGGAAGGGATTGGGAGAGCAGCAGTGATGTAACCTGTCATACTGGGAGTACTGCATACTTGAGAAAAGTCTGTAGCTGAGGAGTGAAGTAGCGGCTGTGCCCTGTGGTTAGAGCAAAGGGAGGCAGTGTGCTGTGGCCTGGGCCTCCTCCTAGCTCCAGGTGGATTGCTCATATCCCAAAGGTTCCTTCCCAGTGTCTTCCCAAGGCCTTGCATAAGAGCAAACACCCTCTTGCTCCAGGATTGGGCTCCATCTGCCAAACTCCCCATTATTCAGCTTCTGTTGTTTGTTGATTCATGTCAGATCTTTTTTTGGTTGCCTGCCTCCTCCTCCCACCACCCAGGCTGGAGGCTGCTGCCGTGCAGAACTGGAGTAACTGCCTGCTGCAGTTGCTCTGGTTCTCCTGGTTCCCCTGGCAGGACTGGGCTGCAGTGTGCTCTGTGTTTGAGTGACTGGTGGAAGCTCTGGGCTGGAGCCTGTGGCCAAGGTACTTGATGTCATTCAGGGTTGGCTTGGGTTACTCTCAAGGCTTTGGAAGATCCCCTCCAGCACTGCTACCAGTTAACAGCAGGAGGAGAAATAGTGTGGGTGAGGCTCCAGCAGTCATGCTGCAGCTTCATTCAGACTGCTTTGAAAGCAGCTTGGCCTTAAATGAGGTTGAGAACAGTTGATTCTTGACTTCTCTGAAGCCATGGCCACTGTAGACAGGACAACAAACGTTTGGTATAGGTTGAATTAAAGGGAGATGGGAGATCAGGCATGAAGAAACTCCATCTGTAAGGACAGCAGCTCAAGGAGTTACCATCACTGATGACATTTTCATCACTGGAGACTTGAACTGGGGAAACTTCTGGCAGAGGTGGCAGAGGTACAGTTGAACCTGGGTTAGGTGGCATCCTGTTTGCATGTGTACATCTAGCTAACCTTATAGTGGTCATTATTATCCCTTGCTCAACAAGTCTGGCAGTGAAGAAGGTGGGAGGAGGTTTATGCCATTGAAGATAACTCCTGGTTCTTTTCTGTGTTTCTCATAGAGAAACCTTCTCCAGACAGTTCAGACTGTGGATAACCCTTGTGCACAGCAGTAGAGACCTGGGAGTTTAGTTAAATAAAGAATGTTGAAAGCAGTCAATATTAATGTAAATAAATAATGTTGAAAGCAGCTGCTAGTCAGACATGCTGTTAGCTTTTGAGTTGGCAGTGCCTGGAAGAGGACTAGTTAGACTCAAGTGCAGCAGGAGCTGACAGAGGTCATTTTGTGGTTGGAGCATGAGAAGGCAGTGGTGAGTTGCTATGCTGCTGGGTCTCAGGTGCCAGATGTTCCTGTGTTAACCTAAGTAAGGCAGGACTGGAGCTGGCAGGGATGAGAAAGAGTTGCAGGTTTACTGAGAATATTCCTTACAGACACTGCCCAAAGGATGTCTCCAGAAGCCTGGGCAGATACAAGAATAAATGCCTGGCCTGCATCCCCAGAGCATGGCCAGCAGGGCAGGGAGGGAATTCTGCCCCTCTGCTCTGCTCTGGGGAGACCTCAGCTGCAGTGCTGGGGCCAGCTCTGGAGTCCTCAGCACAGGAGAGACAGGGACCTGTTGGAGCAGGTCCAGAGGGGGACACACACATGATCTGAGGGCTGGATGCTCTCTGCTGTGAGGACAGGCTGAAAGAGTTGGGGTTGTTCTGCCTGGAGAAGAGAAGGCTCCAGGAAGACCTTATTGTGGCCTTTCAGTACTTAAAGGCACCTGTAGGAAAGATGAGGAGAGACTTTTTTAACAGAGCCTGTTGTGAAAGGAGCAGGGCTGATGGTTTGAAACTAAAAGAGGAGGTTTAGACTGGATATAAGGAGGATGGTTTTGATGCTGAGGGTCTGAGACCCTGTCCCAGGTTGCCCAGAGAGGTGGGAGATGTCCCATCCCTGGAACCATCCCAGGTCAGGTTGTCTGGGGCTGTGAGCAACCTGCTCTAGTTGGAGATGTTCCTGCTGACTGCAGGGGGTTGGACTAGATGACTATGAAAGGTCCTTTCCCACCCAAACAAGCCTGTGATTCTGTGACTGATTCCTAATTGCTAGCCTTTCTATCAGTGCTAATGAGCCACAGCACTCTCCATGTGCATGGTGCTCTCTTGGTAGCTGGAAGGATATGCTTGTTCTTGGCTGGCTCTTGTCATCATGGCTAATTGTGGTGGTTTGTCTCTAATGACACTGGTACTAATCACCTTTAGCATGTTTCATGGTTTCTTGTAGCACAGAGGCCAGCTTTAACTGATGTAAATTGACATTTATGAAGGTTCTTGGTTATTAAACTCCCAAATGCATAGATTTTTAGATCTCTTTCTGAAAATCTTCATGACCAGTGAGGGTCATGACCAAACCATGTAGAGATCAGTGCAGTTATTGATGTGGTGCTGCTGGGTTCTTCTAAACCAGTGTCCTACTGAAGGACAAAAGGAGGGTGCTTGATGGTGCGTGGTTCCAGATTCTGGTTGTGTTTTTAGGGCTGTATAAATTAGCTTCCAAAATAGAATCTGCTATGGCAGGAGGGAAGGAGTAAAGTGTCTTGTTGCTAAGGAACATGACAGAGAACTGGGCTATGTGACTCAATTCTTGGCTTTGTATAATTTCTCTCCAGTGAGGTGTGGGTCCACAGAGCATGTCCTCCTTTCTTTGAAGGGATGAGTGTGAAACATCCTCACCAAGGTTTTGAGGAGGGGCTGAGATAACCAGTGCTGTGTGGAGAACCAGCTGAGCTTGATCCACACAGTTCTATGTATTCCTGAGTGTTTGCAGAGATCAGGAGCATAGGAAATATATGGCAAAAGCAAACCTAACTTCTCATCTCCCAGCTCCTGTTCCTGCTCTTTCTTCCAGAGCCTGTCACTGTTCAGAGTTTAATTTTAGAGGACAGTGAGTCTTGAGGGACCAATAGCCTGGGAAAATTCTGGCTTGCCTTTCTTCTTTGAATCTCTCTTCAGAGAGGATGGATTTTGCTTTTCCTTTGTAATACCTCACTGGGCTTTTTCCTTAGCAGCATTCTCATCCCTTTCTGTATCTGGGATTTGGTGGCTGGACAGTGCAGTTCACTTTGAGATGTCAAGCTCTTGCTTTGCCCTCAGCCCCAGGCTCTGGTGGCAGCAGGGGCCAGCAGGGTTCTGCTGCCTGGGAGAGAAGTCACTGTGAATAAGAGGAGAAACAGAGGGACTGGGGATGTGCTGGGACTGGGGGTCAGCAAAGACCTTCCCTTAGAGTCCAAGCTGACTAACCCTGCTGTGGAAGACATGCTGCTGACAAGAATGCTGTGAAGAGGAGTTCCAAACCAAGATACAGTGATAGCAGCAGGAGGCTGAGCAGGTGTTCTTTGGTTAGCATGGGTTTGCTTTCCTTCCCCCAAGTCTAGCCAGGTTGTAGGGGGACAGCAGTGGATATGTGAGGATGTCCTCCAGGAAGCTCTTGAAGCACATTGGTGGGTCACCCTAAGCCTGGACACCCATCCACTGAGCAGACACTTTTTGTGCCCAGGACTGAGATCTGCTCTTGGCTTTTTGTTGTTTGTCTCTCCTGCTCTTTGAGAAGAGGCAGGGTGTGTAAGGTGGGAAGTGCTGACCAGGGCTGCAAGGTTACCTGTGTTCTGTTTTGTTCTCAGAGCCTTTGTGTGGTGGGGTTTTCATGTGGAAAGAAGAGGAAGATGCACAAAGAAAATGATATCAGGGGCACAGTAAGGCTGCATTTCTTGAGGCTGAGAGCCCTGGGGCTGTTTAGCCTGGAGAAGAGCAGCCCCAGAGGGGATCTACTCAATGCTGAGCAAGAGCTGAAGGCTGAGGGCAAGAGGCTGGGGCCAGACTCTGCTCAGCAGTGCCTAGGGACAGCCCAAGGGGCACTGGACCCAAACTGGAAGCCAGGAGGTTCCAGCTGAGCAGGAGGAGAAAGTTGTTTGTTGTGAGGGTGTTGGAGCCCTGGCCCAGGCTTTGCAGAGAGGCTGTGGAGTCTCCTTGTGTGGAGAGATTGCCAAGGCAGCTGGAGGTGACCCTGGGCAAGCTGCTGTGGGTGCCCCTGCTGGAGCAGGGTGTTGGACTGGGTGATCCCCAGTTGGTCCCTTCCATCCCCCACCACGCTGGGATTTGGTGAAAAGACTCTCCTGTTTGGTCTCCATGATTTAAAGCCAAGGAGTCAGGAGCTCTTTGCCATCCTAGCTTTTCTTTGATACCAACACTTTGGGCAACTGTTAATTAAATGTTCCCTTTTAGAAGTGATCTCAGGAAGAGTTTTATGCCCCAGACATGATACTGCTGCAGTTTGGGCTGAGGAACATAGTACTGTTGGGTTGTGTTCTGATTTTCTGGGTGTAAATCTTAACCTTAATCTTAAAGGTCTCTTCCAACCAAAACAATTCTATGATTCTAAATCCAGAGTGATTGCAGTAATCTCTAAAGGCACAGGAGGGATCAGAAGTTGACTCCATGGCTTGGTTATGCCTTAGTGAATTCAACTCACTTGCCAGCAGGCTGAAGGTGGTTCTGCAGTGTGTTGGCTTTGGCAGAGAGCTCTGGGTAAGGAGGTCAGACTTGCAGCACTCTGCTTCTCCACCCCCTCAGCCAGGCTGCCACAACTGCTCACACTCTCCTGCTGTAAGAGCATCAGGTTCAGCTGATTATTTCTAATCTGGGTTGCTGCAGAGCAGCCTCATGGCAAGGTGGAGGAGCACAGCAGGGGAGCTGTGGGGGCTCTGAGGGCAGCAGGGTGAGGGGGATGCAGGAGATGTCTCTTGAGGAGCAGCTGAGGGAGCTGGGCTTAGTTAGCTTGGAGAAGAGGAGGCTCAGGGGAGACCTTCTCACTCTCTGCAGCTCCCTGAGAGGAGGCTGGAGCCAGGTGAGGGTTGGTCTCCTCTCCCAAGAACAAGAAACAGGACAAGAAGAAACAGCCTGAGGTTGCACCAAGGGGAGGTTTAGGTTGGACATTAGGAGCAATTTATCCCCAAAAGGGTTGTCAAGGCCTGGCCCAGGCTGCTCAGGGCAGTGATGGAGTCAGCATCCCTGGAGGGGTTCAGAAAACCACGTAGATGTGGTGCTGAGAGCCATGGCTTATGGTGACCTGGCAGTGCTGGTTAACAGTTGGACTGAATGATCTGAAATGTCTCCTCCAGCCAAAAGAATTCTGTGATTCTATATCCCAAGAAACCCCTGTGAGCTTCCAGTGGGTTCCCAGAGTAAGCCAGAAGAAGCATATGGGGCTGCAGGAGAGCCAGGAACCTCCTCTGATGGTAATGCACAGATGTACCATGCAGTACCTTTCCAGCCTGGGCCATTAAGGGTGACCAAACCCTGCTTTTAATGAACTAATTGTTATTTGATAGTTTTTATCAGTGGCAGGGGAATTTCAGGCCTTGCTTATCCTACCAAAGCTTGGTGGTTAGCAACAACAGCATGCTTGGATTGATGAATGCTCCTCAGGGAGGTACAGACCATGGCAGGTTCCCAAAACCACAATAGAGTACCTGGCACAAGGATGCCTTTTTCATCCCTCCCCCCTGTATAAAGGCTTTGGCCAGTGGAGCTCTGTCAGCTAAGGGTGGGATATGTTTTTCTCACTCCTAATGGATACACTTCTGCCAGCCAGACTTCAGGAGAGACCAGCCTTGGGTGGGGTTGGTTTCTTTGGGTTTTGAGTGGTTTTGGGGTTGGTTTTTTGTTTGTTTGTTTGTTTCAGCCAGTCTCACTCTGGAGAATTTGAGGAAGGATTTCTCTTTGCTTGCTCAGGTCAGGATGTTTAGCCAAACCTGCCTTTCCAAGGAAAATCAGCCCCTGCTGCTTCTAGGAAAGCTGCTATTTCTTAGGAAACAATTTGGTTTCTTGCAGTCAAGTGTGAGGGGGAAAGTAATACAGATAAATATTGGGGTTTTGTTGAGGTTTGGTAACTCAGCAGCATCTCTGACTGCAGCAAGGATGTAAAATGCTGCTTTATCATCTGAACTGACTGCTATCACACTTGTTGACCTGACCACCTCACATGGAGACACACTCTGGGGATGGTTCAGGTTTATCATATCCCACTTTATTGGCAGGACAAGAAAGGTAGAAAAGGTTTGTAACAATTCTAGATTTGTTTCTGGTCTAAACTCAATGCCTGGATTCCATCACTCTGGATTTTTCAGTGGCTCTAAGAGTGTAGGACAACTACTTGTGCTGGTGCTGGCCCCAGTGGGACAGCAAAGCTTTGGGACCAGTGTTTTGGAACAGAAAACATTTAGTCTGCAGGATTCTTCTAGGTAGCAGCCTTGGCATTGTGCTTCTCCTGGGAGTGCTGTGCTAGCTCCATCTCAACCAAAATGCAGCAGAAATGAAATCTTTTTTTAGGATGCTTTGCTGGTTTAAGGGTCAAATGATGCCAGAGAATGGGAAGAAGGACAGAAGGCATTTCACCTCTTATTGTTGTTGGCAGGAGGACACATACCTGACAGCTTCCTGAGCTCTTGCAGCTTATGAGGAAAGCTTATCCTTATCAGACACCTCCTTGCCTTTTTGTTCTTTTCTAGAACCTGTCAGCACAGAGATGACTCCTTTGGTTTTCTCACTGTTCTTTTATTCTTCCCCACCCTGCAGAAGCATAACTCCTATCAGTGAATCATTCTTGTGTAGGTCTAAAACTCTGGGGTGGGTTCAGCTCTCATACAAAGCAGGGAGGGATTTAGAGAAGACTCTGTTTCAGCAGGGAGCCATGCAAATGGTTCAGCAGGCCCTTGAGAAGTGAATTTCTGGTGGCTGAACCTGCTTGGGCATTGCCCTGACAGTGCCCTGCTACACTCTGGGAGTGTGTGTAGGAGTCTACCTAATGATGCAGGAAACAAGACAATTATTTTAACCACTACTGAGTGACTTAAAGGCAGAGCACATGGATAGTGCTTTAAAAACTCAGGTCTCCTTTCTGCTCTGGGATGTAAACAAGCATCAGTTTGGTCACAGCAACCCCCAGCAGTGCTGCAGGCTCAGGGAGGAGTGGCTGGAGAGCTCCCCAGCAGAGAAGGACCTGGGGATGCTGACTGACAGCCGGCTGAACATGAGTCAGCAGTGTGCCCAGGTGGCTAAGAAGGCCAATGGCATCCTGGCTTGCATCAGGAATAGTGTGACCAGTAGGAGCAGGGAGGTGATCTTGCCACTGTACTTGGCACTGGTGAGGCCACACCTCGAGTACTGTGTGAAGTTTGGGGCACTGAAGGACATGGAGGTGCTGGAGAGGGTGCAGAGAAGGGCAGCTAGGCTGATCAGGGGTCTGGAGAACAGGAGAGGCTCAGGGAGCTGGGGTTGTTGAGCCTGGAGAAGAGGAGGCTGAGGGGAGACCTTATTACTCTCTTTCAGCTACCTGAAAGGAGGTTGGAGAGAGGCAAGTGTTGGCCTCTTCTCCCTTGTGACTAGTGACAGGACTAGAGGGAATGGGCTCAAGTTGTGCCAGGGCAGGGTTAGATGAAATACTAGGAAACATTTCTTCACCAAAAGAGTGGTGAGGCATTGGAATAGGCTGCCCAGGGCAGTGGTGGAGTCACCATCCCTGGAGGGGTTTAAGAGATGTGTAGATGTGGCACTTAGGGGGGTGGTTTAGGGATAGCAGTAGTGTAGGGCTGTTGGTTGGAGCTGATGATCTTGAAGGTGCTTTCCAACAGGGAGATGTTTCTGTGTTTGTAATACCAAGCAAAAGGCATCTTTGGATCTGGAAGATGTATCCATTGCACCTTTTGCTGCTTTTCATGCCTGAGGTGACAGCCAGAAGTCACTTGCTGACCTGGTCACCAGCATTAGGAGGACTCTGCAGTACTGGAACTGGATGCATTTTGCACCATTTGAAGTCCACTACTGGGTGGACTCCTTAAGTCAAGCTGGATACTGCTGAAGAACTGTGTGCAGAGTCTGGGGGGTGATTCAGGTGAATACATGCAGGGTAGTAATTGCTTTACTTGTCTGTTTGTTGTAAAAGCATCTGTCTCAGGTCTGTCACCTCCAGTAGCATTATCACAGGAGCCTGAGGCTGGTGACCCTCTGAAACTCCACATAAGCCAAGATGAGACTCTGCCTCCATTTAATCTTGAGCAGGGCTGATAGGAGATGGTAAATGAGCTGTTACTCTACTGTGATGCTGGAGACAACCAAAATCTATCCCAACTTTGTTGGGTGTGTCAGCACAATCTGTTGGTTTATGGTGTGTGGTTAAAAAACCCTGTCAAACTGAGAACATCCCTTTAATGGGAGCTCCACAGCCACAGTTTGGCATGCTCAGTGCTGCTGTGTTCTGTTAAATGAGTCAAGTTTGATTTGTGACAACTCAGATGTGGCTTTTGTTGGAGATTTGGGGGTTTCAGGTGTATTTGGCTGCTGCAGGTCAGTGTGGTGTCAATGCTGCTAGAGGAGACTTCATCCAAAAGCAGAACTCTGCTCAGATAGGAAGGAGCATGTTTAAGGTCATTGGGGTCAGGTTTGTTATAAACAGAGGGACTGCATCAGCACCTGTGAAGGGGAAGGAAAAATACTCAGCTATTTCAAGGGATTAAAATGTCACAGTCACAGATTGTTTTGGTTGGATGAGACCTCCAAGATCATGGAGTCCAACCATTAACCAGCACTGCCAGCTCACCACTAACCCATGGCCCCCAGCACCACATCTCCAGGGCTTCTAAAGCCCTCCAGGGATGGTGACTCCACCACTGCCCTGGGCAGCCTGGGCCAGGCCTTGACAGCCCTTTTGGGGAATAAACTTCTCCTGATGTCCAACCTAAACCTCCCCTGGCACAACTTGGAGCTGTCTCCTCTTGTCCTGTTTCTTGTTCTTAGGGAGCAGAGAGCAGCCCCACCTCACTCCAGCCTCCTTTGAGGTGATGAGGAGGTCATAAAGCATAGCCTGGTGTGACATGTTCTTGGGCCAAGGGTTTCCATGCTGTCTGCTTGAAGAACACTGCCTGCCTGGATGAACCATTTCTGCATGAATCTCTCTTTTCCTGAGTCTCAGCTTCCAAAGCCCCCCAGGGAATGTCAGGTTGTGCCAGTTTCAGGTTGAGGTGACACTGAAGAGCTGCACCTTTGTCACCAGGGCTCTTCATTGCTTTTCTCTTCTGATTGAAGTAGTTTCTCTGCTGAGACTTGATGACAGGACTTGGGCTTTTCATACAGGTTGTCTCTTCTCTCTGGAATCTGAGGCCAGAGCAGAGCAGTGATGGCTGGAATTGCCTTGCTGTGCTGCAGGAGCCTTTACAACTTCCTGGGTCTGTAAAGACACCCTCACAAAGCCCAGCTTTTTATACCTAGTGATTTGTTCTTCTCAACAGAGCTCTTCTGTAGAAGTTAAACTGCTTTTAAGTCATGTACACAATGGCACTTTTGTTGGGGATGCCAGAGCCCTCCTGCTTCCAGCCTGGGCCCCAGGAAGAAAAGTTGACATTCAAGGGCATTGTTCTGCTTCCATTCAAAGCTGCCCTGGCCTCTCCCTCCCTGTGTGCATGAGTTTACTCGAGTCACCCACTCCTGCCCTGGCTAACTCTCCTTTTAGTGGAGATTTCTCCAGGACCTGGAGACCAGCAGCATCATGGAGGATGGCTCCTGGACAATGTCCTTGTCTCTTTGTGGACTTGTTGCCTTTATTCTGGAGGGGATAAACTGCATTTCTTCAAGCCAGCTGCCTTAGTTTGCTGTTAAGTAAACCAAAGAGAAATGCTTTAATCTCACAGTGGCTTGAGAAGACTCAAAGAAGACTCATGAAAGGAGGTTGGAGTGAGGTGGGGATCGGTCTCTTTTCCCAAGTAACAAGTGATAGGACAAGAGGAAATGGCCTCAAGTGGCACCAGGGGAGGTTTAGGTTGGACATCAGGAAAGATTTATTTCCTGAAAAGGTTGTTAAACCCTGGCCCAGGGCAGTGGTGGAGTCATCATCCCTGGAGGGGTTCAAAACAACCCATGTAGATGTGGTGCTGAGGGCCATGGTTTAGGGATGGACTTGGCAGTGCTGGGTAACAGTTGGATTTGATGATCCTAAAGGTCTTGTCCAAGCAAAACTACTCAGTGATTCTGTAACTCTAGCAGCTGTAATGCCCTGGGATGCACTGTAGCTCCCCAGCTGCTGCAAGGTCCATTCAAGCTGCAGGTGTGCTGGAAGGGCACTCTATAGCCCTTTAGCCCTTCCAGCTACACATCCTCCAAGTACAGATATTATCAGTTGGTTGTTTGTTCTGGAGGTGCCTAAGACAACTAGAGTGAGAGCCAAAGCATTTAGTTCTGCTTGTAGGTGGCACGCTGCTGCTCAGGGTACATGAGATGACTGGTTGTGTTACTTTAGCCTTGTCCATGATTCCAGAGATGAAAATTGCAGCTCTCTGGTGCTGCCCATCAGCCCAGACCTCGTGACAGAGCTTCAGTGCACTCCCACCTGAGGCTGCCCTGTGTCCTTTGTGTCCTCTTTTGCCATCACAGCCGCCTGCTGTTACTGCTGCCCCAGCCAAGAAGGGAGAACAAAAGCCAAGGCTTTATTCCTGTAAATAATTGCTCTGAACATGACTCCAGAGCCCATGCTTGGCCTGGCCCAGCTGAGGCAGATCTAACATGAAGTGTTGTGTTGTGTTTTGGGCTGCAGTGTCCAAGAAGCACGGGAAGCTCATCACCTTCCTGCGCACATTCATGAAGTCGCGCCCAACCAAGCAGAAGCTGAAGCAGAGAGGGATCCTGAAGGAGAGGGTCTTTGGCTGTGACCTGGGAGAGCATCTCCTCAACTCTGGCCATGATGGTAAGGAACACTCCATTCTTCTCTTCTTTCTCAGGGCAGGGTGGTGGGAGCTAGCAAAGGGTACAGAGAAACACAAATGGGTGGCTGAAAGGTGAATGGAGTCTGATGCTAATGAAAAGCATCGTGGTTGGAAGTGGGAGCAGTGCAGGGGGATGGAACTCCTGAAGGACTTCTTCTGTCTGATGGACTTCTTTACCAGGAGGGTGGTGAGGCACTGGAACAGGTTGCCCAGAGAGGTTGTGGATGCCCCATCCCTGGCAGTGTTCAAGGCCAGGCTGGATGTGGCCCTGGGCGACCTGGTCTAGTGTGTGACATCCCTGCCCATGGCAGGGGGGTTGGAAGTAGATGATCTTTAAGGTCCCTTCCAACCTGAGCCATTCTATGAAGATGAGTTCTCAACCTCTTGAAGTCTTCCAATATTAAGTATGTTTCTTGCATGGAAAGAAACTTGATGTGTCAGTGTCAGTGAATGGTTAACTGGTATGTTAATTCCAGCCATTAACTCAGGACCTTTGTAATACAGAGTCTAGCACAGTCTGCAAGGTAAATCCTTCCTCTGCCTTGTCCCTTGGTTCCACAACACCCAGAGGAATTCACTGATCTTGTGCTTTGTTGTGCTGAGTTTTCCATAGCTGCACTTAGAGACTTCTGGCTCCTCACCAGCAGTTCAGGGGGTAGCAGAGAAGAGCTGTGCATTCCAGGGGAACCATGACACAGTTGTTCCTCCTCTTCCTCAGCTGAAGGAAGTTGTTTCACATGCTCTTTCCTCCCTTCTCACTGTAACATCTCCACTGGAGGCTGTGAAGTCAGGAGGTTCCAGGTGGCAAAGAGAGGACTCCAGTTCTTTCACAGTTCCCTAGCCAAGGCCATTGCCATCAGTGGCCAGTGCTGAGGGTTATTAGCAGAGCAGCATGCAGTGGCCATGCTCTGCAGCCAGTTTGCCCAGGAGATGAGTGCTGGGTGTAGCATCACTCTCTGGTTGTGTCAGCTTGATGAGCTGTTCCCTGCTTTGCTCCTTGCCTAATGATTTTGCAGTAGATCTCTTATGCCAGAGTTGTTCCTCTGATGGCTCCCAGCTTTTGCCTGTGGGCTGAAGGAGAAGTGACATGACCTGTGGGGTAGGGGAGGAGTTTCTGTGTTAAATTTGTTTTTAGCAGTACTTCAGGCTCCTTGTTCAGATGAGTGCCTTCTGGAGAAGGGGTGGTGAAGGCTGGGGAGCTGTTCCATGCACTTTTTCCAGCTGATTCAGTTGGTAACAGCAATGTGCACTCCCTGGCCTGACATCAACTGTTTTACTACCAGCTGGTGAATAATAGGAGCTGCTGCTTATGGAATCAGGACTGTGGCAAGGCTCATTGGCTTGTTAATTAGAACCAGTAGAGGTCTTTATTTCTGAGGCTTGAAAAGCATCAAAGAGCCAGCAACTACACGGTTTGTAGACAGAAACAGACAGTAACCTATGTAAGAAGTGCATCAGGAGTAGGTAATTGACACTGCTGGGTAGCTCTAGAGCTGGTTTTATATTCATGCTGTGGGAGCAGTCTTGGAGGGCAGGAGACATGCCAGTGGGGTGAGCTCATTAATGGGGAAGAGAGAATTCTCTTTTATCCCCAGCCCCTCCTTCTGTCCATGTTAGTTAGGCACAAGTCAGCAATAATTAGAGCTTTTCCCTGCCTTCTGTGCTGACTTCTTCCCCTGGCTTTAGGGGGTACACATTTTGTTTAGTATTAAAAGCCACATCCTGAGCTGAACTGAACTGTTCTGACTCCACTGGAGGCTCCTGCTTGGCAGTCTCTGGGAGCTCACTTCTTGTTCTGGTCACTCCCCTCCTATCCCATGCACCTCAGTGACTGTGGCTGAGCTGTGCTAACGAGGTCTCTTCATCTGAGAAGTTACCAGTTGCTTTCACCCTTGATTTGAGAACTCTTTCCTAACTCCTTGGAGTGAAGCAGCTCCAACCTGAATGTTGCTAACAGGGCCATGTCTCCATTTCACACAGCAGCACTGGTTTCCTGTGTGATTCAGCTCTCTGCCCTGTATTCCAAGTGATGTCATCCCCAGCACTGGTTTATGGAGACATTTTTGGGTTCCTCTGAATCCAGCTCTTTCCATGCACAGCCTTTTCAGACTCCCTTAATCTGCAGCACTAATGTTCCTCAGTCTTGGAGCCAACTGCAATGCTGATCTCCTGTGAGGGGACTGAACCACCCCAGGAGACCCTGAGCTGAATTAGACAGAGCAAAGCTGCAGTCCTGCTCCCTCAGCTCATCCTCAGAACACAAAACAAGTGGTTTTGTAGGAGCACAGAGTACTGGAGCTGAAACCTGTGCATGGAACCTACTGCTAATGCTGTGGGATTACAACCAGAGAACATCTCAGTTCAGAAAACCCCAAAAAGAAGCCAGTGCATTCATAGATTTAATTAGGTTAGTGCCAGTTTGGATGAGTTGCTGTCCAATACCCAAAGGATTTAGCAGGCCTGCAGGAGAAGATAACACTCTCCACAGTCTTTGGAGTGAGTGGCAAGGCATTGATGTCCTCCCCAGAGGTACAGTGTGGAACCAGCCTGGAGTTCTGGTAAGAACTGTAGTAGTTATCAGCTTTGGGAAGCTGACAGAGCCTAAATCCTCAGGAATTGACTGTGCAACAACAGGAGCAGTCAGGAACATCTGAAACATGGCTTGTCTTTCAGTTAGGAAATGCTGAGAGGAGAGAATAAAAGAGAGAAGGAAGGCCACAGCCTGGAACAGGTCTCACATGTTTCAGGGAACACTCTGGGGAGGCAGCTGGCTCAGGCTGCTTAGCTGGGAGATGTTTTGCTGGCCTGTGTTTGTGTGCCCCAGAGGGAGTTTACCTGCTGCAGTCTGTTGTCCTTCTGCTGCCTCAGCAAATAATCCCTCTCATTCTGCAGCCTCTTTTCCAGGGGAATGACTAAATTGGCCTGAGATGAACAGGACACAGAGATGGCAGCTGTTGCACTGTTAGGGAGCAGGAGCTGTGGCCCTAGGTCCTGCAGGGCTCCCTACACACCCAGTTGTAAAGTAGCCAACATTTCTCTTGGTTTCCCTGAGCTGTTGGGGTTAGTCTTGCTCTGAGCAACTCCTCCCAGGCTGGCATGACAGAACTTGTGTCTGGCAGAGCACAGTAGCTCTGTTCTGCTACAGGAGGGAGTTCCTCCCTAGGGGAGGCTGGCTGGCTGAGCTGGGAGGAGTGGAGCAAGCAGGCTGCTGCTGTTGCTGCCTTTTCAGTTTTGGTGATGGTGCAGCTTGTCATATTTAATGGATGTGTGTGGATCTGAGAGGTAACCCTGCAAGCAGGTGTGGGGAGGGAGGGAAGGGTTCTAACAGGTGTTTACAGTGACAGTGGTGGGGGTGAGTGCTGCACCTTACAGGCTTTGTGTGCCCAGTGCCCAGTGTTGGGGCTTGTGGTGCTCAGTGACTGGCAACTGGAGACAGGCAGTGGCCTGGGTTTGGGGCTTGCTTGTGTTTGGTTTAACTTCAGTTTGTTGTTTGCTGATGCTTTGAGCTCTCCAAACAAGGATCTGGCCCTCCTGTGGTCACAGAATCACAGACTGGTTTGGGTGGGAAGGGACCTTTAAAAGGCATCTAGCTGAGTCCCTCTGCAGAGAGCAGGGACATCTTCAGCTAGGTCAGGTGTCTCAGAGCCATGAACAAGATGACCTGCAACAGTTCCAGGGATGGGACATCTCCCTCCTCTCTGGGCTGCCTGTTCCCCATTGAAGGCTCTAGACCTCCTTTCTGATGAGAGAACACCAGTCATCTGTAATCAGCAGGACCAGTTACTGCTTTTACTAAATGCCTACAGAAAACAAAGAGTTTACTAATGCACCTGATCCTTCCTGTCTGTCCTTCCTGCTCTTCCCAGCTCTCCCAGATTATGAGCAGTTATTTTGGCCAAGTTGGGCAGGATTAAAGGACAAATAAAATGAAAGCTGAGGCTTTTCAGAGCTGTGTGCAAGGTCAAATTATAGCAGGTAGAGGATTTGATCCTGTTGTGTACTGGACACTAACCACGACTGTTTGCAAGGGCTGTTTTTATTCTCTTCTGCTGGTTGTTAAGCTCCTTAGAGCACCTTGGGATTTCTGGTGACATCACAGCTTGGTCTGGGTCCTCTGGTTTTGTCCTTCTCTTTGAGTGATCCCCTGGCTGCAGCTGGGTGATGTAGTTGCCTTTCATCCTAATTTATTGCAGATTTGAGTAGAGGGAGAAGTCTGTTCCCAGAACAGAGTAACACAAGGAATGAGATCTCAGGCAGCCTCTTGGCAGAGGTCTGTAAATATCTGGTTGCCTTTAGCTTGAGCATAAGCTCAGGGATTTGGATGTCATCTCTTTGGGTCCATGTGAGGAGTCCCTTTTAGTAGCTAATAGTTTCCATTATAATAAAAGTCTTCCTGGCTGGTTTTGGATCTGTGCCATGTGTGAAGGAAGCCTTGACTCAGGATTCAGGAAATCTGATTATTACATATTTATTAATTTTGGGGTTTTCTTGATGTTTTAACTCTTGGGAGGGGAAATTGAACCAGTTTCCCCTCTCTCTCTTATGCTGGAGACTGAAATTGAACATGACAGACAAGAAGTAAAGCAAAGTCAGCTGAAAAGTAGAAAGTTATAAATATTTACAGAGTTGTTGCCTTTTTGGCTTCCTTTCTTTAACTCCTATTTTGAACTGTAAGCACAAGGCAGCCCCTGAAAGCCAAGAGCTTCCACTCTCTGTTCTGAAGGCCCAGGTGAAATCCCTGCTCATGGTGTCCTTGGGAAGGAATGGCTTTGCTCCAGGATTCTCCTTTTAGACTTCCATCCCATCCATCAGAAACAGATCCTCCAGCTTTACCCCCTCAGCACAAATAACAAAGGGTTACATGGCAGCCCAGCAGCCCTGCAGTGTAGTTCCCCAAAGTATGCTTGGAATTGTTAGGACTTGAATGCTGGCAAGCACATCAAGGGGTTTGTGTAAGCAGTAACTGCTTGTTCTTATGCAAAGGTTTGTTGAAGTACAGCAAGGAAAAGGCAGGTGATGTGTGTGAGCCACAACCCTGAGCTCAGTGATGAGATTGGCCATGGTGATTGCCATGGGCTGAGGAGAACCTTGGCTGGAGGAGGGTGAAGATCTGTGTTAGATGCATTCATTCTGTGAGGGAACCCTTGGAGCATTTTCTGCCTCCAATAGGTATTTTGAGAGTCTCCAAGCTTGAATGGGAACTGAAAAGTTTCAAAGCTCCAAGCAGGTTCAGGTCTGGCATCCTGCTTGTGCTTCTGAATCTGGTTCTAGAGGAGTTCATGACTGGGCCATAACTGGGGGGTTTGAAGGATTGGCTTTTCTGCTGAGACATTGCTTGTGTGACTTTGGGCAAGTCCTTTGAAGTAGGGCAAGAGGAGATGGCTTCAGGTTACACCAGGGGAGGTTCAGATTGCAGATGAGGAAGAATTTCTTCCCCAAGAAGGTTATCAAGCCCTGGCCCAGGCTGTCCAGGGAGGTGGTGGAGTCACCACCCCTGGAAGTGTTCAGAAAGCATCTAGCTGTGGTGCTTGGGGCCATGGTTCAGTGGTGAGCATGGCAGTGCTGGGTGGGTGGTTGGACTCCATCATCTCAGAGGTCTCTTGCAACCATAAGGATTCTGTGATCTCCTTCACTGTTGTCTTCAGGCTCAGTTAAGTTGGCAGCCCATTAAAGCAGTGGGAGAGCTGGAGGGGGATTGACCCTGTCTGCCATGGCAGTAGAGTGTTGAAAGCACTGGAGCTCCAGTGCATGGCTAGTCCTTGTGGGAGGGGAAATCCTCCAGCAGAACATCCCAGTGAGCTCACAGGAGACTGGCAGTGGTCAGTGCCCAGGAGGGAGCTCAGGAGGCAGCTGCCCAAGGACAACAGACTCCTGGATTGCCTTCAGGAAGTTTTTTCCATGACTTGAACTATGACAAACTGTTCATGAACTGCACACAGCAGAGATACATGGAACCTTTTCTTCTCCCCAGCTGATTTATTTGTGGGCTTGAGGAATCCTGACCTGTCTCAGCATTTGAACTTGCATCTGGGTCTTTGTTTGCCACATGCAGAGTAAATGGGGGGGAAGTGGTTGTGAAGTTGCTTTTTGCTCCTTAGCCATACCCTCCCCTTCAGCCAGCTCTCCTGCTGGCTGGGATTTCATATGGCTGTCCCCTTTTCCAGGGCAGGGGCTATGTGTTGAAACCTGTCAGCCTCAGACCTGGCCAAACCACTTTCCTTTCAGCACTTTACAGTTTAGAGTCATTTCTTGATCAATATCCATCTCCAGAAGACTTGGGCAATCCATGACCTGAGCTGGGTGCTGAGGAGCTCTCATCCAGCTCTCACACACCTTCTGTGGCCTCAGGGGATCTGCTTGGTATCTCCCATTCCATCTCTTGCTTGTAAAATCAAGCTAATGGTCCATATCCAGCCCAAGGTGCCAGGAGGGTGAGCTTCTCATACTTGGGGAGTGCTTGGAAGATTAGGAGCATGATCTAAACCTTCAGTAGTATTTCTTCAGGTGTTAACACAGGTTGGCATGTTAGATCCAGAGTAGCCTTGTAGGAAATAACTAAACTGACTGATTTCCTTAGCCCTTGTAGGTCCAGGGATGCCTGGACACATCCCCTCTGCTCACTGTGTCCCTTGGTGGGCTTTGCATCATTTCAGGGATCTAAAGGTGTCAGACATTGTGGAGACCAAATGCTGCTGAATTTCCTGGGGTGCTTCTGTCAGTGGTGAAAAGCTGAGGTTTTCTAGGTGCCTCTGCACACACAGAGCTGCTTACCACAGCAAAGGGACCCAGCAGCCTGGCCAGAGGTGCACTGCCTGACCCAGACTGCAGATGAGCAGAGAAGCTTCCTGCAGATGCATTCTCTGCCACACAGACTCCTTCAGCACCAGCTGATCCTTTTAAAGGCCAATCGTTTGGAGCTGGTTTGGGCAAATTTCCAAACATAACAAGCTCTGTTATTGCTTCACCATCTGCCCTCTGAATTGTTGGAACTCCAGATTATTGGGTATGGGGTTAGCATTACAAAGAGGTACATGAGGGCCCCGTGGAGAATTGCTTGTTTGGGGGAGGTACTTGCAGAAAGGGAGAGCTGAGCAGGGAAGAAAAGAGGCAGTTTCTCTCTCCTCTTCTTTTTTTACCCTGCCTGCAGCTGTGAGAAGAGAAATTCTTTATGCCTGAGTGACCCAGAGGACAGCAGGGAGTTGAAAATTAATTGGCATTTCAAAACACTACAGCTGGAGGGGGAACAAACAGGAGAAAAAATGCTGCAGTCCAGGCAGAAATTGCTTTGTGCTCTTCTTCCTCCACTCCTAAGCAGGGGGATGCTGTTCCCCTCTCAGCCTCCTGGACTGAGAGTGAGTGATGGAAAAACTAGCACACAGTCCAAATAGAAATGTCATGTTATCTTTATTCCATTGGTAGATTTGTGTATTAAAAGCAGAAAAGCCCAACCCCAGAGAATGAGGAGGATCCAGCCTGGGAGGTAGATGTGCTATAGAAAGGCTCCAGTGAGGTCCCATCTGCCCTCCTCCAGTGCAAAAACACTCACAGCATGGAGAATGCTGCTGATCTCCCAGGGCATGGCTGGCTGGCTGCCTTCCCAGCCCAGTGCAACACCCTGGGCTTTCTGTTTCTTAGGCTTGGACTTTGCACTTTGCTTTGACACAGTTCCTGCCTAAGCTGCCATGAAGAAAAGAGCAGAAAAGGTGCATTCCCCAAATGAACACTGCTCATGTGTGGCTCCTGCTGCCACTAGTGTGTTCCCATGGGCAAAAGTCACACTTCACAGAATGTTAGGGGTTGGGACTTCAGCTAAAACCATTGTGTGTTAGCAGGAAATGGCCTCAAGTTGCACCAGGGGAGGTTCAGGTTGGGTACTAGGAACAATTTCTTCCTAGAAAGAGTTGTCAGGCATTGGCCCAGGCTGCCCAGGGCAGGGGTGGAGTCACCATCCCTGCAGGGGGTTAAGAAACCATGGAGATGTGGCACTTAGGGCCATGGTTTAGTGACATGGAGGTGACAAGTTGATGGTTGGACTTGATCTTAGAGGTCTCTCCCAACCTTGGTGGTTCTGTGTTCTGTACAACAGTGCAGCTTGTGACAGCAGACTCAGACTTTGCATAACTTACAGCAGTGTAAATCATTTCATGTGGGTCACTCCCTGGAAGCCAGGAGCATCTTGAAGGAACTTTGCTGTCTGCTTCAGCTTGTACTTCTCTCATTCCTGCTGACTGAAATGTGAGGACATGGATTTAGGGGTGAGAAATATGGAAGAGAATTTTGAGGGAGAAACTTCTCTCCTGGGAGAGTCTCTGAAGAAGAGAATCTTTCAGTGTTTGGTTTTCTCTGCCCCTGCAGGGGATGGGGAGTTCTGTGTGCTGCTAAGGTGACACAGGCAGGCAGGGTGGGTGGCAGGGAGCAACTTCCCATGCTGCTTTACTCCTGTAAATATGACTGTGAGGTGGAGGGAAGGCTTCAGGTTGAGTACTTTGAAATGAGACTCCTGGAGAAGCTGCAGTCTGAAGGAGTGCAGTTAGTTCCCTGGGGGTTAGGTAATGCTTGGGCAGTGTTTTGTGAGAAATAGAATGATTGGGGGGAAAGCAACTGGATTTCTTTGTGTGAGAATATTAACTCATGTGTTAATGTGGCAAGGGAAAGGATTTGTTTGGCTAATTTGAGCTGTCTAGAAGGTGTCAGTCTCAGCTAGTCACAGATTTCAAGAAAGGGAAACATCCAGAGTGCAGCTCACACCTGTTGTGTGGCACTGGATCTTCTTGGAGTCCTTCATCCTCCCCATGTCCTCATCCTTCCTCCCTGCTTATGAAGGACAATTCAGAGTGTGCTGCCTCCACCTAAACTTCCTCTTATGGCTGATTGTTTTAAACTTAAATTCTTGTGGGTCAAAACTAGCCCTTAACCTGTGATGTTCCTGTACTTAATTTTGGGGGTTTTTATGTTCAGCAGGTGGGTGGAGAACTGGCTGAAGGACAGAGCTCAGAAGCTTGTGAGCAGTGGTTCAGAGTCTAGCTGGAAGTCTGTGCCTTGTGGTGTTCCCAAGGGGTCAGGACTGGCTCCAGCCTTGTTCAACATCTCCATCAGTCACCTGGCTGAAGGCACAGGGTGCAGCCTCAGGCAGTTTGCTGCTGGCACAGAGCTGGGAGCAGTGGCTGACACCTGCCAGGCTGTGCTGCCACTGAGGGAGAGCAGCACAGGCTGAGAGGTGGGGGAGAGGAACTTCAGGGAGCTCAACAAGGGAAGTGTAGAGGGGAATAGTTTCATGGTCAGGCTGGGGTTGCCCTGCTGGCAAGCAGCTCCACAGGGAAGGACCTGGGAGTGCTGGTGGACAAGGTCACCATGAGCCAGCAATGTGGCCTTGTGGCCAAGAAGCCAATGGTCTGCTGGGGTGCATGAAGTAGAGTGTGAGCAGAGGTCAAGGGAGTTTCTCCTCCCCCTCTACTCTGCACTAGGGAAGTCTCATCTGGAGCCCTGGGCCCAGTTCTGGGCTCCACACTTTAAAAGAGGCAAGGAACTACTGGAGAGAGTTCAGCAGAGGCTAGGGAGATGCTGAGGGCACTGGAGCATCTCTGGCAGGAGGAAAGGCTGAGAGCCCTGGGGCTGCTGAGCCTGGAGAAGAGCAGACCCAGAGGGGACCTGCTCAATGCTGAGCAAGAGCTGAAGGCTGGGGGCAAGAGGCTGGGGCCAGACTCTGCTCAGTGGTGCCCAGGGACAGGCCAAGGGGCACTGGGCACAAACTGGAAGCCAGGAGGTTCCAGCTGAGCAGGAGGAGAAAGTTGTTTGTTGTGAGGGTGTTGGAGCCCTGGCCCAGGCTTTGCAGAGAGGCTGTGGAGTCTCCTTGTGTGGAGAGATTGCCAAGGCAGCTGGAGGTGACCCTGGGCAAGCTGCTGTGGGTGCCCCTGCTGGAGCAGGGTGTTGGACTGGATGATCCCTAGAGGTCCCTTTCCAACCCCTGCCATGCTGGGATTCTGGGATTCCTAAGTATTACACATTCTTGCTGGCCACAGTTCCTACCTTTGTGTAGGTGGTTCCAAATGGTGCTCAAGATAGTTTAATTCATTGTCCCTGTTCCTGCTGGGCTGCAGGTTTAGCTTTCTGCCTTTGTTAGCTATGTGTGGAATTCAGCTGAGCAGCTGCATTTCAGCATGCTCTGCTCCATTAAGCAGCCAAAGGTTTGGCTTCACCTTACTGCTGTGATCCTGTGGAACAACACTGCTGGAGGGGAGCTTGATGGGAGGCCTGGTTCCCCAGGCTGAGCAAATAGTTCTGATTCCAGTAATGTGCTAAGAAAATAAAAACAAAGCAAACCTCCCAAAACCCAGGGAGGGCAAGTTGCAAAAGATTAAAGAGGGAAAAATCCAAGCAAGCAATTGGGAAAGGAAAGGTGCCTGAATTCAAGCTGAATCAAAATGGGCTGGAATGAAAACCATAAAACTTCTGCTTCCTCTCAATGGGAAGGAATTAGCAGTTAAGGAGCCCTAGGAGAGGCAATAAACCTTTCAGAGCAGCTGAGAGATGGTCAGCTCAGGCCTGCAGAGCCCAGCACAGTGCTCCTCTCTGCATGGATCCCCACAGGATGCTGGTGGTGGGATGCCTCTCCTCAGGGTTAATAGCACCCTGTGGGTGCTCTCCTTGCTTGGCAGGATTGTCCCTTGCCTCATTAGGAATTCACAGAGGAGCTTTCAAGGGCAGAGGGATATTAAACACCTATGTAAGTGTCAGGAATCATCCTTGACAGGAGAAGGACTTGAGGGTGCTGGTTGGTGAAAGGCTGGCCATAAGCAGGCAATGAACCACAGCCCAGGAACCACCCATGTCCTAGGCAGGATCTCCAGCAGTGTGGCCAGCAGGCCAAGGGATCTAGGTTAGATGTAAGGAAGAAGTTCTTCACTGTGAGGCTGGTGAGACACTGACAGAGGTTGCCCAAAGAAGTTGTGATTGCCCCATCTGTGGAACTGGAAGGTGAAGATCCTTGGAAGTGTCCAAGCTCAAGGCTGGACAGGAATCTGAGCAACCTGGGCTAGCAGAAGGTGTCCCTTCTAGCACCTTCCAGCTAGCAGGGGGATTGGACTAGAGGAACTTTGAAGCTCCTTTCCAACCCAAATCATTCTGTGGTTGGTTAAAACACTCAGAAAACTCCAGTCCCCATTCCAGCAAAGGGCTCTCAGGTATAATTACAGCCTTACTTGAATTGCAGTCACTTCTCCAACCATGCAGAATTCCCCCAAAATATCTGTGGTGCTGACATAGATTTAGCTTCAAGAACAGCCAGTCCTGGTAACCAAATTAGGAAACAAGGAGAACAAGTCTACTAGGGGTTTTTTCAGTGTATATGAATTATTCTGTGTCCAGGATCTTCCATGCCAAATAAGCCCTGTAGGAAGCACATTGCTGGTGCTACACCCATCACCTTCCCCCTGCTCTCCCCTGACCTGCTTCCCATTGTCACCACAGGTAGCTGCTCAGCTGAAGCAGTAGATAAATACCACTCTTGCCATGCTGTTTGTTTACAGAGCTAGGTCAACCCCAGGAGCACAAGGCCTTGGGAACACCCAGAGAGCACTCCCTGGGGCACAGCCTTCACTGAGGGAGCACAGGCAGATGTCCTGGCCATCTTCCTGAGGTGTAGATAAACAGGGGAGTTGCTGGGGTGGGATCCTCCATGCCATGTTTGCAGCACCCTTCTCAAGTGGTGTCAGCCTCCCAGGGAGGAATGAGGCAGGGAAGATGCTATTTGTTATTTGCCTGTTTGTTTATTCCAGTGGGTGCTGCTAATCCTAAGGGGATCCCTGCTGAGATTCCAGTGGGGACCATTACACTGGGCTTTTGCAGCTAAGCAGCAGCAGACCTTGACACAACACTCAAGAGCTTGGGTCAACTCCTTTTCCCAACCCTTTGTGACTCTCCTAGTTGGGCAGCTGGCAGAAGGAAGTGCCACTGATGCAGGGCTGAGCCTGGCATCCTTTCTCAGCTCACTGCTGAGGTTTGTGAGCTCTCAGCTTTTGTCATGGGTGAGGGTAGGGAGAGAGATGTGTGGACATCTGACCTGGTCTTGCATGGTTCTTGGTGAATCCCAAAGGAGACTGCAGTGTGTCTTGCAGTCCAGAGTGCTCTCTTTTCTCACAGAAGACAAGACACCAGCTCTGTCAGTCTTGTCCTTCACCTCCTCTGCAGTGGATGGTGCTGTTCTCATCTCTCTGCTTTACACCTGGGTCACACTTGTCTCCTGAAGCCATAGTGCAATGCAGAACATATTTGAATCCTTTTTTTTGGCAGCTGCTTGAGTATGATATAACTTCTGTCCATTAAATGCTTCCTTCTTCCAAGAGGTGTTGAATCTTCTTGCATAAAGGGATAAGTGTTGTCCTCCAGAAATGGCTTTTAAAGTGATAGTAGAATTTGGGGCCATCTGTTCTGCCTGCTGTGTTCTCAGACACTTAGCTGTGGAGTGCTGTGGATGCTGATGCACATTTTACCAACCTCCTCTCTCTCCCAGTGTGTATTCACTCAGTGGAAAGTTGTTGCTTATCCTGGCTCAGATGCCTAAGTGTGTCTCTGGTTGACTCCTAATGTCAACAGTTGTGCTCTTAGAAGGCTGCCAGAGGTACTTTTAGCTTCAGAGTGGGTGCTGAGGTTTCCTTCTACCTGCTAGCTGTGTTAGTGAAAGTCAGAGTGTCCATGGGATCACCATGGGGTGATCACCTCTGCTGCTTCTCCTCCCTCAATCCAGCAGCACTTGGCTTCCAAGGCTCTTCCTATGCCACTGCTTCATGTACAAGAGCTCTGCTTGCCCCAGAATCTGCCTCCTGCTTTGGCAAACAGCCTGAGGTGCTGGAAATGCCTGGTGGTGTAATGCTGGAGTCTGACTGACTCACTTTTACTGTCTCTTGGTACCTGTGGGTATCACAGGTGCAGGGCCTAATCTGCTCTAGCTGAGCCTGGGTGATTGACATGCACATGGCTTTGCTGGCTTTGTCCTGTCCTGTGCTGCAGTGTGGAACAGCTCTGCCCTTAGCCCTGGAAGCACCTGCTGGTTCCAAGGAACCATGTGAAATGAGTCTGTTCTCTCACTGCACCAGTGTTTGCTGCAAGCTGGGAGGAAAACAGAGGAGCTGCTGTGGTGGGGGGGAGAGCACAGAGCATCTAAGTTCAGCAGCACTTAGGAGAAGTGACTGGCAGATGGCATTTGCTGCTTGATATAAGGGGATTTACCAGATGACCTCTTCAGAAGCTGTGTCACATGGCAAATTGATCAGACCTGGCATCCAGTGGAGGAACAAATCCAGATCCTCAGAGGAGCCATAGCAAGATGGTGGCTTCCAGAGGAGTCCAGCAGGGGCTGAGCTTTCTCCTTGGAGATTTGCTGATGCTCACAGGAGCTCAAGCCTCATTTTCCTCCTGTATACAGGACAGTTTTATCTTCCTTTTATAAATAATTTGCTCCCCTTAAAGCTTACAAGGATGGACAGCTAGGTCCAGCAGTGGCTGCTGTCTGAGGCTGGGAAGCCAACTGGAAGGAATGGGTTGGTGAAGTGGCTTGAATATTAACTTGACACCTAATTATATCCTCTGGGCTTCTTTCTTCCATCCTGTCATGCCCTGCTCTGTCTGCAGGCTCTGTCAGGGTGGTATGTTGTGTAGCTAGCTAAATCCAGTCATGCTCCAGCAGAGGATGAGGAAAAACTTCCTGGCCTTGGTGCAGAAAGTGGCATCTCCTTGGTGTTTGTATGTGCTGAAGCCAAGCAGTGTAGGTTAATCCTGGGTAGGTTGGCCAAAGAAAATGTGTTTACTCAATTTTATAGCTCTTCTGGAATGGAATTTAACACCACAGATCTTGTGGGAGCTGTGATGGGGCCTGCACTGTCTCCACTTGACCAGAATTGATTTTTTTTTTTTAAACCTGATTTGTATCTCAGACTCTCAGCATGGTTGGGCTGGCAGGGACCTCTGGGATCACCCAGTCCAACCCCCTGCTCCAGCAGGGCACCCACAGCAGCTTGCCCAGGGTCACCTCCAGCTGCCTTGGGAATCTCTCCACACAAGGAGACTCCACAGCCTCTCTGCAAAGCCTGGGCCAGGCCTCCAACACCCTCACAACAAACAACTTTCTCCTCCTGCTCAGGTGGAACCTCCTGGCTTCCAGTTTGTGCCCAGTGCCCCTTGGGCTGTCCCTGGGCAGCACTGAGCAGAGTCTGGCCCCAGCCTCTTGCCCCCAGCCTTCAGCTCTTGCTCAGCATTGAGCAGCTCCCCTCTGGGTCTGCTCTTCTCCAGGCTAAGCAGCCCCAGGGCTCTCAGCCTTTCCTCCTGCCAGAGCTGCTCCAGTGCCCTCAGCATCTCCCTGTCCTCTGCTGAACTCTCTGCAGTAGTTCCTTGCCTCTTTTAAAGTGTGGAGCCCAGAAGTGGTCCCAGGACTCCAGATGTGGCCTTTTTAGGGCAGAGTAGAGGGAAAGGAGAACCTCCCTCAAGCTGCTGGTCATACTTTTCCCCATGCACCCCAACCCCTGCCATGTCTTTAAAGCAGAGACCACCTCTCACCACTTCCCACCCCAGCTCCAAAAGTTACATTGCTTCCAAGCTTTCTCCTCTAAGGACGAACTAAAGCAGTAGCCCAGCTGGCCTTAGTTGGACATCTGACAAGACCACAACCTGAAGTAGGACTTGACTAATGGACTCAAGTAACCCAAAGCCCTTGTTGTTCAGTCCCCCAGGTTCTCAAGAGCTGCACTGAGTTCATTGAGAAGCATGGCATCGTGGATGGGATCTATCGCCTCTCGGGGATCGCCTCCAACATCCAGAAGCTCCGGTAAGGGGGAGGTGTTGGACAAACCTCTCTGGCCACAAGGAGTGAGGCCTGTGCTGGTTCCTGCCCATGGTGGCTGTGGGACAGACTGTTCCAGCAGCTCTGCTGCAGGTGCCTGGTCTGTAGTGGCTGGATAACCCTGGTTAACTACAGTTCATCCTGCAGCGAGTTTTCCTTCAGGCTGTGGTGTCAGAGGGCTGGGAGGGCTGGGTGACACTGTGCTGTCACAGCTCATTCCTGTTCCTCTTGCTCCTGGAGCCCTTTTGAGCAGCTGATACTTCTCCTTGCTGTGGCATATTAGCAATTAATTGGTAGCAGGCAAAGGCTCCTTGCATGGTTCCCAGGGGGTGGCATGGCCATGCTGAGTAGCCAGGCAGGGCAAGGCTAGGGGTTTGTCCTCCCCAGTCAGGAGCTGATCTCATCCCATGCAGGGCAAGGCTAGGGGTGTGTCCTCCCCAGTCAGGAGCTGATCTCATCCCAGTAAAGGGACTTGATCCTTTTTGGAGGCTGGGTTTTCTCCTGTCATTTGCTATGCAGTGTTGTGTTGTGAAGGGACTGTGGGAACCTGGTGGGGTGTGACTAATTGCAGTGCTGCTGCTAGCCCCACAGCCTCACAGGGCAGCAGAGGGTATTTCCATATGAAGGACATCCTTTCTGTACCAGCTATTCCCAAGCTCAGTGGCCAGGTTTCAGCTGGTGGCTCTACAAACCCATGTATGGATGAGCTTATTCTGCTTCAGCTTAATCCTGTTTCTCATCACATCAAGGTCCATTTTAAAACTGCTCCTGAGGCTTCAGTGTGCAGTCTCCAAAGCTTCTGATTAGAGCTGTTGCCCACAGCACTGTTGGCTGAATAAAACATTTGCCCTTGCTTCAGTCACATCCCTTTAATTCCCCATTTTGGTTTCTGCTGGGCCATCTTGCTAATCCCTGCCTAGCCTGTTTTTCCCCCTTGTGTTGCCAAGACCATTTTCTTCTCTGTTTTCCAAAGGTGCTTTAAAAAGCACACAATCATTAAGGTTGGAAGAGACCTCTTAAGGTCACCAAGTCCAACAGTCAACCCAACACCACCATGGCCCCTAAACTGTGTCACAAAGTGCCTGCAGGTTTCTTTAACATTCCAGGTGTGGCCTCACCAATGTGCAGGCCAGGAGGCCAATCCCTGCCCTAGCCCTGCTGCCACCCTAGTGCTGATCCAAGCCAGGATGCTGTTGGCCTCCTTGGCCACCTGAGCACACACTGGGTTGTGTTCAGCTGGCTGAACATGGTTTCTAAACCATGAATGCCACCATTAAAGACAGAGGATGAAGGGACAGCCTGTTTCTCAGCTTTCTGAGATGTGCCAAAGACAAAAGGAAGGGAGAACATGGTCCAACATGTAGACACTGTCCCTGTTCATCCAAATCACTACAGATTTCTCAGAGTGTAATTTGAGACTTTATTCCATGTGGGAGATGTGCTCCAGGCCAGGGGTTGCCTCTTTGGCAGTGCAGTAACCACCTTTGTTCAGCTGGTAGGCAAAACAGAGCAAGTGGAACCTCCTGGCTTCCAATTTGTGACCAGTGCCCCTTGGGCTGTCACTGGGCACCACTGAGCAGAGTCTGGACTCAGCCTCTTGCCCCCAGCCTTGAGCAGCTCCCCTCTGGGGCTGCTCTTCTCCAGGCTGAGCAGCCCCAGGGCTCTCAGCCTTTCCTCCTGCCAGAGATGCCCCAGTGCCCTCAGCATCTCCCTGGCCTCTGCTGGCCTCTCTCCAGTAGTTCCTTGTCTCTCTTGAACTGGGGAGCCCAGAACTGGACCCAGAACTACAGATGTGGCCTGATTAGGGTAGAGTAGAGGGAAAGGAGAACCTTCCTCAACCTGGAGTTGGGCTGCTCATCCCTGGGTTCTGGCTCTGGCTGTGTTTGAGAGAATGTGATGTTGTCTTCTACTAAAGAAAGCTTCCTTTGGAAGTCAAAAGAATTCCCAGGTAGCTCTCAAAACAGCCAATGCAGAGAGAGAATGCTGACTGTAGCATGGCTTCCCTTTCTCCACTCCACAGTCTGCTTCCTCAAGGCATGTCTCTGCCACAGCATGTGATTGAGTCCTAGGAACACACCCTGGAGAGCCAGGAGCACTGGAGCAGGGCAGGATATGGCCAGGGAAGTTCAGGCAAGGCTGAGTGTGTTGGTGGCTTTCCCTGAACTCTGAGCTTGCTTTTCTGCTGTGGAGCCAAGAGCTGGGAATAAGTTTTTCTCCAGTAAGCAGTGAGTCAGAAGATGGCTGTGGGAGCAGTAACCCATCAGCTGGGGAAAGCAGGAACCTTCTTTCCTTCTGTGCTGTCTTTGGGGTGAGGAGCTGGGCTGGACTGTTGTCTCTTGTCTGAAGAAGTAGCTACAGACCTGCTTTCTTCATGCAGCCTTTGTGTCTAGGAGAAGGAAGGAGCTCCTTCCTGATCTTCAATGGTTGTGTGGTGGACCATGGCAGTTACAGATATGCCTGGTGCCTTGGGCACAGGTACAGAGTGGTCTGTACAGGCCAGAGAAAGCTGAGCTCAGTGTCTAAGCCATTTGGGTTTGCAGCTCAGAGACCCTTGTGGGGAAGTGGAGTGGCAGTGGCAGCAGGCATGTTCTCACCATGCTAGTCCCTGCAGATCTCTCCTGCTAATTGGAAACAGCACTTTCCATGCACATGTCCTAGCAGCAAGCCAGCTCTTGGCCTTCTCAGCTCTGCTTTACAACAGAAACATTTGTGATTTGGTTTTTTCCTCTCTCTGAAAACCAAGGGAATGCTCAGGGCTTTTTCTTCATGTGGTTCCTGGCTCTCTTCCCCCTGCAGCAGAGGCCTGCTGGGCTCACCAGCTTGTCCCCAAGGAACTGCTGCACACACCAGTTTCCACGTGCAGCAGCTGCCCATGGCATTGCTTTATCATTGCTTTTCCAGGCCTTTGAAATGCAAAGGGACAGCAGCTTTCCTTCAGCCCCCTGGGCATGCTCTGCCAGGCAGCTCCTGCTCACAGCCTGGGGGAGGTCAGTGTTCAGATGGTCTCCGTGCTCTGGGAAGGCATTTTCTGGAGGCTTTGTGCCAAGCCCCGTTGCAGCAAAAGGGGTTGCATCTAAACCAGACTGAAAATGACTTCTGACAAGAAAAAAGTGTCTTGTTTTGGGAAAAGTCCCCTCTGGCAGCACCACAGCCAAGGGTCCTGTGGCCTTGGTGACTAAGTGTTTATTGTTTCCTGTAAATCAGGAAACTTCTGCTTTTCTTGACTGTGATTTGCACTGCCTTCCTTTCTATTTCCTCCTTTCTAGACAGACCTCTTGACTCATTTTTTCTGCCCTCATTTCTAGCCACGAGTTTGACTCTGAGCAGATCCCTGACTTGACAAAGGACACTTACATCCAGGACATCCACTGCGTGGGCTCCCTCTGCAAGCTCTACTTCCGTGAGCTGCCCAACCCCCTGCTCACCTACCAGCTCTACGAGAAGTTCTCGGTAGGTACAGGCAGGGCCTGGCCCTCCTCAGCTGCAGCCCCTCCTCAGCTGCAGCCCCTCCTCAGCTGCAGCCCCTCCTCAGCTGCAGCCCCTCCTCAGCTGCAGCCCCTCCTCAGCTGCAGCCCCCCCTCAGCCGCACCCNTTCCTCAGCTCCAGCCCTTCCTCAGCTCCAGCCCTTCCTCAGCTCCAGCCCTTCCTCAGCTCCAGCCCCTCCTCAGCTCCAGCCCTTCCTCAGCTCCACAGCCCGAGCAGAAAAAGAGCCAGAAGAAAGCAGAACCTGTCTTCCAGACTCCCAGCCTGATGGGGGTTGGAAGGGATCTCTGGGGATCACCCAGTCCAACCCCCTGCTCCAGCAGGGCACCCACAGCAGCTTGCCTAGGGTCACCTCCAGCTGCCTTGGCAATCTCTCCAGACAAGGAGACTCCACAGCCTCTCTGCAAAGCCTGGGCCAGGGCTCCAACACCCTCACAACAAACAACTTCCAGTTTGTGCCCAGCGCCCCTTGGGCTGTCCCTGGGCACCACTGAGTAGAGTCTGGCCCCAGCCTCTTGCCCCCAGCCTTCAGCCCTTGCTCAGCATTGAGCAGATCTATTTATAAGCATTGACAAGTAACTTTTCTCTGCCTTTAGAGAGATGTCTGTCTCTTGGGGACAGCCCTGTGCACAAATCGTGGTAGAAAGGCCAAAGACATCAAAATCTGGGCCATTTTATAGCTTAATTGTACAGATCTGTGAGGGTGTTGGAGCCCTGGCCCAGGCTTTGCAGAGAGGCTGTGGAGTCTCCTTGTGTGGAGAGATTGCCAAGGCAGCTGGAGGTGACCCTGAGCAAGCTGCTGTGGGTGCCCCTGCTGGAGCAGGGGGGTTGGACTGGCTGATCCCAAAAGTCCCTTCCAACTCCTACCATGCTGGGATTCTGAGAAGAGCAACACAATCCACTTCACTGCTGGAGAATAGTCCACTGGCCACATGGCTCAGGATGCTGTAGCAGGTATCAAGTCTTCTTCCCAGCTAACTCCCTCCCTGCCTCCTTCCAGGATGCAGTTTCTGCTGCTACAGATGAAGAACGACTGGTTAAAATCCATGATGTCATCCAGCAGCTGCCCCCTCCTCACTACAGGTGAGTGCAGCCATTCTTCAGTGCCCCAGGAGGGAAGGGAGATGATTCCAGTGCTCCCACCCCAGACAGCCACTCAGTGACTCCAGAGACTGAAGTGGCTGCCTGCAGGTGATGGCTGTTAGCTCACTGTGGACTGGGCATCATCCTGGTGACCTCCCTGGGAACTGCCTCTGGGAGGAAACCACATCCAGGAGCTTGTAAGGTCAGAAGTGGCTGATGGTAGTGAGGTGGAGCAGTTGTGCTGCAGTGTCCAGAGTGGGTTAGGTGACAAGTGACACTCTCTGCAGGTGGACATGGGCTATGGATAGCTGCTTGTAGTGCTTGATACTGATTGCCATGTGGCATGGCAGTTTGTGGGTGTTGGCTACTGAGGTGTGAAGATCACAGATGGTCCCTGCTTAGATACATTGATTTGTGTCCCCTCCTAGCACCAGGTATGGACTGGTGTCCTCTCCTAATGACAGATACTGACTGGTATTCCTGACACCAGGTATTGATTGGTGTCCTCTCCTAATGACAGATATTCCTGTCTAACACCAGGTACTGATTGAAGTCCCTTCCTAAAGCCACTCCTTGGTTGTGGCCACCCAGCAATGTCAATGAATTGATATCCCCTCCTAATGCTGGATATGGTTTGGTTCACCTCCTGCTGCCAGATATTTATTGGTGTCCCCTCCCAGTGCCAGATGGTGACTGATAGCCCCTTCTGATGCCCCATCTTGGTCATGGACATTTGGTGATGCCACATGCTGATTGGTATCCTACCACTGCCTCTTTGCTGTGGGCAGGGTGCTGTTCAGCCTGGAGAAGAGAAGGCTTTGGGGGGACCTGATAGCACCTAAAGGGGATTACAAGATAAGGGGGAGAGGCTTCTCAGCTGGTCAGATTGCAACAGGACAAGGGGGAATGGATGCAAGCTGAAGGAGGGGAGGTTTAGGCTAGAGATTAGAAGGAAGTTCTTCACCCAGAGGGTGGTGAGGCACTGGAACAGGTTGCCCAGAGAGGTTGTGGCTGCCCCATCCCTGGCAGTGTTTAAGGCCAGGCTGGATGTGGCCCTGGGCAACCTGATCTAGTGAGTGGCATCCCTGCCCATGGCAGGGGGGTTGGAGCTAGATGATTTTTAAGGTCCCTTCCAACCTGAGCCATGCTAGGATTGTATGACACCTGTCCTCTGCTGGCCACTGGCCCTGGCAGGGGATCCTTGGTTATTCATCTCCCATCCTAACAAACACTGGGCAATAATCATCTCTTAGCACATTATTTAGTATTTGAAGGTATGTTAACTTGCAGAACCATTTCTGCTCCTGTGCCCTGTGCAGATAATCAGTTGTAACACATGAAGGTACTTGGATATGAGTAATTATTAGCACAAATAATGAAAAAGAGTTATTTAAATGTTCATTTTTTAAGGTATGGTGATTATATTAGAATTAGGTAGAGCTCTGCATGTTCTTCTAATACCAACATTATATGGTCATTAGTCTTAACTAATTATCATGGTTAACTAGTATGTTCCAAGCTGTAGATGTCTGCTACTTGCTGGTTATGTAACATGAACTAATGAGTGTAATCCAAGTCAGCTAGTACACTGATTGTAATATTTCCTTTACATTATTTAAGGGGACAGGGCCTTGAAGAAGACCTTCTCAAACATAAAGCTTCACCTTCAGCTCATTTTCCCTGGTGCATTCCAGCTGTTCCCTAAAATGACTCTTCCTTTGTGGGGGTAACAGACCTGGTTAGTGTGGAGGTGGTGATGCATGTGTCTTAGAGCAGAGACAGGAGCTGGCAGACAGCTGGATGCCCAGTGATGTAGATGACAGGGCTGCTGCTCTCTTCCTTTCCTAAGATTTGCTTGCACAAACAAACTCACATGGGTTTTCCTGCTTCTCTGCAGTGATGATTTCCAGGCAGGGTCCTGACCTCTGGCAGCACAGGCTGGAGCAGGGCACTGCAGGTGCTGGAGATGTCCATTTTGTTCCCAGGCAGGCACATCTATCTTCATCTCTCACAGGAAGTTTGGGCCCCAAAGTCCCCAGCTCAAGAAGGGTCTCCTCTCTAACAGGCACCACAGTGCTAATCACACAGCACATAAAGCAGCTCTCTCTGCCTCCTGCTGGGCTGCTGGCCTTTAGACTATTCCCCTCCAGCCCTGTGTTTGCTGGAGGCAGCCCTTGGGTGGAGAGCAGGTGCTTGGCCATCCTGTCACTGAGCTTGGACACATCAGGAGAGACTCCCCTCTACCTCCCCCCTCCCCATTGGAACTGTTTGCTGAAGACACCCTCCCCATCACTCCTAGGCTACATAGTTCAGCATTTTGTAATCTGTGAGCTGTCAAACCAAAAGAAACTGATGATCTGAGGGTTGGTTTGTAAATCACAGCCTGGCTGTGCTCACTGGTGCTGAACATTCACTTATCTCCTCTTTTCCAGGACACTGGAGTTCCTGATGAGACACTTGGCTCGTCTGGCTGACTACTGCTCCATCACCAACATGCACACTAAGAACCTGGCCATTGTCTGGGCTCCAAACCTCCTCAGGTACTCTTCTGACTTCCCCTTTTCAGCTCAAAGGGAGTTTTTATATTGACAGAACACAGACATACCTATTCTCAATCACAATCTCAATCACAACTTTCAGCAGTTAAAACATTTCCATCTCTTTCCTTCTCCTGTCCCTTTCCTTCTCCTGTCCCTTTCCTTCTCCTGTCCCTTTCCTTCTCCTGTCCCTTTCCTTCTCCTGTCCCTTTCCTTCCTTCTCCCCCCCTTTCCTTCCTTCTCCCCCCCTTTCCTTCCTTCTCCCCCC
>VWZX01000640.1:552288-639205 GCA_013399015.1 Galbula dea
TCCTTTCCTCTCCTCTCCTCTCCTCTCCTCTCCTCTCCTCCTGCCCCCCCCTTTCCTTCCTTCTGACTTTCAGAAGTCATTCCAAGCAGGGGCCTGAGAGCAGCTCCCAGGCTCCTGCCCCAGTGCTATAGAACAACCCCTCAGAGAGAACATCCCAGTGTTGTTCTGTCTCTGTGATGCAGTTCCAGTGACAGCAGTTCTGCAGCAGCGAGGAAGGATTCTCCCCACCCCCCTTTTCTAGGTGACCATTTCCCCTCTCCTGGTTAGTGTGTCCTTGAGAATCCAGGCAGGTTTATCAGTGGCACCACCAGTTTCCCATGGCACCAGTCACTGTGTCTGATTTGGCAATTTTTAGCTGCAAAGGTTCACAGTGAGAGGCATGAGCTTGGGTAAATCCAGCCCCTAACATTTGCTTTGAATGTGCATTAAAATTAATGGTGTAAAGCAAAAATACTGCTTTAAAAGAACAATAAAATTCACCCTGGCTTCTTTTGATTGCTTTGTGAACTGCTTTTGCTACCAGCCTGACAAATCCAAGCCCTGGGAGCAGTTAATGAGGGTGAGCTCTTTGCTCCTTGCTGGCAGCTCACCCCCAAGCAGTCAGCCCATCTTTTGTTGCTCCTGTGGCCATTGGGTTCCTCACTGAGCAGGGCCAGTTGGAGACAGTCCCTGCTAGAGGGAAAATCACCCTGGAAGGCCACAGTGTTGTCCAGTGCTGCTGCATTGAGCTGCTGTCACCCACAGTACCTGGAATAAGGTAACAATCAGCTCCCCACTTTGGGATGCAGTTCATTTACCTCCTGCCAGGCCTGCCACACTCTCCTCCTCCTTCCAGACCCAGTGTTCCTCTTTCACTGGGACTCAAACTTGAACCCAAAACCTGGATAGCCATCAGTGCAGTCAGTACAGTCATTGTGTAATGCTTTGCTGAAGTTTCAGCTCTTCCCTGACCCCAAAGTCCTGTCTGCCTGAGTGACCCCAGTGCATACCAAAGCCTTACCCAGTGGGAGAGCATCTTCTGTTGTTCTCTGGCCTTTGGCCTGGCATTTAACCTGCCCTTTCTACAGATCAAAGCAGATAGAATCTGCCTGCTTCAGTGGCACTGCTGCCTTCATGGAGGTGAGAATCCAGTCAGTGGTTGTGGAGTTCATCTTGAACCACGTGGATGTCCTCTTCAGTTCCAAGCTCAGCTCAGTCATACGTGATGGAGCAGGTATGTGTCTTCCTCCACTAGCTTTACCTTCACCCAAGAAGGTAGCAGACTCCTAAGGGGTAGCTGAGCCCCCCCAGGGACAGCTAAAATGCTTCTCACTGTGACCTAGAGGACAGGTTTCAGGGTTATGATGTTAGAACCTGGCAAATACAGCCTGGGGTTAGAAATTGCTGTCAGTGCTGTTCTTAGAAGCCAGGAATGCTCTACAGAAGTGCACATGCTAGTGTTTGGCTGCTACTGAATGTCCTAGCACTGAGAAATTGTAAGAAATGTCTTAAATCCTTTTCCCCTCTACTTCTTCCCCTTCCTTTTAAACCTATCATCATCAATGTTCCTCTGTGCTTACCCATTTGAGCTGTCTTGCAGTGCAACTCCCTGCATGCTCTGTCAACCCTTATCAGCACCTTGGAACATAAGCAGAAATGAACTGGTGCAAGGAAAGCTCTCTGCACTTGGGGATGTTGACACTAAGGAACTCAGTCTTCCTGTTAACAGAGAATATTTTGACATCTGCTGTCCTGGTTATTTCTTCTGTGTTAGGGGTTAGTTAGCAGAGCTGTCCAGCCACATGGCCCAGGCCTCACTGGTCCTGCAGCTGTTGCCCACTTCTCTGATTGTGTGGCTGATTTCACATAATCCCAGCATGGTGAGGGTTGGAAGGGACCCTGGGGATCACCCAGTCCAACCCGCTGCTCCAGCAGGGGCACCCACAGCAGCTTGCCCAGGGTCACCTCCAGCAGCCTTGGCAATCTCTCCACACAAGGAGTCTCCACAGCCTCTCTGGGCAGCCTGGGCCAGGGCTCCCAACACCCTCACACCAAACAAGTTTCTCCTCCTGCTCAGCTGGAACCTCCTGGCTTCCAGTTTGTGCCCAGTGCCCCTTGGCCTGGCCCTGGGCACCACTGAGCAGAGTCTGGCCCCAGTCTCTTGCCCCCAGCCTTTAGCTGTTGCTCAGCATTGAGCAGCTCCCCCCTGGGGCTGCTCTCAGTTTTCTCCAAGCTAAGCAGCCCCATTTGTGGCTTGAGGATGAGGAGTGAACTGGAGCAGCCTTGGAACCTACAGATTCCCTCTAGTAACTGCTAAGACCATAAATACACCTGTTCATTGAGAACAAGGGGAGTTGCAGCAGGAGGAAAGTTTACTTTAGATCAAATGTGGACACCACAAGCTATTATTACTCCTAAGCAGCATTAAGTGTATACCATCTGCTTTGGTAACCTGCTGGCCCTACAAGATGGGCAGTCATTGAAGTTACCACCACCCCTGGAGCACACAGAGCTGGTTTTCCAGTTGGTTTAGAAGTGCTCCCCACTTCTAAACAAGCCTCATCTCTGCTTAGGATAGCAGAGTTTCTCCAAGTCCAGCTTTTGCTCCTACTTGGAAGGCAATTTTAAGTCCACAGGAGCCAGAGGTTAGCTTTGGCTGAACAGTAACAGCCCCCAGCAGGCTGAGCTCTGCCAGGGGAAGATAAGCACTCTTAAGAGCCTGAGCCAAATGATTATCCAGGCTTAGAATGGGCCATGTACATTCAGCTAATTGTTTAATGACTTGGCCATTGTCACTCAGCATGCTTGGACACACAACTGGTGGGGAGCAGGGTCAGGCTGCTTCACAGCAGAGCAACCAAGAGCAGAAGTACTCTGCTGCATCCTCCTCCTCCTCAGTGCTTCCAAGAGCCTCTGCTTTTGAGCCCAACATCTTGCATGTACCTGAGAGGTGAAAGTGATGTTCTCATGCCTGCTTTAAGCCATTGCAGGTAAGGCTGGAACCCAGACTTCCCCTGGGGTAGCATTTACAGCTGACCAACACACACCAGGCTGTGCACACTTGGCACAAGAGCTGTGGTGCTGAAGGGGTCTGGTAGCAATGGAGCCAAGCAGGATGTTGGGGTGCTGACATGCTTCCCCTCCCTCTCTTAACTCATCTGGGAATGACTGTGTAAATATTTGCACTCTAAGCAAGGGCAAACAAAAGCTGACAGGCTCATGGAGTGCTTTGTGTTAAGGGACCTGCAAAGATCATCTAGTCCAAGTGCCCTGCAGTCAGCAGAGGCATCTCCAACGAGATCAGGTTGCTCCTTGTGCTCCTGTAGCAGTCTCTATGCTGCAAGCTGACTTACCAGATCCTGGCAGCAGGAGGGAACAGCAGCTACCTCTACAGACACTGCTGTCTTCATCTCCAAAACCAAGCACAAGCTGTAGAAAGGCCAAGACACTCAGCTGTGTTCTGTTTGCCATGTCCATCAGCACATCAGTCTGTGGCATCTTCAGGCACACATGGGCAGTTCCTGCTGCACTCAGAGGTGGAACCTGGGGATGACAGAAGCCAAGCTTTAGAAGCAAAAACAAACCATCACTTTCCATACAGACTTGTGCATCCAGATGAGGTTTAAACTGTGTCATTGGAGGCTTCTAACCTACCTGCTTCCCTCTGCCTGTTAGACACTAAGTTGCTCTCATAATTGAAGGGTTTCTTTGTCATAAACATAAACTCACCTTGCCCCTCACTATAGGAAGGACATTGAGGTGCAGGAATGTATGCAGAGAAGGGCAATGAAGCTGGTGAAGGGTCTAGAGCGTGTTGTGAGGCATGACTGAGGGAACTGGGGTTGGTTAGCCTGGAGAAGAGGAGGCTCAGAGGAGACCTTCTCACTCTCTGCAACTCCCTGAGAGGAGGTGGTAGTAAGGTGGGGTCTCTTATCCCAGGTAACAAATGGTAGAAGAAGGGGAGATGGCTTCAAGTTGCACCAGGGGAGGTTCAGATTGGATATTAGGAAGAATTTCTTCCCCCAGAGGGTTCTCAGGCATTGGCCCAGGCTGCCCAGGGAGCTGGTGGAATCACCACCCCTGAAAGAGTTCAGAACACATGTAGCTGTGTTGCTTGGGAAGATGGTTTAGCCAACCATGATGATTCTGTGATACCTCTGACAAAATGACTCTTTTGACCACATTTGTCAGTAAGTGGGATAACCAAAGAACCCTGCACCTCCCTGGACACACAGCCCCAGAGCTTTGACCTCCATGCTGCTGGTTTCTGGTTCTCCCTCTTACCTGTGGTTTTCCCTTCCAGGGCACAGTTCCTTATCACGGCCCAAGTCTCTGCTGGTGTCCTCTCCTTCCACAAAGCTGCTGACCCTGGAGGAGGCCCAGGCAAGGACACAAGCCCAGATCAACTCTCCCATTGTGGCAGACAGCAAGTACATAGAAGTGGGAGAAGGCCCTGCAGCTTTACAAGGGAAATTCCACACTGTCATAGACTTTCCATCTGAAAGGTAAGAGCAGAGTTTCCTTGCCAGCATGTGTCATAGTTGCTTGGGGTTTTGTTTGATCCCATCAAAAACTTGCCTAGATTGACTTACAGTAATAGTATGTAAAATACTACAGCCAGTTTTCCACTTGCTTTGGGCTCTGTGAGGATTCAGCTTACACCAGTTGTCTGCTGGAATTAGTTTAGCCATAAAACTTCTGCACCACTCCCTCCTCTGTAGGAGGGTTATCATTAAATGTAGAAAGCCAGGATGCATGTAATTGCCTGTGTTCATCAGACACACAGAAATGGAAACAGGGTCAACACCTGGAAACATTGGGGTTTTCCAGAGTTCAGGACTCAGTGCCTGTACAAACCCAGGTTCCCCTCAAAGTGGAGCAGGTGGACAGGCTTGGTGACACTAGAAGGTAAATATGGCAGTGGGAGGAGCTGAATGTGGTTGTACAGTGTGAGTGAGAGCTGCTTTTGAATACCTTTGATGGCAGCACAGTTCCACAGGTAACTGCTGCCTCTGCAGCTAACTAAGAGCCATCCCTTAGCTGCCCTAGTGTGCAAGTATAGAGCCTTTGCTCACCTGCAGTGCACCTGCTTGGCACAGTTTGGTGGAACTACCTAAGCAAGGGTTCAGGCTAAGCTACAAGAATGCAAACATCCTCAGCTGTTCAGAATCATGGAATGGTTGGGTTGGAAGGGGCCTTGAAGGGTCATCTGGTCCAGTTTAAATGAGACTGACTTGCTGAGCTTTGTTGCAGCAGAAACTAGCTCGTGCTAGTAACCAACAGCCAGTGGCTGGAATGAACTGCAGCTTCCTCCTCCAGTAATTTCCTCTCTTGTCTCACTCCAGGAAGAGACCCCCCAGCAAGATGAAGAAGTCCCCAGTGGGCAGCTGGCGTTCCTTCTTCAACCTGGGGAAATCCTCCTCCGTCTCCAAACGCAAGCTGCAGCGCAACCCCAGCGAGCCCTCGGAGATGAAAGCAATAGCCCTGGCAGGTGAGGGTGCAAGGCCTGCTTCCCAAACGCTGGGGTTTCAGCAAGGCATAGTGCGTGTTCACAGTGTGCTTTGATCTCCTTCTAGCGTTGGAGCCATGCATAACACCTTCACTCAACTGCTGTCAGTGCTGAAGGGATCTCACGTGGGCTCTCAAGAGCTGAACCTTGAATGTTTGGCTCAGTAGCTTTTCAGAGACGGTGCATGGGCACTACTGTAACCAGCCTCAGAAGAATTCCTTCTGACACTCTTATTATGAAATAAGAACACAGTTCTGACTCCCTTTCTTACTCTCAAAAGACACACAACTACAGTAGGTGAAGGCACTTTCCACGAACACATCCACCCGAAAAGCTGCACCAGTGTAACTGGAGAAGGCATTCACCATCCAGTGTACATAGACTGAATTCTCAACCCATCCCATAATCAGTTTACTGTCTCTTTCCAAATTTAACAATAGCAACAACATGTTTTTGCAGTAAAACACACCACAGATCCCTAAGAGTAGGCCAGTGAGGACTTTTATCCCATCTTCTCCCTCAAATTGTAACCCTCATGGTGTTCAGTAGAATAAACACATCATACAAATGCCCTGCAAGACTGTCTCTGTGGAGCACTGAAGTCAGACTTGTTTAGTGCTCAGGAAACCAGTTGTGTAAATGTTAGTCTCTTCCCCTGTTTTTAAGGGCTCTTGTTTGTTGGCAGGAGCCATCTGATTACCACAGGTAACAGCATGATGTGGGGAGTTGTTTCCCAACCTGTCATCTGCAGGCAGCTACCATTTTCACAGGTTCCTTTTCCCCAAACAACTGATTCACTCTTGCCTGGTAGTACAGAATCAGGGGTCAGAAGGGACCTCCATGAGCCACTGCCATGCATGGCAGGACTTCAGCTGTCTTAGATAGCAAAGTTATTAACAGTGAACAGGATAAAAGTTTTCTTTAAGGGCATGGGAGTAAAACCAAAACCAAAAACCCCAACCCTGAAACAAAAATCACTGTCCTGAGGGTACCAGTTGTGATACTGTTGCCAGAAACCCAGGTGTGTTTTTCCTGCCACCATGACATCATTGAGTATAGGCCACTTCCATAACTCAGCTTCTCATTGTCTCCTTTGCACTCCCTTAGGTGGACGAGGAGACAGTGGCACTCTTCGCTCAGCCAAAAGCGAGGAATCGCTTACCTCTCTGCACGCTGTGGATGGTAAGACAGAGTTCTACCTGCACTTCTCTTGTGTCTGGATGAAAAAAGGCAGTTTGACATTACTGACTGCAGATATTCAACAGGACAGGTTTGCCATCCCTCCAGGAAAAAGCTGGACTTGCTAATTAATGAAGCAGCTTACTGCTGCCCAACACAGCTGGGTATCGCAGAGAAATGCTCTTCAGGTCTTTGTTTTCCTTCTAAGGTAAAAATAAAGCAAGCCTCTTGCCTTGGTACAGCTGGCACCGCTTCCCTTCATGCCTTGCCACCTCCCCTTTCTGTTCTAAGGTGGAACAAACAGCATCAGAAAGGAAAATGCTTTCTGAGAAAGCCTGAGGTCTGCAGCACGTTTCACTAGTTTTGCCTTTGCACACAGCTTAGTTTCAGACTAAACCAGACCTGACAACTGCTGTAAAAGAGTTTGAGCAAACATAATAAACAGTTACTGCTAACTGCATTACTTTTCTGTTTAGAGTTCACTAGGTGAGCATCTTGCACACTGCCTAAAGGCTGCTTTAAAACCAGCACTGAATCACCATCTCCTAGCCAGGAAGATTTTGACCTTAACCCATATCTCCTTGTTCCTAGGTGAATCCAAACTGTTCCGACCCCGAAGACCTAGGTCCAGTAGCGATGCGCTGTCTGCTTCCTTCAATGGAGAGCTCTTAGGGAACATGAATCGCTGCAATTCCTACGACAACCTTCCCCACGACAACGACAGCGATGGGGACGAGGGCCTCATCCATGTTCCTGCCCTCATTTCTCCTCGGTCTGCTGAAGATGTTGACCTGAGCCCTCCAGATATCGGAGTCGCTAGCCTGGATTTTGACCCAATGTCCTTCCAGTGCAGCCCACCCCAAGCAGAGTCTGAGTGCCTGGACAGCAGCACTTCCCTGCTGGAGTCGGTTGGCATCAATAAGGAGAAGCCAAGCCTACTAAAGAAGGATTTAGAATCAGGCAGCCAGTCCCAGACACCAGGCAGTGCCACAAGCTCTGAGCCGGTCTCCCCTTTCCAAGAGAAGATGAGTCCCTTCTTTACTCTAGACCTGAGCCCAACTGAAGAGAAGGCCTGCAAACCCCACACCTTCTCCCCCAAGGTGGGCCGAAAGCCCATCAAATCTCCACCGCTGACCGCAGCAGAACCTGTCTCCTTCGCACTGCCCAGCCGCATCTCAGAAGCCGTTGGAGGAGTGCCCGTCACCTCCAGAAACTCCTCTGCTTCCAGCTGGAGCAAAGGGATTGGCATCACTGAAATCACAAACAGGTCCCCAACCCAGATGTCCTTGCCCCTGAAAAACAATGAAACAGGAGCAGGGGAAGGAGCCCACCAAGAGCTACAGCATACTCAGCTAGTGGCTGCTGGCAAACCAGAGTTGCCAGAAGAAGGGGAGAGACCAATGTCAAGCAGTCAGAATAAGACTGTACCCACTGGACACACACAGCCAGGTACAGTGCATTTTCCTCCATTCTTTCTTTAAGTTCCAAAGGGGACCTGCTCTCAAAACCATCCTCCTCTGCGTGCCTTTTAGGAGAGGGGATTGCCCATCAGTTCTGATCACAAGTATCTTGCAGGGCTGTGCAGATCAGTAAGGTCTTACCCTCTCCCTGCATCACACAAATCTCAGATAGTTTTCCATAATACTTTGTATACCACTTCCCCCCCGCCACCCCCATCCTGTCATACATGAAAATCTGTAGCATGTTCTTCCAAGTCATTTCAGCCAAGAGACCACCTAAGACTTCTCTTGTTTTTAAGTAAAACTCTGCCAACACCTGAAGAAGGGATCTTTTCGCCTAAAACCTTATGATCAAAATTGTGTAAGGGTATCTCATTCTCTGCTACCTACTTCCTACCTCTCTAGAAATGAAAGAGGAGCTTTTAGACAATCTCTTGTGGTTTCGTGTTTTGTTTTTTTTCTTTTTCCTTTTTGTGATGAACTGCTGTGCTGCTGAGCAGCGTTTGCATGTGAGGCAGAAGATAAGAGTGTTTCACCTCAGAAGGAGTTGCCACTGTGAAAGTGTGGAGAGCATCTATTTTTCTATAATGGTCGTTAAGGCTAGGTCACTCTCCTTATTGGGTAACATAAAATCACTCTCTCTCTCAATTTTCCCCCCATTAGGAGCAGTTGCCCTCGACTCCCCCCAGGATCCTGTTCCCGTCAGTTCTGTGTCTCTTATCCCTCCTCCTCCTCCGAAAAACGCAGCGCGCATGCTAGCCCTAGCGTTAGCCGAGTCCGCACAGCAAGCGTCCGCTCAGTCTCAGAAAAGGCCAGGAGATGCTCATTCTGAAAGCACAAATTATGGAGAGACTGAAGCTGGCACAGCTCTAGAAAAGCTCCATCTCTCTGCTGGTGCTCCAGACAAGCTTCACCTCTATACCGGTCTGCCTGAGAACTGCCTTCACTTCCAGACCGGTGCACCAGTAGAGCAGGATTTCCAAGGTAGCAGCACACCCGGGGAGCAGAACCATCCTCCAGGTGCACCTGGGAACCAGGACCCCCCACCTCTCCACACTGGCATGCCTGGGGACGTGCCCAATAGCAAAGATGCAGAGCAGGAGCAGTCCAGCTTCCATCCTGCTAAACCAGGGGACAAAGATCCCTTCCCCTCGCACACTGGGGACTGGGAGCACACACAGCACCACACTCCAGGCTCACTGCCTGACTGGGAACCACCCTCAGCAGACTTGTCTGTAGATAAGCCCCACCTCCGTGCATGCATATCTGGGGACAAGCACCACATTCCTACCTGCACAGCCGATGACAAACTCCACTCTCCTCCTGTAACTGCCGGGGAGAAAAGCACCCCGGCTCCCATGCCCTATTTAACAACCATCCAGCCAACAGCAACTGAGCCGAGCCGCGGGCCAGCAGCTCCAGCCACCAGCCAGGCAGATGTCCCTGTCACAGCTGCACAGCGCACGCTCGCCAGCAGCCAGCCCGCCCCGGCGCAGAGGCAGGATCACCAGGCAGCAATGGGACAAGTGCCAGCAGGCTCTGCAAAAGCATCGAATAGTTCCAGTCAGGTATGTGGATGTTGCCTGGCAAGCACAGTGTCCGTGCACAGCTAATCCCCAAATAGTAGGAGATTCAGCTCTGGGAGAGCTAGTCCAAATCCACGTGGCCTAAGGAAAGGGGAGGGATTCACAGGGTGCCTGTTTCATTGTTTTTCAGGAACAAGGACATCTGGCATCAGAGTGCTGGAAATCCCATGTCTATGACAGGCAGAGCAGCACAGGATTTCCAAAGAGAACATGAGGGAACATCCCAACCACAGAATCCCAGCATGGTAGGGATTCGAAGGGACCTCAGGAGATCTAGTCCCACTAGTGAGGCCGCATCTAGGGTATTGTGTCCAGTTCTGGGCTCCTCAAGAGAGACAAGGAGCTGCTGGAGAGAGTCCAGCAGAGGCTACCAAGATGCTGAGGGGACTGGAGCATGAACTGGAACCTAGGAGATTCCACCTGAACATGAGGGAAAGTTTCTTTGCTGTGAAGGTGTGAGAGCACTGGACCAGGGAGATTGTGGAGGCTCCTTGTCTGGAAAGATTCCTGTATGTGATCCTGGGCATCCTGCTCTGGGTGACTGTTTTAGCAGAGGGTAGTTCACAGAATGTCAGAATCCCAGTATGGTAGGAGTTGGTAGGGACCTCTGGGGGTCATCTAGTCCAACCCCCTTGCAAAAGCAAAGGGGGAAACTGCTTGCTTCTAACTTCTACTGGTTTCTTCCCTATAGGTTTGGGGTACAACTGCACCTGAAAAGCCACCTGAGCCCACTCCTGTTTACGTCTCAGAAAGCAGTTCTAGCACCCGCTGCTCCTCTTCTGTGCCCACGGGTCACCAGAGCCATGTGGAGAAGCCTCGGGAGAGCACGAGGGCCCCATCACTGCACCTGCGGTCTGAGTCCGTCCCTACTCACTCCTCCTACAGCTTTCCTCCCCCTGTCCCACCTGTGAGAACGCTGGAGAGCAAAATCGCTGCTGCCATGCACTCGAACAACACAGACACCATCAACAACTCCAATTACCACGCCTTCCTGTCCTCTTCCATGCTGGCCTCCTCGGTGGAGGAAGCCCTGCTGCCACCACCACCGCCTCCCCCTCCCAAGCACTCTTCCCTGCAGTCCGTCTACATGCCGCACCCCAAGCCAGAGAGCATCCCCGAGCCCCCTGGTCCGGACGGCTACCTGCACCACAAGCCAACTTCCATCCATCAGTACAGGCCTGAGAGCGTTCCTCCTCACATCTCCTACCACAGCAAGCCCGAGCAACACCAAGCCTATCCTCCTCGGTCAGAGACACCTACTTCTGCAGGCACTCGCTACAACACCTACACCAACCAAGGCAAGAGCACCTCCGCTCTCCACTCCAAGCCTCGCAGCCGGACGGAGTTCGTGTCCTCCGTCAGCCCCACAGGCCTGCGGAACGCCAGCTACGCTGCTGAGGAGGCTCCACCCTACCCCACTATCCGCAGGGTTCAGTCCCTGCACGTCCCCACCCCTGCTGCCTCCGCTATCCGCTCCGTCCCCATCTCCCGGACCGAGGTACCTCCCGACGATGAGCCAGTCTACTGCCCGCGGCCCCTCTACCAGTACAAGCCATATCAGCCCCACTCCGACTACCACGTAACCCAGCTGCAGCCTTACTTTGAGAACGGGCGCGTGCATTACCGGTACAGTCCTTACTCCAGCTCCTCCGCGTCCTCTTACTACACCGCTGCCGACGGCAGCTTTTACGACCTGGATCCCTACAGCACCGTGCGCGTCAGACCCTTCCACCCCTTGCCCGGCCGAGACTTTGCATCCTACGCATCCCGGCTGCAGAGCCGAGGTCTGTATCGCCATCCCAGCTTGGGTGCCTACCCTCGGGGTGGCCTCATCTCTCACCTAGCAGGCAAAGAGCACAGCTTCATCAGCAGGGACGTGCCTCCCGCCCCGGATATCAAGCACATGTACGTGTCGTGGGACCTGGAGGACATGGAGAAGTACCGCATGCAGTCGATCCGCCGGGAGAGCCGCACGCGCCAGAAGGTGAAAGGGCCGGTGATGTCCCAGTACGATAACGTGGTCCCGCTGCTGCCGGAGGAGCTGGGAGGACTGGATGTGATTCATTTACGCAGCAAATCGGATCCTGGGAAGACCGGCCTCCTCACGGTGGCTGAAGGGAAGGAGGGCAGGTACCCGGCCAAAGCGGCTACACCCGAGGGGGACGAGCGTTACTACCTGCAGCACCCTGAGCCAGAGCCAGACAGAGCCCACTACCATGGAGCCTACGGGAACGGGCAGTCGGAGAAGCCCTCCCTTCCCCAGAAGCAGAGCAGCATCCGGAACAGGAAGCTGCACGAGCCGGGCTGCAACGCCAACGAGCACAGGACGCACTTGCAGCAGGAAGCAAGCCATAGGCAGCCTCCTGAGTCCAAAAACGGGCCCCAGTATCCCGAGTACCGGCCCAAAGGCGGCCCAGAGCCCCCCGAGCCCATCGGCTACCAGCACTCTGGTGGGAAGTACATCCCAGCGAGCCAGGAGACCCTGAGACTGAACCATAAGGAGGTGAGGCTGGCGGAGGAGAGGCCAGATGTGGAGAGGCCTCGAGCCAGGCCAACTGCATCCATGGAGAAACACTCCAGAGACTGCTATAAAGATGAGGAGCACTCGGCCTCGCCCATGGCCCCACCGCCCAAGCCCGAACGCAGCCACAGCCTCCGAATGCAGCACCCCGAGAGCATGGAGAGGGACTCGGCCCTCCTCTACCCATACCAAACCCTTGGGAAACGCCAAAGCACTATGACTGTGGTGTCCCAGTACGATAATTTGGAGGATTACCATACCCTGCCTCAGCACCAAAGAGGGGGCTACGTTGGAGGAGGGGGGTTTGTGCCCCCCACTTTTACCCACGTGCACAGTAGGACTTACGCCACGGCCCTGGGCCAGGGAGCCTTCCTCCCCACGGAGCTGTGCTTGCAGAGGCCCGAAACGGAGGTCCACGTGGAGTGAGCTGGTGGGGAGGGAAGGAGGGATAGAGTCTAAGCAGCCTCTGCTGGACAGTGGACTGTTTTATTTTTTCAATGATGGAAAAAAACAACCCCACCCCTGCCCCATGAGCAAAGCCCTGCCCCCTCCAGCCCCCCCTCCAGCCCCACCACTCACTGTTTTTATGTAGTAGAGATAATAGCTTTTTTCATGGAGTTTTGAGACAACTGGAAGGCGAGGGCAGGCTGTTGGCACACAGATGTTGCCAGAGAGGCCAGGCAGAGCTGAAGGAGATGCTGTTGGGGCAGAGAGGGAAGGGAAAAGGCTTTCCTTCCCCAGGATGCGATGTTGGCCGTTCCCGTTGCTTCCTCACCATGCCTCCAGGGTCCTGTACACGTGGCTGTTCTCCTGTGAGCCCTGTGGGTAGTCAGCTGCCCCAGCCCACTGCTAGCTTCCAGAAAGGGTCTCTGGGACGGGCTGGGGAAGAGCCACAGTTCTGTCCCCTCCGGGGTTATGCAGCAAAAGTGGGCTAAAAGCTGGCCAGCAGGGAGATTCCCCAAGTATTTTCTTCTCTGTAAATGCTGGGGTCCAGCCTCTCCCTGGAGAATGATTGCTTGGGCAGAGTGGATCCACTTCAGTTGCTTTGAAGTGGGTGGGAGCCTGGTTTGACCTCAAGCCTGTGGAGTAGGCTCTGAAGCAAGTTGGAAATTACAACACACTTTTTGTTTGGTAAGAAGATGATTCTGACTACAAGAAATCAAATTAAATTGATTTCTTTCAGTTCCTCTGTTGTAAACAGAGGCCAGCTATGGAAGCCAGGTAGGGCAGGTTTGCATTTCTCATACCAAAAGAAATGAAACACAGACATACAGGGTTGGGAACAGCACCCCCATTTCATGCCAGTTCCACTTTGCTGCTAGGCTATCTACAGTCCAGACAATTTAATACCATGTTGTGGCTGCCCAGATGCCATCATCTCTCTACAGACAAAATAGAGTTTAAAAGATAGAAGTCTCTTTAGCATTGTGTTCAGCTTGTAACTCAGAGCCCAACATCCCAGCTGGGAATGGCTGTGTAAGTGCCAAGTGATCTGCATGACTATAGCTCTTTGCCCTGGGCCACATCCTGCAGCTCTTAGGTCAGAGAGTGCTCCTATGGACCTTAAACTGAAGGTCTACAGGACAGGGCTTCCTGTAACCTTCAAGTTTTGCATTGGCAAGGGGAGTCCCTGGGAAGTTGTGGCCCATGCAGGGTAGTCAGCTGTGGTCTGTGTGCTGTGAAAGTGTTGCCTCCAGTCTCACAGTGGAGCTCATAGCAGCATCCAGTTAGCAGTAGGGACAGAAGGCCAGTGCACTCTGTAATACACTAATACCCTCCTCCTAGGTGTTCAGAAGCTTTCTGTATTGTACAAGAAGCCAGGCACCATTTCTGACTTGCCAGGGCTCACTACAACCCCACCTTCAGAATGAAGCACATCCATTCCACTGCACAGGGCTCCAGCAATAGTGCAGATTGAGGAGGTTTTAACCATTCCCTGAGAGGTTCCAAAGCCACTCCTGTTCCACATGGCTGAAGAACTTCTCAACCTGTTTTGAATCTTTGCTGTCTTATTGAGAACCTGGAGGTTCTGCAGTGAGCACACAGCTGGCAAAGGTAAAGGAACCTCAGGTGGTTTGGGGAACTCAAGTTTCATGGCTGTTACAGGGCTTTTACTTCAAAAGGAAAACCTGCTTCTGGTAGCTCACTAATCTTTAGCTGTTTGCTTCCTTTATCTTGTAGCCTTGTCTGGGGCTGTTTCAGCAACACTACCTTAGGGTCCTGTTTTGTTGTGCAATGCTGTTGGTTTGAGCATTTTCTTTAGAAGAGTTGTTCTTACATGTTAGGGAAATAAATCTGGCAGTCAGAGAAATAAAAAGAGAAAATAAGCACTGTGAACCAGGTTACCACAGTCTCCTTGTGGGTCATTACCAGGTAGAGGGGTTGGGGTGTTGTGAGGCCACCCTGTCCAGACTGCTGGCTGACTCTCAGGAGAGGTTGACCTGTGCAGATGCCCTGCTGCAAGCTCACCAAGGGAATGCAGTTGAAGTCCATGCTCTAATAGAGGCACATGTTGTGTTGGGGCTGGTTCCAGTCCTCAACTGCTGTAGCACAGTCTCCCCACAGCAGCCAGTTACCTGCTGAGGTCTCCACTTGAAGCGGGGATGATGTGTTTGGTTCAGGCTATTTGGGATTCAGGTAAGGAGAGCTGTAGGTCAGGCCTCTCTCTCTGTGCAAGCCTTAACTCCCCACTCCTGCCCCCAAAGCAACTCTCCCCCTTCCATTTTGGCCTTATGTTAACCAGGGCTGTCCTTTAGCCAGGACTATCCTACTAGGAGAGGGCTGAAGCCAGCTCCTCCTAACTGTAACCAGCTGTCTGGATTCTCCTGCTCAAAGCCACTGTCTCCTAGAGATCGAGTGCCATCCCTGAACAACTTCTTTTTCCTTAGTCTTGTGCTGCTACTGCCTGAGCCTGGGCTCCTCAGCTCCCTTGCACTGTGTGAAGTGCCAGGTGCTAAGCACCTTCCCCTCCCATGGGAAACTCTTTTCCCAGAGCTTCTACAAGTGCACATCCACACCCCTAGCTGGCTGCTACGAACAGCCTTCCCCTCCAGAAGGTCTCTGTTAGAAAAGACACACAGCAGCAAAGTCCCCACCCATCCCCCTCCCACCCCTCAGCACACAGCCACACCAGTGTGTACCTCAAGGGCTGGAAGCTCTCAGAGAACCCAGAGTGACTTTTGGACACTAGTGTTGAGCCACAAGTAGAGAAAACAACCCCACAGCAGGTTAAGGCACCAGCTTCTCCCACCCAGCACTGCAGCTGAGCACCTTTCTGTTGGTGTTGCCACTGCCCACTGCTTACCCATGGAGCATGGTTCAGCAGCCACCCCACACAAAGCCATACAGTGACCTATGCAGGTCTGCTCTTGCACTCTGGGCAGCCTGATGGTCCTTAGGAAGAGCTTGGCATCCTCATGGCTTGAGTCACAATGCAGGCAAAGCATCCAGCTGAGATTCTAAAGGGCTTTGTGCATCAGAGTGAGGAGAGGAGGTGGCACCAGGTGTCCCAGTGGTGATCTGGAGGTAAGCTGGTAGTGCAGTTCTTGGTGTCCTAGCAGAGAAATGGGAGAGAGCAAGGGGACAGCAACACCAATAATACTCTCTTGTGAGTCCAGTTCTGCTCAGATTAAGTCATTTATTGCCTAGCCATATCTCCAGCAAGTTGTCAAGCAGCTATGTTCTGAAGTAGTTCCCTTATACATGCCACAAGCTCTGTACCCCTTCCATTGACCCTGCCAGAGTTTCCAGCTGAGTTTCCCCCCAGTGCACACAAGGGTTAGGGGCCAGCAGTGTGTCCCAGCTCTGGATTTCACCTCTGCCTTGGAGCAGAGTGTGTGACCCATAGGAGACCTCCTGTGGCAAAGAGGGAGTGCAGCTGTTAGGTGAGCAGTGAGGACCAAACCCCTCTGAAGTGCAGCATGACTTGGAGTCTTACCGGGTGGAGTTCCTATGTGACAGAACCTGTGTCTTCCCAGAGCTCCTGGTTGGTCACTCATATGTGAAGGGGGACAGCAGGGATCACCCAGTGGCAGTCAGTCACTCCCCAAACCCAAAACCAGCTGGAGACCATCCTGGCCCTGCTGCCCCCCAGGAGGGGACAGAGCCTGGCATGCCCTCGCTCCGGCCACGGGCACAGCCTGAGGGCTGTTGGGTGTCAGGGAACCTGGAGGAGAAATGCTTCTCCCTCTTGTGCCAGGTGGCTTGGGCTTGCACCTCTTTTCCCAGCTCCCCACTCTTAAAGGCATGGTCTGGTTTAACAGATGTGCAACAGGATAGCTCTGTGTGCAGAGTCTTGCCTCGTCCAGTTGCAGGGAGGGAGGGGGGGAGGGGGGAGGTGAGGGTTGTTTTGCAGTTCCTTTTCCTGCTGTAGAAGACTTGATTCTTTTTCTTTCTTCTTTCCCTGAGCTGCATGAGAGAAACCTCCCAGAAAGCCTTGGGTTTCCTTTGGAGTTCCCCTCACTTTAATTTATAGAGTGTCTTTTTTTTGTGAACTGGTGTAAAATGTATATGCTGACAAGCTCCTGTATTTTTATGTAAATATCTTTTGTGGTTCCCCCACTTGCCCTTCTCTGTAAATATTTAGAACTCTTCATCTTCTTCTTCTCACCTTGTATGATGCAGATGTGGTTTTGTTCCTGTTTTTTATTGGTACTGTAATGCAACAATCCAGACTGAAGTGTCTTGTGGTGTTAAACAAAAGCAACAGTCCCACTGAGCCCACACTCAGATGTACAACTTGACAGCATTAATCAAGCCAGGTTAAAAACTATTCTGTGGTGTTTGTGTGTGTCCTTGGCCCTGCCTCAGTCACTGACTCTGGGGTTAAGAAAATAAACAGACAGAAAAAAACAACCAACCAAAAACACCCCAGCAAAAACCAGACAAACAAACAAGAAACCAATACACACCCCCAAAAAACAACCACAACCCAAGCAGGAAATCCCTGTGGAGGGATGGTGGCTGCTGGTGACAAAGCTGGAAGTGACTTTGTATCATAGGAATCACAGAGTGCTCTGGGTGGGAAGGGACCTCTCAAGGTCATCTGTGATCTAGTCCAACCCCTGCAGAGAGCAGGGACACTGCAACTAGAGCAGGTTGCTCACAGCCCCAAACAACCTGGAATGGTTCTGGGACATCTCCCACCTCTCTGGGCAACCTTGGCCAGGGTCTCACCACCCTCTCTGTAGAAATTTCTTCCTTCCATCTAGTCCAAATCTGCCTCTTTCAGTTTCAAACCATCAGCCCATGTCCTGTCACAAGATGTCCTGCTCAGAAGCCTCTCTCCATCTGTAAGTCCTGAGAGGCTGCACCAAGGTCTCCCTGGAGCCTTCTCCAGGCTGAAGCCCCCGCAGCTGCCAAGGCTATTGAAAACTGCTCACCCTAAGCCCAGGTCATGGCTTATCTGTTGAGTTACTCCTGTGGCCATGATGGCTTTGTAACCAAAAATAAACCAGCCTGGGCTCTGTTAGTGTCCCTTGCTCCTCACCCAGCACGACAGCACAAGGAGAAGCAGCTTGGCACTGGCCCAGAAAGCACAGGGCAGATAAAATTGGGACTAACAGATGGCACAGGCCACCTTGGCCCTTGGTGCTGGCAGGGAGAAAGCCTGGGCACCACAGTAATGTTGGTCATAGTTAATTAAGAGCAAAAAATATGATTAAAGGAAGCTAATTTAATACCTTTTTAACATTGTAAGAAGGACTTCTGGTAGTCTTTCCATCCAATAATTGTCAGCTCTTTAGAACCACTGCCAGTAATAAAACCAAGCTAATGCTTCTCTCCTTGGAGGACAGAGCAGCCCTGTAGGACAGTTGGCTGTAGGACAGTTGGCCATGGGGTGATGGCTGGTGTGTGAGGATGGAGATGCTGCCAGGCATGTGTCAGATCTGGCTTTTGAAATCTTTGCCTTACCCACTCCCAAATCCTCTCTTTCTAATCCAGAGCAGCTCAGAAATACCCATTCAGCCTCTTGTAGGAAAGGGCCCACCAGCAAGCCAAGCAACTCAGCCCTGTTCTGCTCTTGAGCATCTGCTTGGCAGCAGGAATTCCTGCTGGGACAGGGGCACCTCCCAAAGGCTGCCAGGCAACCCCAGTACCCACCCTACATTTTGATGTGAGCACTACCACTCCTCTGTAGGAAGCTTTTTCTCTGCTGAGCAGCATCAGAGACACCGGTGCCCCATCCAGGCTGTGGTAACACTCAAGCTTTCACCCCCCCTTAATAGAAATCCCCATGCTCACCTTCCCCCCCCGCCAGCTCCTGGGTGCCTGCTGAAGTTAGCTGTTAATGCCACTAACACTGAACATAATCACAGACCCATTCTGGTTGGAACAGACCTCTCAGCTCATGGAGTCCAAGCACCCACCCAACACTGCCAGGTCACCACTGAACCATGGCCCCAAGCACCACAGCTACACTTTCTGAACACTTCCAGGGATGGTGACTCCACTACCTGCCTGGGCCAATGCCTGAGAACCCTCTGGAGGAAGAAGTTCTTCCTAATATCCAACCTGAACCTCTCCTGGTGCAACCTGAAGCCATTTCCTCTTGTCCCATCACTTGTTACTTTGGAGGAGAGACTGGCAAGTTGTCCTTGAGGCCACAGGCAGAACACAACCAGGATGACTTAACACTCATCCTGACTCTTCTACAGTCCAGTTGACAAATCCACATCTGAGCCCAGCAGGTTCTCTGCACGATGCATGGATGACTGTCAGGGATTGAATCTATCCCCCAGGACTCAGGTTTGGTGGGTGAGGAGACAGGAGAGATCCGAATCTGTTGCCTCAAGGAGCATCCCAAGGACTGAGGTAGCACCTCCCTAGCTTGGTTTGGCCCAAAACACTGCAGGAGCAGCATTGTGCCTTCCCAGCTGACACAAGCATTGCCTTTAACAGCGCTCTCCAGATCACAGCAGGCACAAAAGTTGTCAGTTGGGTGTTTTACCACACATCCCTACTCACTATAGGGAGGGTTGGACTAGATGACCTCTGGAGGTCCCTTCCAACCCAGATGAGTCTATGATCTATGACCAAGGAGCACTTGCTGTGTGCAGGCACAGGACACAGTTCCTCAGCTGCAAACGCTTCCTCCTCCTCCTCCCACCGCTTCAACAGGAAGGTGAAACACTCGGGTCTCAGACTGCCCATCCCCGGGAGTACTTTCACGGCTGAGATGGGCATGCAGAGCACACCGGGGGCTGCAGTGTCGAAGGGCTGCCGTGCGTCGAAGGGCTGCCGAGCGTCGAAGGGCTGCAGCGTGTCGAAGGGCTGCGAAGACCTCAGGCATAGCAGCGGTTCCTCTGCGGCAGCGCTTCCAGCAGGTGGCGCTGTTAAACCACGGCTCCCAAAGGCAGCCCCCCGAGCTGTCAGCGGCTTCTCTCCCATCCGCGCAGCTTCAGGTTTCCAGCCGCGGCTATCTAGGGCTGGATTTTCTTTTTCATTTTCAGTAGAGATACCTTGAGTCCCCAGAGCCCCTGCAGCATGCAGGCAGTCTCCTACGGAGCGGTGCAAGTGCCTGCAGAGCACTCCCTGAGAAGGCTGACTTCTCGTCCATGCTGAAGCAGCTGAAGTGAAGAGTGAGCTGCAGACCCAGGCGGGTCACTGCTGCTCTTCACAGAAGCCATCAGCTGTTCAAGGACTCCAGCCCTAGAGGAACAGTACAATATGTTTGCTTCAACAGAAGCAAAGTCATCCAGAAGCAGCAAAGGATCCTGGACAAGCCAGGAGGATGCTCAGCCCCCCCCCCCCCCCCCCCCCCCCCCCCCCCCCCCCCACCTTGCCCTAGCAAGGATGTCCTGCAAAGATTCATTACCAGCTGACACAGCCAGGAGACCACCCGAGCTGCAAGCCCCAAGTCCAGCATCTGTCAGAGCAAAGCTCATGCAAGCACCAGAGCCTCCAGCCACACACCCCCAGTGAGGGCAGCACTCAGTGTGCCACTTGCTGACCCTCACTTCCCAGCAGAGGTCTGGGCACAGGCTGGGATTTGGCTTCTTGCCTTCACATGGATCAGGGGCTGAGCATCTGCTGCAGGCAGGCTCCTTCCCCCTGGCTCCAAGCAGGGCAGCAGGACAGTTGGTAGCTTTCTGCCCCTCCGAATGAGGAGGTTTCTGGTGCCCCTCTCCAGCAGGGCCGGACAAAAGCTTGGCAGAAGGTGACCGAGAGGAGGGAGGGGTGCAAGGGTCACACGAGTCTCCTAGATTAGCATTCCTGGTGCAAAGGCAGTGCTGGGTGCAAGAGCAGCCTGCTGTGACCTCAAACACCTGGCTGTCACAGATGGCAAAGCATCTTGCCCACTGCCTGGGTCACAGCCCAGGAAAGCCAGACCAGCCACTTCTGAGGGAGCATTTGTGATGTGGGAGCCAACAGCAGCAACCAAGAGGGACAGAAAGAAGCTATTCACAGAACCACAGGGTTGTCAAGGTTGGAAAAGACCTCCAAGATCATCATGCACAACCATCAACCTATCTAAAACCAGGTGCCTAATACTAAATCAAGTCCCTAAGTTCTACATCTAGACACTTTTTAAACCCCTCCAGGGCCTGTGACCCCAGCACCTCCCTGGGCAGCCTGGGCCATGGCTAACATCATCTGCTCTCTTCTGGGGACAGCCAGAGCAAGCTCTTTGCTCCAAAGCTGTCCAGCCACCTTCTCAATCCTTCTCCTGACCCATCCCATGGGAAGGACAGAGAGGGCATGGTCCTGCCTTTCAGCTTCATCTGTACAAAAGCTCTGAGGCAGCTCTGCCTCAGGAACTGTCACAACACTCACCTGCCCCTTGCAACCCTTTCTCCCTCTCCTGAAGGGGTCCCTTGGGTGGACATATGCAGCTGGACAAAGCCCTCAGGTCAGCTCAGTGGCACAGCTGGCACCACAGGATACCATTTGAAACTGAAAAAGGAAGACTTGGATTAAACAGAAGGGAGAAACAATTGACACTGATGGTGTTGAGACCCTGGCCCAGGTTGCCCAGAGAGGTGGGAGATGTCCCATCCCTGGAACCATCCCAGGTCAGGTTGTCTGGGGCTCTGAGCAACCTGATCTAGTTGGAGATGTCCCTGCTGACTGCAGGGGGTTGGACTAGGTGACCTTGGAAGGTCCCTTCCAACCCAAAACAGTCTTTGATTTTATGCCTGCATCACAGCTCTTCTTCCAAGTTACAACTTTGACCCTTGGAGCCTCCCAACAAGCCCAAAGAATGCAGTATTCCCTGCTAACAGCCAGTCCCATCCTCCCAGCCAGCTGCAGCTGATCCCTCTCCTGTCCTGCTGCAGGCAATGCCTTTCAGCCTAACTGCACCACACTGCAGACCCATGCCCTTGGCATGTCAGTGAGACACTTGGAGATGCACATTGCTCACCTTCTGCTGATGGAGCTACCACTGGATTTCAGCAGTGGGGAAGGAGCAGGCAGCAGAAACACAAACAGTTCTGCCTTGATGCTGTTAGGAAGGCCAGGTTGTTCTGGATAAACCTTCAGGGGATCCCTCACTGCCTGCTCACCCATGGGGGTTGCAGGCTCCAGCACTAAGACCAACCCCAGCTCTGAAGTCATCCCTTCTACAGACTACAGAGCATGAAGTGAAGATGCAACCTGCAGAAATCAACCATTAAATAAGCACCAGGCTGCCCTGTAGCAGGAAGAAGGAGGGACCCTGAGGTGCTGCAGTGTGCCCAAGGAAGGGCAAAAGTGGTGAAGGGTCTAGAGCACAAGTGTTGTGCTTTGCAGCTGAGGGTGAGTCCACAGCTCAAAAACTGGGTTCAGTTTTGGGCCCCCCACTACAACACTGATGCAGTGCATTGAATTGAAGTTGTCTCAACTCTGTCATGAGCATCTTGATCCTTCAAGCTCAGAGTTCCTGACCCAGTGGGCCAAAGCAAATCCTCAGCCTCCAGACAGACATTCTGTCAGTCTCAGACTTCAGACACTATGTCTGTGCTGTGTGGTCCAAATTGGCAGGCAAGACAGCATCTGCCTTTTCACCTGCCTGGAAAGGTCTCAGTGCCCTGCACAGGTCTGCTCCAGGCTCTTCACAGAGCTGGTCCCAGTCTGTCTTATCTTCACATCTTTCACTGTGGATTTCCCTCCCTGCAAGTACTCAAAGTTGTCAGACCTCTGCCAGCAACTCTGCAACCTCAGCTGAAGGAGGTCATTGTACCACAGAGGGATGAGAGCTCTCCCCAGGTTGCCACAGGAGAAGCCATCAAGCACTAGCCTCACACCAGAGACTCCTGGTTTACCACAGAGCTGAATTTACTAATTGCAGACAGATCTAGTCAGGGAGGCTGCCACCTTTGTGGGCAAAGAAGAGTTCTAAACATCAAAGGCAGCAGGGAAGGAGGAGATCCTGGTACCAAAGGGCAGTTAAACCTAGTGGGAATTGTGTGTTTGGAAAGATGCAGACCTTGCAGAAAGGGGGATGGGCTAGGAAGTGGAAACAGGTTGCACCAAGGGCAAGGAGAAGATCTCCAAGTAAAAAATGTATTCAGTTTTGAAAGATCTAAGGTGCTGGAGAAGAATATTTGACTCTAGCAAGTGCTGGGGCTTTATGCATTATTCAGACTGCATGAGTGTTTGAAGGAAGGAGACCTGGGAGGCTTCAATGAGAGCAAGTCACCTGGCACCTTCCCAGGCAGGGAGTGTGGGGGATCTGTGCCATCCCCAGGGAGGGGGTGGCTGCAGTGCTTCTCAGCACACAGCAGCCACATTTCCTCTCTACCCACAAACTACAGAGAGAATCCCAGCCAGGTGCAATCCAGATACAGCTGAGGAGAAACCATTCCTGACCCACAAGTGTCCAACCTGGCTCAAAGCAAACAGGCAGGGAGAGATGTGATAGTAAAGCAGAGCCACAGGAGCAAGAACTGCATGCCAGTGCTACAGCAAGCCCACAACAGGCAGAGAAGTGAAAACCAGGTCTCCCCTCCTCCAAATCCTAGCTGCCTCTGGGGCAGACAATCTCCCCAGTAGCAAGACTCTCAGGGAATCTCATTCTGCTGCACTTCACGTTCCACATTCAAAGACAAGAATAAACCAGAAGTGCCAGACAGGGCCAGGTTTGCAGGCAGGCAGCCAGCAGCCACACACAGACCATGCCATGCTGCTGAGGATGGGCAGACATCTGCCTTGTTCCTCTCCCTTCTCTCCCCACTTGCCTTTCACAAGTCTCATTTCCTTTATTAGCATCCTTTATTTCCCTGTAGATTTCCTCTAGTGGTTGGGGCTTTTTTGAGGGGGAGCTTAGTCATCTCACCTCAAAGATTTTGTTTGCTTGCTTGTTTCACACCTTCAACTTCCTTTCCCTGCACCCAATCTAAGCTCTGCAAGCCTTTATCTAGTGGTGAGCATGGTAGTGTTGGGTGGGTGGTTGGGCTGGATGATCTCAGAGGGCTTCTCCAACCTGTCTCATATTCTCCTGCCAAAGCCAGGGACATTGAGGAGGGCTGGCTGCACAAGGAGAAAGGCTGGCTGCACAAGGAGAAGGGAGTGCCACCACAGACATGGATACAGCAGTGTGCTGGTCATTCCTGTTTCATCAGTGTAGAGAAAGGGGAGGTTTGATGATAATAAAGTATAATAGAGAAAGGGGAGGTTTGTTGGCAATAAAGTATAATGAAACAACTAACTCTTGCTGGGTAGCAGAGCTGAGCACAGGAGGTACATTAAGATGTGACAGAGCAGTCACCACTTTCTGAGCAGAGCACAAAAGCAGCTGCTTTAAACATTCTCACATTCCCCTCTGTGAAAGACTCTTGGAAAAGAAAACAACATTAAAGAAGGAGCAGGTTTGAAGGGGGAAAAACATCTCCCTCAGTCAGCACCATGACTTCCAAAGCAGAGCCAAAACCCTTTAACAAACCTCCCAACCCACAAACCTTTCCCTTCTGCCTCAGGGATATTTTAAGCTCCAGCATCTCCAGACCATGGCCAGCATCTCCCTTCAACAAGGAGCTCTGGGAGAGGTGGAGGTCACCCTGGTGGCCAATCCCAGCTGCCAAGGCAGCTTCCAGAGGAACTGGGCACTGCCTCAAACCAGCATGGCTTGGAGCAACTGGCAGGAAGAAACTGCTCAGATATTTCTTCAGATGGGTTTTGTGGGTGCCTGGCAGGAAACTCCGTGGTTCTGGTCTGCAGAACTGCTGAGTGCTTGGAATTGCTACCCAGGGCTGCAGGAGCCACGTGTTGAATACCTGAGGGCAAAGGCTCTGTGCTCATGTCAGATCCCTCCATCTGCACTGCCACTGTTTCCACTTCAGGCCATCAGCAGAGCAGGAGGTGTCCCTTTCCCAGAGCCAGACAGGTTATCTGCTGCTTGTGAAGCACATAGATCCAACAGCTATCCATATGCTATAAGAGCCCAGGAAGCTTTAAATGAACCCTGCTTTCTTCCAGAGCAGGACTTGAGTCAGTAACACAGGGGTAGCCATGGCACCACAGAAGGAAAATTCTTGCAGAGAGGCTGAGCAAGTGAACATGATCCACTCTGCACACCAAGAGAGACAGGCTGGGAGCTCTGGGAGACAACCATGGAGCTGCACAGATCATCATAATGCACAGACACCAAGGTGCCCAATGAGATTCACCAGAAGTCTCTTTTCTGGCCATTCCTAGCTGTTAAGTACCTCACTTGGTAACCTTAGGACTCTGCTTTGTTTGTGGGTTTGTGTGGCAGATGCAACCTCTGCTCTGCTTCTGCACACAGATTAGCATTTCTCCCACTCTCAAATACAGCAGCCTAAGTGTCCTTGTTCTGGCTTCCTTTCATCTCATCTTCTAGAGGATGAATAATGGAACAGTGGCAAGGAAGAGAGCAGACTTCCCTGCTTGGAGTTTCAGACCAGACAGTGAAAAGCTTAAAACCTCAACTGGCCAAATTAGAAGGAAGCTCTGCTGGTTTGCATCTACCCACAACACCACCACTGGGAAGGAGGCTCCATCAAAGACTGATTTAAAGCCTTCATCAACAAAAGGAAGAAAGAAACCAAGGAATTAGGATTGCATCCTCCTTTTGGCTCTGGCTCTCAGGCAGGTGCAGTGTGCCTGGGCACTGCTGAGGTGGGCAGGTCTCTCTAGAGAGGATTCATGCTCACCTTGGGGTGTCACAAGAAGGTATCATGACTTTCCCTCCCTTGGAACATGCCTTACTTCAGGATAATTACTCCTAAACATGCCCCCAGAATTCATCACTTGTAGACAGAAGGGGTCCAGCAAAGTCTCCACAGAAATCTCCTGCTCCTGACAAGAACACATCTTCAAGCAGGCCATTCACTAGAGCACTGATGAAGATGGATTTCACAACACTCCAGCTCCTAGTTAATTAGGCCTCCTCATCCCCATCTTACTCAAGAACAGAAGTGAAACTGCTGGGGTCAAATGTTAAACATGACAATAGGTCTCTCAGAACAGGTAGGGCTGGAAGGGATCTCTGGGATCATCCAGTCCAACCCCCTGCTCCAGCAGGGGCACCCACAGCAGCTTGCCCAGGGTCACCTCCAGCTGCCTTGGGAATCTCTCCACACAAGGAGACTCCACAGCCTCTCTGGGCAGCCTGGGCTTCTCTTTATGTCCTTCATGCCCACAGACACTACCCAAGGCATTGGTGTCCCCCAGGGTGCTATGCCATGATTTTATACTCCTGGCTTCAGACTAGTCCCATGATTTATTCCTCTGCTGATGGGAAAGAGGCCAAACCTACAGACCCTTCAGAAGTTCCTCAGCACTCAGCAAAGCCCAGTTCTAGGGCTTGAGTCTTGGCTCAGCTCAGATGGCATGAGCAGCTAAGGCAGGATCTTCAGAGGTAATTAAGCAGCTAATGAACTTTGAGAAGCTGAGCCTCTCCTCACTAGCTGCAAATAAGCAGCAGAGTTATTTCTTCTTTGCTGTAGCAGGCAGAGGTGTAGGCTGGAGAGCTGTAATGACCTGGGGCAGATGCCTCCCAGCATTTCCTATTCCAAAGGTTTGCTTTTGTGCTCTCCCAGGACACAGAAACCACAGCACCCTGAAGCCAGGCTTGGTGTCCTCAACTGTATCAGCACTTGAGGAACAGAAATGTCAAAGCAATTAAGTCTGAAGAGGTTCTTTGTCTCTCTATCCTTCCCTATCCGTGGAGCATTCCCCAGCCAAAGCTCTTCTGCACAAAAGCTGAAGAGGGGAAGAGGAAAAGCTGAAAGGGAGGAGTCAGAGATAGGGCAGAAGAACTTCTCCACTTCTCCACTCACAATTGAAACATTGCCTTTTGTGTAACATGCAGGCTTCTTTCCTCTGGCTCCTCCCAATGGAATGACAAAAGTTTTACTGAAACAGCATTTAAAAGCAGCTGCTGAGCTACTTCAGCCCATCACCTGACCTGCTTGCACCCCAGTTCTGCCAGCTGTAAGGCAGAGATAACAAAAACCAGCCCAGGACAAGGCCTATGCAGGAGCTCTTTGCTGTTCAGCAGCAGGCTCCCTGTGGCAGCTGTGAAGTGTATCCCATGTACACAAAACATTTTCCAGTTAAACAATCACTAAAGTGCTTTCCCTGATCCATGATCAACAGATGAGGCAGCACTCTTCTCTTCTGCAAACAAACTCCTGTGAGGTGCCTGGAAACCCCCTGTGTGCTGCTGGCCTTACCTCATGGCTGGCCTCAAACAAGGGGCAAGAAGCCCAATTAATGAGCACTATAGAATCACAGCCTGGTTTGGGTTGGAAAGGAGCTTTAGAGGTCACCTAGTCCAACCATCTCCAGCTAGGTCAGGTTGCCCTTAACAACCTGACCTGGGATGGTTCCAGGGATGGGACATCTCCCACCTCTCTGGGCAACCTGGGCCAGGCTCTCACCACCCCCAGTGTTAAATACTTCTTTCAGCATCCTTATGAAAGGAGTAGGAGAGTCCTTGCAAGGAAATAACTGATCCTGGTTTTCTCTAGCCTCTTAATAAGTCTCCTTTAGCCCAAGGGCTCTGGCCACATCAATCCAAGCCCATCCCTTTGCCATGACCTCTGCCATGGCTTTTGTGTTTGTGCTGAGCCAAACTGTCTCACATCAAGTGACAAACAGCCTTGTGAGGCTGAGTGAGGGTGGAACAAGTGCACTGTGTGTTGCAAGCTCAGGGAGTTATCAAGCCACTACTCAAGAAAAGGACATTTCTTCCAAGGCCTCTCTCTAAGCAGCAATAAATCTTCCAGCTGTCTTCTGAGGTAATTCTACACAGCCTTTAAGGCCAGAGAGTGAACAAGCTGTGCCTTGCTCCTAGGACAAGGGAACCACATTTCCACTCCCCTTTCCTATTAGGTACTGCTGAGAGCACAGGAGTAACCCAGCTTAGGTTATCTGATGACCACAGGGCAACCAGCTCCCTCACCATTGTGCAGATAGCAACCATACAGAAACTAAAAGAACCTAATTTATTCAGTCTCCAAAACAGGGAAGGAAGAGAGAGCAGGTATTAGGAAGAATTTCTTCCCCCAGAGGGTTCTCAGGCATTGGCCCAGGCTGCCCAGGGAGGTGGTGGTGTCACCATGTGTAGGTGTGGTGCTTGGGGCCATGGTTTAGTGGTGACCTGGCAGTGCTGGGTGGGTGCTTGGACTCCATCATCTCAGAGGTCTTCTCCAACCAGAATGATTCTGTGATATGACTGCAGGATGCACACACCAACCCACCCCACCCTTCCTGCTGGGCAACACAGCTGCTTGGTTTTGTTGCCCCAGCTAAAGGATAAACAGCTCAGGCACTGGACAAAGCTTCACACATCTTTCTTTGTAGTGCTTGAGGCTGACAAAGGCTCAGCACAACTCTGAACCCTCCACTACATGCAGAGTCTCACCCTGGCTCTTCTCCCATCAGACAAGGCTGGCCACAGCCCCTGCCAGCCAGGGATGCCTGAGGAACCAAGGGTTGGCTCCAGCAGCCAGCTCTGGGGAGGGTGGGAATGCAACAAGCACCTCATGGAGGATTTAAGCAAGGGCTGGTGCAGCTGAAAGCCCAAGTTCAGAAAGCAAAAGCTTAGGAGTTGAGACTGGTTGAGTGCCAACACAGACTCCTTTGCATGTCTCTGCTGCTGTCCCCCACAGGACATCAGCCATGTCTCCTCCTTCCTCCCTCTTCCCAAAACACAAGTGGCTTCCTCTCCTGCAGCACATTGGCTTTTGCTTGCAGTGGACATGCTCAAGGACACTCCAGGATGAAAATCCCTCCAGTGGCACAACAGGGCATGGGCTCTGACCCAGCCAGTAGCTACATGAGTATAAAGCATCAGTTAAACATGCACCATGGAGAGCACAAAACAGACAGAGTGAGGAAGTGAACAGCACTAACAGACACCTGAATGCAGGCCAGATTCTTCTTTCCACCAGGTAAAGCTTGCAGCAAAGAGCTCCATCAAACTGCCCCCAAAGCCAGTTCCTTCTATTCTATTCTCTAACTATTCTCCAGTCAACCAGAGCTCAGCTTTCTGAGCTAACCCCCCCCAAAATACTGTTTAAGCAGAGAGCTGCTGCCAGTCCAAGGGGGAAAGGGCAGGAGCTATGGCATGCAGACACCCTTACACTTCCATCATCTCCATCACAACATGCTGCCAAGCTGGAAAAGCACTTTTACACTGGAGGGGAAAAATAAAGGGATTTACCAGAGAATTCTTATTACAAAAGTGACACTAATCACAGAATCAAAGACTGGTTTGGGTGGGAAGGGACCTTTCAGGGTCATCTAGTCCAACCCCCTGCAGTCAGCAGGAACATCTCCAACTAGATCAGGTTGCTCAGAGTCCCAAGGTCCAACCTGACCTGGAATGGTTCCAGGGATGGGACATCTCCCACCTCTCTGGGCAACCAGGGACAGGGTCTTGCCACTCTTAGTGTCAAATAATACCAGCAATGGTTTTTTCCTCCTTATTCTTATACAACTTGGGTTGATTTCCTTCCCTTCTCCAGCTTTTGCAGACAAGGAATTTGGTTGCTGTTCAACCATTGCAAAGCCTTGGGCAAAGATATCAAGAGAAGAAAGCACAGGTGGGGGTGTCTCTGCTAGGCTTTAGGGAGATTCATGATCACCTTCCAAAAGCCAACCTTCTCTCCTGTGTGGAGAACAGGCTTGGCACCAACCACAAGGTGAGAGCAGGAAATGAGCCTTGGTTCCAGCACAGCCTGAGCACACACTGATGATCAGTGATTCACAGACCAGATTTTCATGCTCTCTGGAATATCCACCTCTTGGTGACTGTGGATGCTCAAGGCAGTCAATCCAAATAGAATTTGCATAGGAAAACTGGCTAAAACCCCTGTGTGGAGACATTTATCCAGAATTAGGAGCAGGCTTCATCTCCTTCAGCTTTGAAGTAAATGAAGGGCACTGATTTGGGCTAAGAGCAGCCATGCTGTTGGCCAGTGTTGGTGAAGTAACCCACCCTAAATTCAGGCTGTTAATTCATCTGGACTATTTTTCACCCAAGTATTCCTGTTTAAACAAGCTTGAAGCAAGTCCAGGAGGTGATGTGGAGCCATCCAGTACAGGCCCATCATCAACAACCAGTGGCTCAGGGACACAATTCCATCTCCTCCTTTGATGAGGGATGAGTGATCTGCCTCTGTCCCTGGAGGAGAAGCAAAGCCACAGCAGAGCCAGGCTGGCAAAGCAAGGGCTCCAGATTTGCTACCCCAAGTTAGTGACCAAGCAACAGTTGGGCTGCCAGCCCATTTTTCTCCAAGAGGCAATTTTGGCTGGGCTGTGCAGACAGATTATTTAACAGAAGGAGAGGGGAGAGGGGGGAGGGAAGGAAAGAATTTGTCTCTTCAGAGAAAGCTGCTGCTGGCAGCCAGCAAAATACCCTGGAGAGAAAGTGCTCTGCAAAAGCCTGAGCCATAGGAGTGGTGTTATTGGCACTGCAGGAGCAAACCTGGGTGAGGGCACCAGCTGACATCAGAGACATGAGAGAGCTGAACAGCCAGGGCTGGTAAAAGAGAGGCTGGAGGAGCAGAGGGGCTGGGACACAGCCTTGGGGCTGATCAGAGCAGCTCCAAAAGAAGCTGATGGTTGCATCTCTTTCCCTTTCCATACTGTGACATCCTCATTGTCTCTCAGCAGCTTATTCCAGCAGGTCTGGTTTCAGCAAAGGCTATTGCAGTAGCAGCAGCAAATACTGAACATGCTACAAAGCAACAGAGGGAGGTGTCCCTGCTGATGGCAGGGGGGATGGAAATGGATGAGCTTTAATGTTTCTTCCAGCCCAAACCATTCCTTGATTCTTTTAGTGTTATCAAGGTAAGATAAGCAGAAACTTGGCTGCAGAGACAGCAGCTGATCACCATGGAGGATTTGCTTTGTCCCTTTGAGCTAATATAGGAAAGAACAACAATAAACAAATATCCAACCACCTACCCAACACTGTCAGGTCACCACTAAACCATGGCCCCAAGCATCACATCTACACCTTGTTTGAACACTTCCAGGGGTAGTGATTCCACCACCTCTCTGGGCAGCCTGGGCCAGTGCCCGATAACCCTCTGGAGGAAGAAATTCCTTCCCTGGGGCAACCTGAAGACATTTCCTCCTGTCCTATCACTTGTTTCTTGAGAGAAGAGACCAAGCTCCACCTGGCTCCAGCCTCCTTTCAGGGAGTTGCAGAGAGTGAGAAGGTCTCCCCTGAGCCTCCTCTTCTCCAGGCTAACCAACCCCACTTCCCTCAGCTGCTCCTCACAACACTTGTGCTCTAGACCCTTCACCACCTTCCCTGCCCTTCTCTGGACACACTCCAGCACCTCAGTGTCCTTCTTGCAGTGAGGAGCCCAAAACAGAACCCAGGATTTGAGGTGTGGCCTCCCCAGTGCCCAGCCCAGGAGGCCAATCCCTGCCCTAGTCCTGCTGCCACCCTAGTGCTGATCCAAGCCAGGATGCTGTTGGACTCCTTGGCCACCTGGGCACTCTGCTGCCTTGAAGGAAAACCACCAGAAGCTGAGCTGCACTCCTCTGCTTGTCTAGAAGTTCATGTCATTCTTCACATGCAAATCCACATTAGAGATGCAAGTGCTTCATAAACAGCAATTAACTTTGAACCTACACCAGAAACTTACAGCTAATGAACTAGTTCAACATTTGAACTGATTTAGTTAAAGGATCATTGTTTTCCCAGCATAAACAACAAGGCCATGGGCTAAGGACAACTCTTCCATCAAGTACAAGCAGGGGAGGAAAAAGAACCCAACCCTGTGCCTATTAGCATCTGAGCTAAGAGAATAATTAGTTTTACCACTTTCTGTTCACAAATGGGTTAGAGCAACTTACAATTTCCTTGAATCTCTTAATGATGGGAAATTTACAATATTATTCCTGCAAATAATTAGTTATTGATCTCAAAGTTTGCTTAGGGAAAAGCACTCACAAGGAGGTCAATCTATTATTCAAGCAACATTTGTTGTTGAGGGATTTGTGTCACTGGAACCACATTTTTGGTCTATTACCAACTAAGATCAACTTCAGGTTTCTTCTGGGGTGCAGAGGGGAGGTGTTTGAGGTCCCATTTTCAGATAATCAAAATCTTTTCTTTTTCCAAGAAATGTTTTTCTCCAGTGTTTGCTTAAAAGGTTCTGAGTATTTCTGGGCCAGAAAAAAAAACAAAACATATTCCAGGAACCATTCCTTCTAAGGCCAGACTCTGCTCAGTGGTGCCCAGGGACAGCCCAAGGGGCACTGGGCACAAACTGGAAGCCAGGAGGTTCCAGCTGAGCAGGAGGAGAGGAGAAAGTTGTTTGGTGTGAGGGTGTTGGAGCCCTGGCCCAGGCTTTGCAGAGAGGCTGTGGAGTCTCCTTGTGTGGAGAGATTGCCAAGGCAGCTGGAGGTGACCCTGGGCAAGCTGCTGTGGGTGCCCCTGCTGGAGGAGGGGGGTTGGACTGGATGATCCCCAGTTGGTCCTTTCCAACCCCCACCATGTTGGGTTTCAGTGATATACACTTTCTTAATGATTTTTTGCTCTAACACTCTAAGCTCAGGCACTGACAGCTCTGTCAGCCCCCAATCCCTTTTCCCAGAGATACATGAATTAGCACTTTTCTCCTATCCTCATTTTCAAGAAGCATTTCTTGCCCTCTGCTGCGAGTTCAGGTTGTGCTCAACCACTGCCAGAAAAGCAGAGCAGACTTTCAGGCTGCAGTAATTAAAGAGAGGCAAGAACTAAGCAAATTAGCTATCAGCCTTCAACAACTCTGCTTCATGCTTCCCTGGGCTTTGTCAGAAGGAGCTGAGAGTCTGAGCTTAGAGATTTACAGAAGAACAAAATAAAAGGCATACTCCAGAACCCCAGCATGGTGGGGGTTGGAAGGGACCTCTGGGGATCATCCAGCCCAATCCCCCTGCTCCTGCAGGGTCACCCACAGCAGCTTGCCCAGCATCACTAGGCAGCCTAGGTCAGGGCTCTGGCACCCTCACAGCAAAAAAGTTTCTCCTCCTGCTCAGGTGGAATCTCCTGGGTTCCAGTTTGTGCCCAGTGCCCTTTGGCCTGTCCCTGGGCACCACTGAGCAGAGTCTGGCCCCAGCCTCTTGCCCCCAGCCTTTAGCTCTTGCTCAGCATTGAGCAGCTCCCCTCTGGGTCTGCTCTTCTCCAGGCTAAGCAGCCCCAGGGCTCTCAGCCTTTCCTCCTGCCAGAGATGCTTCAGTGCCCTCAGCATCTTTGCTGGACTCTCTCCAGTAGTTTTTTTTTCTCTCTTGAAGTGGGGAGTCCAGACCTGGGCCCAGGACTCCAGCTGTGGCCTGATTAGGGCAGACAAGAGGTGTAGGAGAACCTTCTTTGGCTTGCTGGCCATACTCTTCTTCATGCACCCCAGGAAGCTATTGGCCTTCTTGGCCATGAGGGCACATTGTTGGCTCATGATAAAATTCTTGCCTACCAGCACCCCCAGGTCCTTCTCTGCAGAGTTGCTTTCCAGCAGGTCAACCCCCAACCTGTCCTGGTCCATGAGGTTATTCCTCCCCAGGTGCAGGACCCTACACTTGCTCTTGCTGAACTTCACAGCAAAAGGTTTCCCTTTGTGCCACTCTCATCCTGTCCAGGTCAAATGTGTGTCTAAGGGTGCAGCAGTCCCTGACAGACTGTCCCTCTAAAGCTGCTCTCCAAATCTCTGAGCACATGTGGAAGACCCAGAGCCAAGCACACTCTGGTGACCAGTTGCATGCCAGGTAATTGGGACTGACCCCATTGCCAATGCCAGAAAGGTCTGGGAAGGTCACATCCTGCTCTGCACTGGAACAGCAGCACAAGAAACTCAACACAAAGCTACCAGGTTACAACAGGGAGAATCCTTAGCAATGTATTGGGTCTCAAAGCATCTGTGCTGGGCTTGCACTGGGGACATGGGAGGAAATCCACCCCAGCTGTAAGTGTTTGTTGTTCTGAAGGAGCAAAACAACTCTGCAGCTTGCTAAGCTTTGTGTCACCAGTGTTTGAACATGCAGCAGCTCAGGCCATGCAGGAGTCAGACCAACAAACACAAGCTGGCAGGAGACAAGACTCAGGGTCACATTTTAATACTAGCAAGCTGTGGGATGAGAGGCCCAAAAGTCAGCCCAGAGCCTGCCCCACTCTGCTGCTGTTGTGATATAGCTTTCCTTACTGCACATCCCATCCAAAACCTCCTCTGCATGTGTGTCCTACAGGAGCAGCAGACACACTCCCAGGGAATACTGCTGTTAGAGATCTCCTCACACTACCTGCTGCAGCTCTCTCCTGCCTGGCTGGACTTTCATCATTTTAAGTGCTACTTGAGCTCCTTCACATCCCAATTTCCCTGCTCATCCCCCATCTACACTACAGCACTTCTTCAGATTGCACACAGCAAACCCCTCCAGAAGCATTACTTCATCCTGCTGCAATCACCAGAGCTGCTGCTAGGAAATGTCCTTTTGGAAATGACCAAGCCCAAAGCCAGCAGTGTTTGTTAATGCAAATACCTTGAGCTGTCCTTAAGCTTTCAGCTTCCTTCCTCCTGCCCACAACTGCAATGCCACAGCTTCAGTGCTTATTCCTTTTAACAGCCCATGCAAATTGTTGTTACCATGTGATGATGGCTTCAGCAAATTGCATTTCCTGGGGGTTTTGAGTGTGTGTTTGTTTGTTCAAAGGGATGGTTTAAAAGGTGTGGTTTTAATTCTCTTGTTTGTGTGGGGGTTTTGGTTTGTTTTTCTATGTGGTTTTTTTTTTGCTTTGTTTTTGTTTGTTTTCTTGCTTGTTTGTTTACAAAAAGGGTTTTACTAAGAGCTGCTTTTGGAGAGGTAGGAGATGAATTAACTTCCTTCCCAAGCCAAATAGGAACACTCTGTTTCCACATACAACAGTGGCTGCTCCAGGATGGTTTAACAGCTATGAGCTTCCGTTGCCCTTTCTGTCCAGACTCACCCTGTGGATTTGATCCTTCCAGCACTGCAGACAAGAGAATCTCTTTGCACAATCAGGGCACCAGTGAGATTCACACCGAGGTCATTGTTAGGCTACTGCAGATCCCTAGCTCTGTCCTTCCCTGCATGCTGGCTACCCTTGGCTGAGTCACATCTCTGTGCCTTTGCTGACTATCAGGGTATCAATCATCACTTGGAAGTGTGGTCATACATAACCCAACCATAGGTTCTTATCTCTGCTGGAAGGTTCAGGAGAATGTAGTAAAACCTGGCTCTAGCACAGCCCTTGAGAGCAGATAACACAGAGCTGAAATCTGCATTTCAAGTCACTTATCCTCACATAAGGACAAGCACAGAAACTGAGCTGGAAATCCAGGAGAGGAGGATTAGTAAGAACATAGCTAACTAGTACCACCTCGTGAGGTGCCTTTAGTACCTCTAGTTCCTTTACAGAGGTGGAGAAATCAGGACAGGGATGTGCAAGGCCAGCAGCAGAGAACAGCAATGTGCAGGGCCCAAGATTGCCAGGGCAATGCCCTGAGCTGCAAGCCACATCTGCTCCTACAGGAGGCATTTACTCACTATCAACTGGTGAAGAAAATAAATCCCCAATGCTTCTTACAGAGGATTATGAGTTACCCACTAACTCTCAGCACAGCTGTAGAAAAGCCTGGTAACTCTTGTTCTGAGCAAGACAATCACATTGTCAGCAGCACCTAACAGAGCACATCAGAAGAGCAAAGGCAGAGGTCCAGACCTCCCTATGTGGCCAGTCACTGAGAAGCAGCTACCACAGCCCTTTAACACAGGGTTTTGCACTTCCCACACTCAAAGACCATCAAGAGGAAATCAAGAGCTCAGATTTTAAACACCCATAATAAGAAACTCTCAGGAAAAAAAAAAAAAAGAAAGAAAATCTGTATGCAAAGCAGCACTGCAAAGTCACAGAACAAACTGAATGAGTAAAGAACATCTCTGACTTAAGTGGCATCCTGGATGCTCTTTAGTGAGGCAACACTTTATAATCTTTAATACACTTCTAAAACATGCCCTGCTGAAGTCCTTGCTAAATAAAATGGGCTCATTGCCTTTCAGTGAAGTAGATAGCTGGAACTGCTACCAAATTACACTGCTTCTCTGCCCCAGATAAGCTTGTCACCAGTGAATTCTTCCAGCCCCTTTTTTCCTTCCCATATTAATGTCCTCCATCATAATAAGGATTCCTACCCACTGCCAAAACTCAATTTACACTATTTACTTTAATGACCTCATTTGTCATCCTAGCATGTGTGGCTACCCCTGGGACTGCAGCCCCATCAGGCTGCCAGAAGGCCTCATTTACAGTTTGCTCTTTCATTATTATTTTTAAAGATTAAATTGCTTCCATTTCAAGGCAAGCAGGCTGGGAACTCCCACAGCCCACAGGATACCCAGGCACATTCATACATTTGATCAATGAATGTTAGGGTAACAGACATCCCCACCCCAGCTGACTCTCCCCCTCCACGTCGTCCCACTGCAGCATCAGCATCATCCCCCTGTTGCCATCAGCCTTCACTCACTCTGTTCCTTTTCATCTTTGCAAAAGACACTCTCTGGTTCTGGCATGTGAATATTGCCACAAGATTACCAGTTGAGGGAGGAATTGTCATTGTTTGCATGTTTGTTTGTTTGTTTGGAGGAGGGAAGGAGAAGAGTGTGACAATTTCCTTCCTCCTTGCATCAGTTCATTTGTCTAACCCCCATTTTTCCCCTCTTACAGCCTGACTGCTCCAGAGAGGTATATTCCTTCCTGTCAGATTATGTCTCTCTCTCTCTCACAGTGTGTCTCCAATCCTGACATGCTCACTAAAATCCAATGTTAATGAAGTCATTTAACTAGGTTAGGGAAGAGCATCATACTTCATCTTTCATTATACCCCATGTTTTCTGGAAGCAGCATTGCACAACCTGCTAAAGCTAGAGGAAACCTCCAAAACCAACCACAGCAGCCAACCCACAGCAGCACAGCAATCTGCCATTCTGAGAAACCACCCATGTCTGCCTGCAGGACCTCCCAGAACCACGTGCAACATCTCCAAAGGAGATATTCTTAGCTGTTCTCTTGCTAATGAGCTGCATCCCTTTGCCTCCTCCCTGCTCAGCCTCCAGCTGACTGACTGGGACAAGACCTGTCTCCCCAGAGCAGCCTGCAGTGGCCACTTCAGCTGATATCACAGAATCATTCAGGTTGGCAGAGACCTCTAGGATCATCAAGTCCAGCTGTGCAGCTATCAGAACATCCACAGGGCAGCCTGGACACTTGCTAGACATCATTTACACATCTCAGTACACAGCTTAACCAGAGCAAACAGATGAAAGTGTAGCTAGGTGTCAAACTTGGAGTCACCACCTTAGCAGTTCCTTCAATACTCAGAAATGCTTTTCCCAGGCTAAGAGAAACTTGCTTTTTAAGCACAATAGAGAGCAAGGAAACTTCCCTCATGCCAAACTAGCAACTCAAAAGTACTGAGCACCTAGCTCATTTTCTTCAGCCCATGACAGCTCCTTTCTTATTTCCCTTCCTTTGCAAACATTTGTCTTCAGTCCCTTTACATCTCCCACTAGTGATTTCCAATATGCTGATTAGTGCCTTCCCAGGGAATAAATTGGTCCCAGACTAATAGCACTTGTTATCTGTGCAGAGACATCCTTGCTTGGAATGTTTTCTAAATAGCCTTCTGAAGAACAACTCCTTTTCCAGATAGATTTGAGTCTGACACAAAGGTAGGTATTTGCAACAGAAAAACAGGCTTCAGATTTCTCATTAATATTTATACCTAAAGCTAAAACAAGATTTTCTAGTTGCTTCTAGATAATAGATGATGGTAGCTTGGCAATAAAACAGCTTTACAGGTTATGTATGATGTAGAAAAGCATATAAATATTACTTACTGTCAGCTGATCAGGTTTCTGGCATGTAGGGAGATGGAAGATATCACAGCACAGTCCTCCCTGGATGATCACATGCAGCAGAAAAGCAGCAGCAAGGCTGAGGGAAAACAAACAAGAATTGACAACATTAGACCAGCAAAAACATTACCAGTGTGGCCCAAAAGAATCTGTTAATGCAGAAGCAGCAGAACATCACCAAAGCTCTCAGGAACATCAGGTAGTTTGCCTCAAAGTGATGGAAACATTTCAGAGAGTGTTCATTAAAGTCCTGGAAAAGAGCTTTTAGGCTCAAGCTTATTTTGTCTTTTTACCTTTTTTCACTTGGTCTGTGGAGGATTTGTGCCATTAGCCTACTCTGATGCCCACTCAGCCAACTCCAGCCTGGGCTGGAAAAGGACTGTTTAGCACTTCTGCTTCCCAAAGAAACACCAGTGGCATTTTAATAAAGACAGTGGAAACCCTGTAGCATTTGCAGGGGAATCAGGGAAGAATTCCTAGTATTCCTAGTGTACCAGGAGGGAATCTGAAGCACAGGCCACCAAAATGATTCCAGCAAAGCTCCAAAGAGAGAGACAGGGAGCCTGAAGAAGCCTCACTCAGGACTGTGGCTGACAAAAGTCCATCTCCCACAGCTTGGGTCTGCCCAGGGTCTGAAAAGCCACCAGGAAGACTCTGCCCAAGCAAGGAGTGAGGAGTTTCTGCTTTGTTAAATAACAGCAGTCCTTACAGACTGTCCCAGGCCTCTCTGTCAGAAGAGCCTTGATCCATTTGACAAGGAGAAAAGCTCCTTCTGACAGACCTGAGCATCTCACACTTGGCATCTTCTGACTCCTACTCCATGTGCATAGAGGAATATTTGTAGTCACAGCAGGTAAACGAGCTGTGGAGGGGGAACACAAGTAATTTAATAGCATGAATTATTTACAGATACATTCAGGAAAGCCATCTTGCTCCACAGCAGTCCCAGCAGCAGGGATTATTAATTTATGACTTAACTACAGCCACATTAAACAGAATGAGGCTTCCATTAAAACTTAACTGTGGAGACATGGAAAAATATTTCCTACAGCCCATCCTGAAAGTACAACAGGATTCCCTGACAGAGCCAAAAGTCACACCTCTTGGGCAAGGAAACAACATCAAGGAGCTGCCAATTTGCATCCAGACTGGCTGCTGTGCACAAAGCAAGGCATCTTAAAGGAGGATTTGTCTTTAAGCTTCCAAAATAGCATCAGATTCCTCCCTTTTGGAACAGTGATGCCAACACACCTCCATCCCCCAGTGAGCAAAGCCCCTGAGAAGGTAACTGTGAACCTTTCCCACTCCTGCAGTCTCCCCACTGGGCCCCATCAGCTTAGAGCCCATTGGAGGCAAAGGGAAACAGACACTCCAGAAGGAAAAAGAGAAGTGTTTGGGGGTGGGATGCTAGGAGTAACAAGATCTGAGGAGGAGCTGCAGGATGAATGGAGGACAGGAGGGAACTGGAAATACCTGAGCAGAAAGTCTGGGAGAAGGACAAGGGGTGTGGGGAGCAACCAGAGCAGAAAGTCTACAGGGACAGTGGAGATTGCAGCTGTGGGGAATTGGGGCAAGACAAGAAAGGGATTCTAGAGAGAGACTGGTCTAATTCCCTCTGGAAAAAGAAACTACATGATAGATCTGGAGGAAGAAACCTGGTCAGCAATGAGAAGTCTGAAGGCTAGAAATAGATATGGAAGAGACAAGACTCAGCATGGGAAAAGAGGAGCTCCATACTCCATAGCAGGACTTAGCAGCTTTAACCATAGCCTTTTAAAGCTAGAAACCCACATGATATTGTGCAGCCCCTGCCTGGTTCAGCTCCTGGCCAGACACTTCATGCTCTTAAATCCTTCTTGTGTGGTTTGCACCCTCTGCAAATAAACAAAAGCCATCACCACCCTAGGCATGCTCCCAGCATACTATTTACCCTGATAAACAGGTAATGGCTGGGCTGCCTGCATCCTCACCTGCTTTTTCACCCAATAGATGGCTGACACAGCAAATGAGTCTCCCTGTTGGAGGAACTCAGTTGCAATTAATGCCTAGAAACCTTCCATGATGCACCATGATCAATGTGAAATGATTTGATCAAGCACAACCTTGTGGTAGAGCCAACTCTGCTGTTAACTAAAGGCTGAAGAAGGTTCATTGGATTACCTGTTCCTGGTGGTTTGGGGTGTTGCTCTTTTCAAGAGGTGCTTCCTGACCATACACAATTGATCTGACCCTGGGGCCAGAAGAAAAGGCACCCAAAGAAACTTCAACCCAACAGAGGAGTAAGGGAAGCACAGGGTCAGCCCAGTGAAGCAGCTCTTCTCTGGCTTGCACAGGTACATTTCTGGCACTTTCAAGAAGCATGAGTTTGACCTGCTCAGAATCCACTTTGTGGTACTGCCTAAATCACTAGCCACTGCCATATCTTGGGGCAATCTTTCCAAACCCAAAGCCTCCCTACACCTGGGCTGAAAAAGCATCTCCTAGAATACTCCCTGTCAAAACCAGAGGAGAAGAACCTCTCCACTCCTTGCCCCATGGCTGAACTGCATACAAGCTACTAACAGAGAGCATCCAGTGTCACTGCTGTGATGTCCACAGTGGTGGTATCTGGTGTTCTCCTCAGAGCCCTGCTGAGGGTACATGGAAGGCCATGCCCATGGACCAGGAGAGCTGGAGAGCAGCCACAGAGCCTCAATAAAGAAATAAGAAAACCCCACAACACTAAAACATCAACAAAGAAAGTCCCTATTAACTGTGAGCACTGGGAAAGCAGAGAGGTTAATGATCCCAGCAGGGTGGAAATTCTCCTGTCAGGGATTTCAGGCAGCATAAAAGTCAGCTTCCAGCTGAATTTGGGAGGGAGAAGAGGAAGAAATGACTGCTGCTGAGTGTCAAAAGGAGGACAATGCAAACAGGAGACAAAGCCTTTGAAAGGTGCAGCCCTTCAGGTAACCAAAGAAGAGGAGAAACCCCACAAGCCACTTTAATGCCAGTTATGCCTAGACGTGAGCAAGGACCTGCTCTGCCACCCAGCACCTTTCCTTACAATCACTACACAGTTTCTAACAGTTGCCTACCCTCAAGATGACCCAGTAGCTCTGTGCCTCAGTTCTCCTCAACACAGATAGGTCATGGAGAGCAACCAGGGCCTAAGGGCAGCTATAGGCAAGATCTCATTAGCTTTCTGGGCTAGGCACTTGGTGCTTTCTACAGGACTTGGATAGCCAATAAACAATGATTATTGTTTTGTGCTACCACAGCCCTGCTCAGCAGCTGAGGAAGAGGTCAGAGAGCTTAGCAGAGAGGGCATAGGTCTGACAGGAAAGTTCTCAGAACAAGCTCCCCTAAAGACTTGTTTTGAACCCTTAATCACATTGTCTGTCTGCTCTGTGCTTCAGTTTCCCTCTCTCAGCACCAGGTGATGGTGACACCAACCCCCCAGGTGAAATACCCTGAAACACAGGCTCATGAAGCAGTAGATACAGGTCATATCACTGTTGCATGCTGTGGCCAACACATACTCCAAAGAACACAGGAGGGAAAAAGCTTTTGGGCCAGCAAGCCAGTGTTGTTAGCAGGAGCCACAGGGCTGGAGCAGAATAGCTGGTTTAGATTCCTACCTATTTCAATGCAAGGAACAGAGATCAGCTAGCAATGCAAAAAACATCTCTCAACAAAGACACAACAGGAGTTTGATGGTTGCCTGGTGCTAATGCAAACAGCACTCACACAATAGGTAGCTCCACCAGCCTCTGAAACACAACCAACTATAGCATGGACAAACCCTGCCTCAAGGAAGGCACCATCACTAGGCACCCTAAGGACAACCCAAATGTGCCTGACCTCAGGAAAATGAAGACTTCAGAAAGAAGCCAACTTCCTTTCTGCATACCAAAACAAAGGCAGGGTGAAAATCCCTTCCAGTTTTTTTTCTTACCTGCTTTCTCCTCCATGGCTGCTGCTCTTTCTCCTCGAGGAAGCAAGGGAAGAGACAGCACTGAAGTACCCCTAAGCTCAAAGCAACAAGTTGAGCAACAGAGAAGTCAAGGAGAGTTCCAGCAAAACAAAAAATGAAGTGACTTTATTGCCAGAGTAAAACCAACCCTAACCCATACTTTTCATCATAGGAGAGACAAAAAAAAAAATCAAAGAAAACCCAAAAATGACAGTGAAAATAAAGCAGCTACCTCCACACCTTCCTCTCCTACTCTCTCAGCAGCAATCAGCAGCTTAAGAGACCTCATGAGTGCTTGGGAAGGGTAAGAGAGTCAGGGTCCACCTGTGAACAAAGCCACATTGCTTTGTCCTTGTCCCCTGGTGGTCAGTCTGTGTTGCTGGGGAGCTGAAAATCCACCAAAAAAGACTTACAGAAATAGCAACTTAATTCCCAGCACCTCACAAATGAGAGAGCTTTTATGTATACCCTCTCTGTCCTCAAAAATGTGTTGAGAATTCATGCTTTCTCTCTTTCCCTGCTCTTCTCCCCCTTCTGCAGGATGCCAAGGGAGGGAACAAGCACAGTTCACTTTTCAGTTCTTGTTCCAGAATGTCATGAAAACTTGGAAATGTTTTTTTCATGAAAAGGTCCACTTAGGAAAGAGGCAATTCTCTTTCAGGAAGAAAGAGTTTTCACTTTAAAAAGCTTTACAAGGTAAAATGGCACTTTCTGATGAGAAGCTGGAGTCTGCTCTCCATTTATCTGGTACCAACCCCAGCCACACAAACACTTTACTGTCCCTAATGTCCACACTTGCAGCAGGCAAGACTCCTGATGGTGCTTTGGAGTTACCAGCAACACTTTGGCTAGGAAAAGGACAAAAAACCTAAAACTCTGTCTGGCCCCTGATCTGGATTTCTGATTTACAGCCAGACTTAGCCCAGGTCAAGACTCAGCTCTGTCCTGAAGGATGCTGAGCTCTGCTCCTGCCTATGGCGATTCCAGCAGAGCTCTGCCAAAGAGGAGCTTGGCTTGGGGGATGTGTTTAGTGTGTTTCTAATCTCCTGGTAGCTCCACAGAAGGTAAGCATTATCAGGCAACAGTTTTCTGTCTGGACAGATGCTAGGAGACAGTAAGTAAAGCATTCCCCATCACATAGCTGACTGGATTCCAATGACAAGCTCGTGCCATGGCAGCTCGGTCACGTTGGCTCCTGACCCCAGGAGCTGCAAGTGGCAGGAGGCTTCACTGGCCTGGGAACAAACTGCAGCAGGAGCATTTATGGGAGAGATGAAGGATGGGAAGGGTGAGGTTAACCATCAGACAGTGGCTAATGCATTGGTTCTCAGGCTGCAATGGGTGCTGGAGTTGGCTGCCCTGCTTGCCCCCAGCTGTGAAACATGGTAGACTAGATGTCCCAAAGCAGCATTGCCAGGTAGCTCCTGGAAGTAAAATCCAGAGGTGGCCCATGATTGGCAACAAGAGGGAGGCAAAACTGGCTGTTAATAAGCAGGACCTGGAAACCATGGCCATCTGCAATCTACAGCTCTAGTTCATTACTTCTTTAGCTCCAATTAAAGTCCTTAGTTAATGTGGTTGGGCACAAAGCCATTTTATCAGAGAGTTCTGTCACTGGCTTTATATTTATAACTGTGATATCAATATGCTCCACCCAGACTGAAATCCCTTTCTATTTTGAGCCATGCAAGAAGAGAAGGACAGAGCTCCTGCCCCAGAGGGGTTATGATTTAAAAAGACTGCAGACAGGCAGAAAGGGACTCCATGGAGTCCTGCATTGAAGTCAGGTGGGCATAAGAACGTGGTCTGCTAACTGAATGCATGTTTGCTCCCCCAGATGCTGACCAAAAAGGCATTCCCATAGGTTTGCAAGTCCAGAAATTCATTCAGATCTATATCTCTAAAGCACTGCAGTCAGGGGCATCTCTAAGTTTTTAATCAGCCATTTCCTCACCCTTTTGGGTTGCCAGTGTTAAGCTGACAGCAGGAGAGTCCTTGCAATGTGCTGTTCTGTCAGCTTCAGAAGTGCTGCTATCCCTCACTCCCGATTGAAGTTCTCCCAGCATCTCATTACCACCTCTCCCAGCTGTCTGCCCCACATCAAAGGGGTTTCCTGAGGCTTTGACAACAATCTCCCTGCTTCCAAGGGAAAGCTGGTGCAAGCTTTTTTTAGTATGAAATGATTTAAGTGAGCTGAGATAGGATTTACCCAGAGATGGAAGAAGTTCCTGGTTTGCATCCTACCATGCACAGTAGAAGACAATCCCTGCAGTCACTGGGGAAGTTGATACCCTCACAAGTTGGTGCTTTCAGCCTAAATTATTGCCTCTCAGAAGATCACCATCCCTGGAAGTGTTCAAAAACCATGGAGATGTGGTGCTTGGGACCATGGTTTAGAGGTGAGCATGGCAGTGTTGGGTGGGTGGTTGGACTCCACAATCTCAGAGGGCTTCTCCAACCAGAATGATTCTGTGATACATCAGGATGGAGATGCAGACAGAAGCTCTATCAATGCTTCAGCAAGAGGTTAAGCTGCAATATGTGTAAACATATGGGAGCTCTCATCCTGCTTGCAAAGGTGGAAGTGCTGCTACTGATGTGAAGCTATTGGTGGGGACTCATCAGAGACCTCTTCATCCTGAGTGAGAAGGAAGCACATGCTGCTGCACCACCTCAGCCAGGAGCTAGCTGGCTATGCCCTCCTTGGCCTCACACCCAGACAGGGCAACATCTCCTTTGGTTGCAAGAGACAATCAGAGCCTTACAAAACAGTTGAAGATGAAGAAAGCTGAGACCAAAACTGGGCTCCAGGCTGCTTGCAAACCAGCACCAGGCATGAGTGTGTGCAGCCCCATGACAGATCTTCACCAACAATACTCAGCTCTGAGGACAAATTTTAAAGGAAATAAGTGAGCCCTGGTTTCCCAGCACTGAAAATGCCTTCAGGTGTCACATCCAGAGCACTTTCCCCCAGTGACTCTGGTGCACCCTGGAGCAGAGAGGCAGCGTGCAGAAGCGTGAGGGTGTGTGATGGAGCCTGTGTGCATGCACAAGCAGTTCAGACCCCAAACAGCACAGCAACAGGAAACTGTGCCCTTCCCCCTGGGTATTAATGGTCATTCCACACAGCATGTGGCTCTGCAAAACCCAGGAGGGCTGCACACTGCATCTGTCTGACTCCAGGCAGCTGTTCAAGGGAGATAATTAAAGATGGGCTCCAAATCCATAAATCAAAGCCAGAAAGACCTTGAAAAGGGGCACAAAAAGAAGAAAAAAGGACTTAAAAATATGCCCTGTACTGTATAATGCTCAAGATAGATAGGTTCTTTCCAGGCACAATTGTGCTTCTGAGGCTCTGCAAGTTACTTGGAAATCCAGGTTGGGGGAGGCATTCAATCTCTGGGTGTTTGTGTGGCTTTGAGTGCTTTGCTCTGCTGTGAAATCCTGGCCCTTCTCTCCTCATGGCCTGCCAGGGGAAAAGCACAAAGTGGTAGCTCCCCAAGGAAAAGCTGTTGAGCTGAGGGGACCTGCCTGGCTATGAAGAAATACCAAGGGAGAGCAGCAGGGAGATTTTTCTCCACAAGGAGAGAGCTTACCCAATAACAAAGCTCATTAATGCCTCCCTGATGAGCATGAACATTTTACCAGCATCATTAATTCCAGAACAGTCAGGAGGGAGATATCCCACTTCATAGCAAAGGAGAAACCAAGGTAAGAGAGAGGCCAAAGGGCCATAAGCATGGAAAGGTTTCCCAGCAAACATCACAAGTGGACACTTATCTGCTACCAAGCAGTACTATGTTCCCTGATAAGTGGCATCTTCCTGCCTGCAGCACAGGCCTGTTGCTTGGGGGATCAGGCTGACAAGCTGCATCAGGCTGCTGATGGCTAAAGCAAGGAAAGCTCCTGATTTTGGTAGGAGTTTTGGAATCAAAACTGTCCTGGAGTTCACCATTTTAAAAGAAGGAGGCACAAAGGTTTCTTGCAACAAGTTCTCCAGATGGGTCACCTCCCAAATCATCTCCCACGGTCAGCCAGAGCTCCTCAGGCAAGGATTTCAGCCTGAGGGTGAGTGAGGAAGGCAAACATCTCTCATGCCCAGCAGTGGCATGAGGAAAGGGTGAAACAGATTGGCCCAGGAACATCCTCTGCCAGAAAGCCTGGAGAACATTGTTCTTGTCTGCTTCTGAGAATAATGCTCTTATTTTCCCCCAAAACCTCTTAACCTACTCTTTTACACTGGGAAGCTTTTTGTTAACAATTTCCTGCCCTGGTTTCCATGGAAAACAGAAAGTCCCATGCACCACCTCCCAGGAGATGACAGGAGCCTAACAATCCTACTGGCCCTTAACAAATGAGGCCAGGAGGAAAAATCATCAAGATGATGCAAACCAGAGATCCCAAAGCCCTCTGCTCAACTGACACAAAATTTCAGCCTTTTAAAAGAATGAAGTGCTAAAAAATGTCCTAGGTGTTTAGAGAGGTCCACACTAAGGTAAACTTTCACCAAAAAGACTTTTAAAAATGGGCAAAAAGAGGCTTTAAAACTGTATATTGGTAGAGTATTTGGGGGAAATATAATATATATTATTTAAAACATTTAATCTTGCTCTTGCCAGGGGTGAGCTCTATGATGACACACCTCTCCATTTCCATTCCTGGCAAGGTCTGGGCCAGGGTCCCTGCTGTGACACTAGGATCTTGGCTAATATTTAATCTTCTTTCCTCCAGAGCTTCTCCTGCCTCTTATACAGCACCAGAATGGCACTTGAGAGCATCTGAAGCCCTACAGGTCAGATGCTCAGTGCCTGAAGATGGCATGAGGTGGTTAAGGAGCAGGATGCCTGTTGAGGATTCTCAACAGCACTGTTTATTGGAAGATTGTGATTTGCAGCATCTTTGAGTCTCAGCTTCCCTGTCTGTCAGAAACTTGAATGTATCTAACTGCTCTATCTGCAGAGCATCTTCTCTGCTGAGAGATGACAGAGAGGGAAAACCAAACAGAAGTGATGTTAGCAAACAGCATGTGTTTCTTTTCTGTGTAGACACCCATACAAGGCTTCACCACTCTGCTTCAGGCTAAAATCATCTCTTTTTTAGTGTTTTCAGCTGAACAAAGTTTGCTCCATGACATATAGAGAGTAGCAGAGGTTCAAGTTCCAAGAGTGAGAATGAATGTGGAGAAGACACCAAGTTCTGAGCAGCTGTGGGTTAGATGAGGCCATTTCCAAAGGGAAAGCTCCTGCTATAGTGTGCATCAGGCAGAATGGCATGTGGGCCTTTTGGGGGAACAGATTCTGTGGAGTCTGTCTGGAACTGAAGCAGAATTTAAATTTAGAATCCACATTCAGCTGCACTATTAATACCTTTAAAAGCAGCTGCATCTATGGCCATGGAGTGTCTGCAATTTCATTCACAGTCTTTGCTCCCATCAGGCCAAATCCAAAACCCACTGAAACCAGTAGCAAAAATCCCCTTGATTTCAACAACCCCAGTGCTTGGCTCATTTCTTCTGCCCCTTTCCATCTCTGGGTGCTCATTTGGTAGATGATGAGGGACTGGAGCTTCTCCCACCTGAGGAAAGGCTGAGGGAGCTGGGCTTGGTTAGCCTGGAGAAGAGGAGGATGCCACAGGAGGGGACCTTGGCAATGGAGATAAGTGTCTGAAGGGAGAGTGTCAAGAGGACGGAGCCAGGCTCTTCTTGATGAGGCCAAGCAGCAGGATGTGAGGCAATGGACACACACTGGAACACAGGAGGTTAAACTAAACATGAGAAAGAATTTCTTCAGTGTGAGGGTGTTGGAGCCCTGGCCCAAGCTGCCCAGAGAGGCTGTGGAGTCTCCTTCTCTGGAGAGATTCCAAAGCTACCTGGAGGTGATCCTGGGCAAGCTGCTGTGGGTGACTGCTGGAGCAGGGGGCTTGACTAAATGACCTAAGGTTGGTTCCTTCCAACCTTAACCATCCTGTGACTCTGTCAGATCTTTGCCTACACAAGACAGTCTGCAATTGTTGATGCTTCTAATTCCATTTTGTGCTTTAGCCTTTCTGGCAACAAAGAAGAAAGATTAGAGCTTGCAGAGTAGCTGGTTGGGTGAGACAGCAAACAAAGGGCAGGTGAAAGAGCTGACTTCCAAAGGAAGCATCTATCTTTTCAGTATAGACATGTTAGGCTGTCCTGGTTTGGGATAGAACAGAACTAATTCTGTTTGATGATTTCACTTTTCAGCTAGAGTTCCTCTCAGAAACTGCACTTTCTGAGACTGAATGTTGCTGCAGACACTGCCTGCTTCTAGCAGTGCTAAGACCTCATGTTTAGATCTACTGCCAGGGATTGGGATGCAAAGCAAGGCCACTGCTGAATCTTGTGTCTCATGTTGGGGGTGCAGGGTAAAGGCTTCACCTTCAGGGAGAAGTGGACAGGACAGGTGACCCTAAGCTGACCAACTAAGTATTCCATTCCAAATACATCACATTTGATATAAAACTGAGGGGCAGTTCATTTGTCTCCCTCCCTTCTTCTTCTCTTTGTGCTTCAATGGCAGTCATCTGAGGAGAACTCTGTCTGTTCTGCCCTCCAACCTCATCCTGAAGTTCCTGCATCCAGTTCCAGGATCCAGCCCCTGAGCCTGGTTCCCATCTGCTGCTGAGGCCTCCTGCTGCAGTACCAGTTGTATCATAGCTACCATCAAGGGGGTTTGGGTTCAGTATTGGTTTTGTACATATTTGTACCCATTTGTATATATTTCATTTATCATTATTATGATCATTAAAGCAGTTTAAGGTTTTCTTTCAATCCACAAGCCTCTCTTATCCCCTTTCCCTTCCTATGGGAGAGGAAGAGGGGATAACAGGGAGCCTCTGTCATTGGGTTGGTGGTCAGCCCAGCTCTGACCCTCAACAGCAGCTGATGTTCTTTGTGTTGCAGCACAGGCTTTTCTGTTGCACTCCAGCTCTACAGTTACATCAGATGTGCCATACATCACAGAATAATACTGACAGGAACTGGGGCTTGTCTGGAAAATCCCTTTCTGCTTGTAACATGCTGATCTCTATGGGATGTGAATGTATGAGAGGTGTGGGTTGAAGGCAGCATTGCAGTCTGTGCTGTGACAGTTATACATGAGGGATGTTCACATCAAACCCATTGTTCAGCCCCAAAAAAGCCCCTTGATTTATAAACATTTCACCTCAGAAGAGCATTCACTCTAAACCCAAGCACACAGACAAGCTTTCTGGTGCCAAAGGATGATCAAAGGAAAAGGTCTGGATGGATGCTTCAAGAGCTGCAGCTCCTCCACAATAAAGCCCACCAAAGTCAAACAGAAAGAGAGCTGATGGCATCACCAAGAGCTGGTAATCCCTCATTATTTCTTTATTCCAATTAAGTACCCCACATGATGAGCAGGGGTTAAAGCTGATTGTTCTGTACAGAACTGTTGCAGAACAAATTACAAACCCTCTCCTTCCTCATAAGGTCAAGAAACTCAGAGACAGGCTTTAATAAAACAAAGCCCCATCTCCTGTCAGTCACTGCTGCCCTTATCTGCTAGAGACACCTCTTCCTGACAACAGCCTAGTTCTATTTTTACTCTGCAAATGCTTTCACACCTCAGCTTCCATGTGTGTGCCCACTTCATGTGTTGTTCACACCTGGTTTACTCTTAACACCTCTCAAGGACCTTGCAGATAGGTGTGGAAGGATTCCTCCCTTGGACAGCCATGTGCTCTGATAGGAAGGGGGTAAACAAAAAGGAGGCAGAGTTGCTTTCAGCACTTCTGGCTGGAAGGGGGGACAGGAGAGAAAGGGGCAAGGGAGTGTTTCTGCTCTCCTTTACCAGTGCTATCCACTTTCTCCATTCTCCCTTTTGGACTTAAAGCCCTGCAAGAAGAACACCATGTCAGCAAGTGCTTGTTTCTTTTGGGCTTACCTCATCCCAGCTGTAACTTTCCTGCAGTTCTCCACAGTGGAGCACAACATTTCAGCAAGGGATCCAATGTGTCCACTGATCCATGATCAATCACCTAAGGAAATTCAAGGCTCCCTGTCTCAAGTTAGTACTTTAATTACTGCACAAACTTCCCTGCCTTGCCAGATGTGCTGAAGGTTCCCTGGGTGATGACTAGGAGCATTGTGGCCAAGCTCACCCTAAAGTCTTTAGGATTGCTGTGCAGGACAGAAGATCTCTCCCAGCCTTCACCAGTTGCTTCAATTGCAGTAAGATGTGTTCAAATTGTGGCTCCTAAACCAAGTGTAGTCTTGGAAATATTCCCACAGCATCCATCTCAGTGACAATTAGGTAAGAAATATTCATTCACTTGAGATCAGTTGAGAGTTTTTCCTGTAAATTCCTACTTAATCTTTGGAACATGGACTATTTAAAGAAAGAAGACCAGCAATGTAATTGGAATGGCAAGAAATGTATATGCCAGATATCATTTGACTTCAAAGAATGATCCTAGTATTTAAAACTTATCAGTTTTCCCCTTCCACCTCAGTTATTAATAGCATAGGTGCAAAAGAAATCAGACACTTTACCTGGGATGAACCAAGCTGACAGGGGCTTGGCCAACCTGCACCCTGTGTGTTGGGCTCTTGAAGGGTATCTGGACACCTACATATCAGAACACTGTGTACAAAGGCTTTGTTGAATCTGGCCTGGCTGTGATTTACCCCTGCTCAGAATAAACACTTCCTAAAAATAAACCTACACTTTCCTGGCTTTCTTCCTTTCTTTGTTTTCCTTCTCTGTTTTCTTTCTCTCTTCCCTTCCACCTACTAATCCAGCTATCTTCTCAGTGCTTCCAGAAGCCCTCTCCTTTCCAGCATGAGCAGGCTAGGGGCCTCCCAGCACAACAGATAACCTACAGTAAAGTTCAGTTCAATTACTAAAGTTACTGATTCAAGAATAAAACATTTTTAAGCCAGGCCTTGTTCTCCAATCATTTTACTAAGGCTGTTATTTCATATTTGTAACAAGCAGTAGGATAGGTGCAAAACTTTGAATGAATTGGGATCAGGAAAAGGCTGCTGCTTTATGTCAGAATTACAACAGGATGGATTTAGAAACTACATTAAATGGAAAAAAAAAACAAGTAAAAGCCCCAATGGCCACGAGACTAAAGAATACTTGCTGGTAGGTGATGGACTTCTATCATAATAACACTAAGTTCAACAACCCAAAGTGCTTTCCTTACTGTTACCTCAGGTCAGACATCTCTATTCCACAGAATAACAGAATCTTAAGGTTGGAAGAGACCTCTAAGATCATCAACCATCAACCTCTCACCACCATGCCACTAAACCATGGCCCTAAGCACCACATCTACAAGTTCTTTAACCCCCTCCAGGGATGGTGACTCCACCACTGCCCTGGGCAGCCTGGGCCAATGCCTAACAACTCCTCTCACTCTCCCCCAAAAGAAAAGTGAGATTGGCACAAAAGACATCAGAAATTTGTAAGACTATAGTTTTTCTCCTCAGGGAAAGTTACAAGCCCAAGGGAACATTACCAATGCCCTTGGTGTCAAAAATAAGGGTGGTTAGCTCTTCACCATGGAAAGTGGGGCCCAAATTTTTATCTGTGCCTGACTAGCCATCTTGACAATCCATTTTGGCATGCATCAAGAGAACCTGACTTTCCTAAGCCATCAGAGCAGTCTTCCTTAGTTCACTAGAGCATGGATCTCACTCCTCATGACTGAGCCCATTCTGTATTCAGCTTCTCCTCTCCCTCACGCAGACCTCACCTTAACTCTTCTCACCTCAGTTTTTCTTTCCCCACAATTCAGGTCCCTCACACCAGCAGGGATTTGGGGAACCCTCTCTGAAATGTGTTATTGCATTGAATGTTTCCCACCAGGTGACATTTTTCCTGGTCTTTATATGGATCAATGATGTTAAAAGCTGATGTTGCATTATTTAATCTCTGGCAGGCACGAAATGAAGATGCAGGTTGATTCACTAATAGAAAATGTCAGGCTAGAATTTGATGATCACTTTAGGGATTGACCCTAAGCTGCTTTTTCAAGAAGAAAAAGTTAATATTCTTGCCATATTTCTTCCCTGGGCTCTAGTGGCATGAGAATGGAATTTATTGGAACTTGGAGTACATTTGGAAAAGTCACCCTCTTCTTCTTTGCAGTGCAAACAAGTTCCAAGTGAATACTCCCTACCCAAACTGCTCTGGACCAGGTTTGGGCTAAACACCACAGCAAGCACCCTAGATAGAAGAACACTGGCACAGGAATTTGAAGGACTTATGCCTGAGGGCAAGTCTGCTGCAGACTGCCATCTCATCTGGCTTCAGACAGCTTTGAAAAGCTCTGCTGATTTACAACCTCCAGGACATTTCCCTCATTGACTTGGGTTTTCCACATGCAGAGAAGGGTGGTCCTAAAACTTCAGACAGAATTGCACACCACGAGCTCCAAGGAGATTGTTAGCTCATGGGAGAGCTCAGCAACAGCACTTTTCTCCTCTTGGATAGGTTGCCCTGGGTCAGGGAGTCCACTGCAAGTGTCAGGTCATATCCTCAAATACCATTTGAAGATTGCAGCCATGAAAAAAGCAAGTATCTAGCTGAAGGCCCTGCAGTGTGCTGATGATGTCCCATCCCTGGAATCATTCCAGGTCAGGCTGGATGAGGCTCAGAGCAACCTGATCTAGTTGAAGATGTCTCTGCTCACTGTAGGGGCATTGAACTAGATGAACTTTAAAGGTCCCTTCCAACCCAAACCAGCCTGTGATTCTTACTATGATAAATACCCAGCCACTGAAATTGTCATCACCTCATGCATTGCTTACCAGACCAGGAAGGTGTCCAACAAGCACAGCATCCCTCAGAGTGAGAGCTGTGATGGGGAATGGCAAAGCTCTCCAGAAGTCCCATCACTTCACTTCTGAATTGGGCTTGAATGACCTGGCTGCTGCTTACCTGTTCTCCTGAAGATTCTCCTGAATGCTGCCAGAGCAGTCTCCTGGAGAAACTGGCTGCTCATGGCTTGGACAGGTGGGCACATCACATGGTAAAACAATGGCTGGGTGGCCAAGTCCAGAGGGCTATGGTGAATAGAGTTTAATCCAGTTGGTGACTGGTCACAAGTGATGTTCCCCAGGGCTCAGTGCTGGGGCCAGCTCTGTTTCATGTCTTTATCAATGATCTGGAGGAAGAGCTCAAGGGCACCCTAAGTGAGTTTGGAAAGAACAAGTAAGGTGGGTGTGTTGAACTGCTTGAGGCTAGGAGGCTTTGCAGGGGGATCTGGCCAGGCTGGATGGATGGGCCAAGGCCAGTGGGATGAGGTTCAACAAGCCCAAGTGCTGAGTCCTGCACTTTGGTCACAACAACCCCATGAAGGATCCAGGCTTGAGACAGGGAGGCTGGAAAGTTGCCCAGTGGAAAAGGACCTGGAGGGGGGCAGTCAACAGTGGCTGAAGATGAGGCAGCAGAGTGCCCAGGTGGCCAAGAAGACCAACAGCATCCTGGCTTGGATCAGCACTAGTGTGGCAGCAGGGCTAGGGCAGGGGTTGTCCTCCTGGACTGGGCACTGGGGAGGCCACAACTTCAATCCTGGGTTCAGTTTTGGGCTCCTCACTCCAAGAAGGACATTGAGGTTCTGGAGTGTGTCCAGAGAAGGGCAGTGAAGCTGGGGAAGGGTCTAGAGCACAAGTGTTGTGAGGAGCAGCTGAGGGAACTGGGGTTGGTTAGTCTGGAGAATGGAAGGCTCAGGGGAGACCTTCTCACTCTCTGCAACTCCCTGAAAGGAGGTTGTAGTGGGGTGGAAGTTGGTCTCTTCTCCCAAGTGACAAGTGACAGGACAAGAGGAAACAGCCTCAAGTTGCTCCAGGGGAGGTTTAGGTTGGACATGAGGAACAATTTCTTCCCCAAAAGAGTTGTCAAGCCCTGGGACAGGCTGTGTTGGAGTCACCATCCCTGGAGGGGTTTAAGAGATGTGTAGATGTGCTGAGGGCCATGGGTTAGTGGTGACCTGGCAGTGCTGGTTAACAGTTGAACTGGATGATCTTGGAGGTGTCTTCCAACCGAAACCTTTCTATGGTTCTTGGTAAGGAGTGAGTTAATAAGGAGCCACACACATTTTTCTCTTAGTCCACAATCAATGCAACAGCCTGTTTTCCAGCATGGATCTTTCTTTCCTACTCCAGAGGTCACAGATTGTCAGCCTTGCCTTAATGAGCTGTGTCCTGCAAATTTCACAGTCACTTCAAGTCTAATAAGGGAACCCACAGGGGTAGGGTTTTCAATTTGCTCCTCTTTCCTGGAGAGGCTGTGCCATACATCACAGGGAGCAGCTCACAGCTGGTGAGAGAAGAATTAGCTTGTATTCCCCATACAGGGATTTTATAATTCAGTGTTTATTAAGATTGGAGTCCTCTCATTTGAAAGGCCAAACAGTTTGTTTGACTGCCTGTGGGATATATTACATTAATATAGTGAACAACTGCTTCCAGGAACACATTTAGGGAGGGTGCTGAAAAGCTCTGCATGCTATGGAAACATTGGGAACAGCTAACCAAGCCTCAGGACTTGTCTAACCCAGCCTTCTGCATGCAAATTCCAACCATCATTGGAAGCCCTGTTCCCACCATCAGAACCAAGGGCTACTTCACACTGAAATGACACCTAAATGGCTAATTGGCATTTCAAATTCACTCTGCAAAAGCACAGCCTGATTGTTTCCCTCCTGTTCCAGAAGACTTCTGAAGAACATGAGCACATCTAAGCTTTACCTAAATGTACATGAAGGAAGGCATCTACCAGCTGAGGATCACTGCAAAGCAGCACTCCCTGAATATTCATTACTTCTTCCAGAGATGGGATATTCCCTTGCACACACAGCAGCAAATCACTAATGCCCAGTAACTAATGCCACTGTCCTGTGAGAAATTCAACTTCTAGCCTGAAAGGCCTGTGAAATGCCCCATTATTGGACCATATATCTATGTAACATACAGCATGGAACATATATACTCTCATGGAATTCCAGAAGCACTTGGCCAATGCTCTTAGACACATGGTGTGGCTTTGGAGTTGTCCTGTGCCTAAATAGGAGTTGGACTTGATGATCCTTGTGGGTCCCTTCCAACTTGGGAGATTCTGTGATTACTTTGGAACACCTCATGTCTCAATATTCACACAGCAAATTTGTATCTGAGATGTTTTCTCCTGGCATTTGGGAATTCAGTTGCTCTATTGAACAGAACTGAAGTATTTCATGTTGGTGTCATGTGGCATTTGCTCCTGCTTCTCCAGTAGTGTCAGCAATGAACTGTAGATCTATTTTCAATAAGTGTTTGTAGAAACAACATATAGACTGGAATTCAGTGCAAGCCCCTTCACAGTGCACAATGAGTCACCAGAAAGATGGAGAGAATGTTCTCTTTGGGAGGCAAGGATGTGTTAATTAGTAAAGCACAGGAAACCACACATGATCTAAGAGTGAAAGAAGGCTTCTGCTAACTGGTAGGAACCTTCCAAATAAAGACAAGCTAATGGAAATGTTCCTTCATCTGCCTCTCACAAACATTCCTGGTTTGGATGTTGCTGTGAATATTTCACTTGCTTTTCTGCTTAAACTGTTGGAGTTAATGTGATTTTTCAGTTAAATGAGTAACAACAAAGAGATTCCTCATCAAAGGGTGTGGCAAATATGTTAAGCATGGCTGGAAAGCTTCACCATGTGTCTCTCCATCATGCCCAAAGACTAATTACGTGCTCCCACTTCTTGCACAGAGTGGAAAGAGTGCCAGCCACACAAGAAGTAGGAGATACAGAAGAGTTTTCCAGCAGAGAGCTTCTGGTGTGCTAGAAGGTATTGAGGAACACACTCAGACCCTGCAGGTCAGCAGTGAGGTTCATTTTCATGTGCCCACTCTATAATTCCCATCAGCTCAAGGAAACATTATTAACCTTAAGCCCAGGTTTAATTTTCCAGGTCCTCCTGGAAAACCTCAAAATGTCAAGAAAGCAAATCCTCCCTTGTGTTTCTGGAATGACAGCTTCCATTGCCTAGAGAGCAGGAGAAGAAGAGAGCTTGGAAAACAAAGAAAAACAGCTTTAGCTACACCAGAGTTAATAAAAACTAAATGTCAAACAGGACAAGAAAAACTGATGTGGTACCATACAGAGGACAGGATCCATGAGAGACTCTGAGCAATGCAAAGGTCAAGAGAGGCTATAAATAAAACCTGAAGCAGACAAGATCTAGGGAGGCAGAAAGCTCATCAGAAGAGAAGAACTGCCCAGGCAACTTAATGAGTGTGTTTTATGTAAGTGGAACAATTACTGTTCCAGGTACAGAAACTGCAGTTGGGGCACAACAGCCCTATGAAGGATCCAGGCTTGGGACAGGGAGGCTGGAAAGCTGCCCAGTGGAAAAGGACCTGGAAGGAGGTAGTCAACAGTGGCTGAAGATGAGGCAGCAGAGTGCCCAGGTGGCCAAGAAGACCAACAGCATCCTGGCTTGGATCAGCACTAGTGTGGCAGCAGGACTAGGGCAGGGGTTGTCCTCCTGGACTGGGCACTGGGGAGGCCACAACTTCAATCCTGGGTTCAGTTTTGTGCTCCTCACTGCAAGAAGGACACTGAGGTGCTGGAGTGTGTCCAGAGAAGGGCAGGGAAGGTGGTGAAGGGTCTAGAGCACAAGTGTTGTGAGGAGCAGCTGAGGGAGCTGGGGTTGGTTAGCCTGGAGAAGAGGAGGCTCAGGGGAGACCTTCTCACTCTCTGCAGCTCCCTGAAAGGTGGCAGTAAGGTGGGACTCAGCCTCAGTCAGGGGTAAAGCACAAGTTCCCTGGCTCACTGTCCATTAACTCGTCAGTTATGCTGCTTTCTTAAATGTTGTAGATGATGAAACATGGCACTTTGTTCTGGGCTAGCTGTCCATCTCCACCAGCTAGGACCAGCTCTTCATTCCACTCAGAATCACAGAATCATTCTGGTTGGAGAAGCCCTCTGAGATCATCCATCCCAACCACCCACCCAGCACTGCCATGCTCACCACCGAACCATGGCCCCAGGCACCACATCTCCCTGTTCTTTGAACTCTTCCAGGGATGGTGACTCCACCACCTCCCTGGGCAGCCTGGGCCAATGCCTGAGAACCTTTCAGGGAAGAAATTCTTCCTAATGTGCCCAACTTAAACCTCCTCTGGTGCAACTTGAAGCCATCTCCTTTCACCCAAACACTCATTACCTGGGAGAAGAGCCTGATTCCCACCTGACTCCAATCTCCCTTCAGGGAGTTGTAGAGAGCAAGAAGGTCTCCCCTGAGCCTCCTCTTCTCCAGACTAACCAAGCCCAGTTCCCTGACTGCCTCATATGTGTATCTCAAGGCTTGGCCCCACTGTGGCACCTGCCCTGCAGTCACTACATGGCCAGTCCCACACTCAGTATCTTACAAGAAGCCTGAAAGCAGATGGGGAGAAAAAGCAGGCAGGGGAAGGACAGGGCAGCTATGAATCAACAAAACTTGACACTGTGGGATTAAATGTGGAAAAAAACATCTTTGCTATTGGGAGGTACTTGGAGAGTTGTTCCAGCTGCCCCCCAGGACCTAGGGTCCTGCTCCTACTTCTTCTCCTTTTCCAATTGCTGTCTCTTTATTCAGCTTGGCAGCAGAGAGGAGTTTCGTTCTGGGAAGGACAAACCCCTCCTGGCCTTCCTTCCAGGGTCCAGCAGGCAGTGACTCTCTCTGCCTGCACCTGGCATCTGTCTCTCCTCTTTCTATTCTGGGAGGAAGAGAAACAGCTGAGCTCTGCTACCCTGCTCGATGGAGGCAGATGGGGCGTGAATTCCGTGGTGATTGTGCTGCTCATTTGTTTGGCACGAGAGAACAGCCCGGAACAAACACGGGGGAGGGAGGGAGGAATGCTGAATAGCTTGGACACTCCTTACTTCTCCTCTTACTTGGACTTTCTCTTCTCATTCAGGGACAAATCTGCACGAACACAGAGGGTTATGGTTGTCACCCTGACTCTCACCAGGTATTTTATCTGTCAGGATGTTCTAATTCTATGATTTCCTATTTCCAGTAGCTCCTGAAGTGCCTTTTTTTCTCTTTTGGGCAATGGGAACAGACTTTTCAGTCTCCCTCCTTGGTTAGCTGCACATCAGGATACATATGCACTACTGGATATTTGGGTGACAAAGGTAGAAAGGGGGAAGCATTTGAATCATAGAAACATAAACCAATTCTGGTTGGAGAAGCCCTCTGAGATCATCCAGTCCAGCCATCCACCCAACACTGCCATGCTGACCACTAAACCATGGCCCCAACCAACACAATTACATGTTTCTTGAACACTGCCAGGGGTGGTGACTCCACCACTGCTCTGGGCAGCCTGGGCCAATGCCTGATAATCCTCCTGGGGAAGAAATTCTTCCTAATATCTAAGCTGAACCTCCCTTGGAGCAACTTGAGGCTGTTTCCTCTTGTCCTATCACTTGTTCCTTGGGAGAAGAGACCAACCCCCACCTGGCTTCAATCTCATTTCAGGGAGTTGTAGAGAGCAAGGTCTCCCCTGAGCATCTTCTTCTCCAGACTAGCCAACCCCAGTTCCCTCAGCTGCTCCTCACAACACTTGTGCTCTAGACCCTTCCCCAGCTTCACTGCCCTTCTTTGGACACACTCCAGCACCTCCATGTCCTTCTTGGAGTGAGGGACCCAAAACTGAACACAATACTTGAGGTTTGCTTCCTCTATGGGAGAGAAACACAGATTCAGAGAATTGTCTATTAGCCTCTCACTTTATCTGCATTTCAATTGGTAAGCTCCCAGTCCTGTCAGGATTTGAGGAACATGGTAAAATTTGAAAGGAACTTAAGATGAGGATTTTTTGGCATGATCCCCCAAAACCTTCCTGACCAGGCCAGATTGTTCAGTGGTTTCTGAGCCTAGCCCACAGCTACTGTCTGTACATGTCATAGAAACACAATTCCATTCACTGGTGAAAAGCTCTTTAAAGGAAAATATAATGAATGAGCAATGGGTCAAAAATATGATGCTTCTGCACTCAGAAATGAAGGCAAGTGTTGCTGACTTTGCACATTGCAACTGCAAAAAAAAAAAGAGCATGAAATCCTTCAAATATTCCTGCAATAGTCTTGTGCTGAATATGAATATTTCAATTACCAGATGAGCCTTGAAAGAATAGGGTGGCTTCAATTTCGAATCACCCTTCCTTAAATAACTTGCCCTATTTGATATTAATTTAGACTGGCTGAAATCCAACAGCCACTCCACATGCACTGGGTGATGATGGGACCTCCTGAGCTCAACCACCTCACTGTCCCTCCTGCTATTGCTTTGAACAGACCAACCATGGCTTCATTCAGGAGACACCGAGCTCTTGCCATCCTCTTTGGCAAGCAACCCCCTTTTCTGATGGCTCAGCTGAGCCATCTCCCCTCCTCCTTTGCCCACTGTTATTTACAGTAGTTGTTAATTTAAAGGCTCAGCTTTTTGCTGTGCAGTGCTACACCTGCCCCCTCTTTGTGTCAGGAACAGTGGCTTTGCATCAGACATGCACCTAGAGAGAAGCAAATAATTCTGTGCTGCACTGATCATCTCATTGCTACACCCACGTGAGGAAAGGTCATTGATTTTCTTCCCTTGTCCTACTTAGAGATGGACTATGATTCAAACACTTTGTGAATAAAAGTAGAGCTTTACAACCTCATTAGCACTACAGGTCCTGCTTCTGATCTCACTAAAGCAAGCATTAATTGTGAGGACTTCCTCCTGATTTTACTAGAGTTAATTAAACCAGAATTTTTGATCTCTTTTTTCTCTCACTCAGACCACCCCACTGAGCTAAATTCTCTCTTTGCTTATACCAGTGACCTCCAGTGCCTGATAAACCAGTGACATCACTGAAGTCACTCCAGAGATGCATCTGTGAAACAGATTTCAGTGGAACTTTAGATTCCATGTCTCTTGGAACAGTAGTTGCCTGTTTGTGCTACCTGGTTCTGTCTTCATCAGGATGCCTAGGCAGTCCTGGGAGGCAAATAACAAACTTCCTCTAGCAAACCTGCAGAGCAAGGCTTTACTTGTTAGCAGAAGTGATTCCACCAGCACCAGCTCAACACAAACTACCTTTGGATGTGTTTTCTTTGACAGTAAAGTCTGAGAGCTCAACCCTCACCTCCATCCCCTGAGAGCACAGCTGCTGGTGCTTAAGAACTGAGTTCTGGTCTGCTAGATGTTGGCAAAGCAGAGACCTTCTGGGCTCTCCTGGAATGTCTCCCTGTTCCCCAGGAAAGAATGATCACCCTAAATGAAAGTACAATGTGGCCTTGACTTCTTTATGTTGAGAAGTGTCAACAGAGAGGTTCTCCTGCTTCTCACACCCACCTCAATGACCAAGCATCTCTGGAAATAAGTCCTGAACCAGACTTTAAGCAGTGATCACTGTTTCACTAGCCCTGAAATGGAAAACATTGCCTCTTTTATGCATGGACTAAACACTTGCCCAGTTTCCCTGTAACTTAATTAAGTCTCCTCTCCATCATCTGCCAAGCTTCAGTGTAGCACATGCTGGCACCAAGCCTCTCATATACTGCAGCAGAGACTGCTGGCAATGCACAGAGCTTATCACAGGGTATTAATTACTTGAGCATAAATAACATTCCCTCTTATCTCAGCTTCATGATCCACTTTCTTTCTGATGGAAATATAGTCATTAGAACAAGGGAAAGCAAAAAGTGAGGGGGCAAAGCTGTGCCTAAAAACGAGTGACAGGTCTTGCAAGGAATGGAAGTGAAAGCCAGGCAAATTAAAACGAAAAGCAAAGGTGCATTTCTACCAGGCATGTTGATTAACCCCTGGAGCCAGCTATCAAAGCAAGAGCTGGATTTTTCACATCTAGATATCTTCAGATCAGGCTAAGGAACATACTTTAGTCAGAATTGACAGTGTAAGTATAGAAGCTTACATAAGAGATAAAAGTACAGAAGGCAGCTTGGCCACAGATGAGCAGCAGTGACACTGCACAGGAGTAGAACAGTTCCAAAGCAACTGAGAAAGCAAATAAATGACTGAAGAATATTGATTAAAGAAGCACTTGGCTTGCAGGATTCCCTCCCACCTCAACCCTCAAACCCTCCAACAAAAGCAGAACAACAGTAAGCAATTCTCCCTTCCTACCTCCATTCACAGCTCATTAACCCTCCTGCACTGCAAGGTGTTTCCCAGCTCTCCTGCCACAAGCAGAAAAGAATAAAGAACAAGAAACCTAGCTTGTGTTGGCTCCAAAAGGCTCCTAAGTGATGGCAGGACAAAACAACATACCTGAAGTAAAATTCTTCTCCTGACTCTGCCCTGCTGAGGGTGACAGGATGGGTTTGTGCTGTGGGATGCAGGGATTAGCTGGATGGTGCTGGAAAATCATTCAGGGTTGGACAAACCTGTAGCTTTGCTTGCAGGAAAGGAAATGTGGAGGTTGGTGCTGTGGATTTTCTTATCAGTGATACCTTTGTAGGGCAGATGGAATCGTTCAGGGCTTTGAATATGCATTTTTAGCTTGTTTACTGGGTGGGATGTGTAAATATGAACAGCGTGTTTAGAGGTTACAAATGTTTCTTGTGGAGTATTAGTTAATACTTTTGAAAGTACAGAGGCTGATGAGTGTATCATATAGACTGGATATTTATGTGGGTGGACATAGCTCAGTGAGCTGTTACAACTCATCTAAGAGATGTATTTAAATGTTCATTACAGCAAAAAGAAGGTCTATTATGCTTTTATTCCTATGGTTTATTGTCCCACATATGCTTAGGGAACAGCAGGGAACTGGATAATCCTTTCAGAGATGACAGTTCTGAATGAAATCTCTCTTGGGGATGCATTTCAGGAAAAGGAGAACACAGAATAGTCCTGGGGCAACTCTACCAATCCTAACATATAGGGGATGCAATTTTCCAGACTTGACAGCATTAGCAAAAAAAAAGTTTTCAGTGATGAAATCTCCAGAGCCATGAGCAGATGAGGTAACTTTTGGACTAGTTGACAATGGCTAGCTTTAAATTGGAGGGTAAAAAGCATGAAGGAGCAGAAAGGTGCAGCTGCAATCCAGTGTAATTTCCAAGTTTTCCATCTCTGGCATCACTTCAGGGAGGCAGTGAGTCCTGTCTCAAGCAGGATGGAGCTGGACCAGCCAGCTCCTTGGGTAGAGCTTATGCAACATCCCTCTGAGGAGCTGAAATTGCCTCTGACTTGCACAGAGCAGTGTTGCTTCCCATTACTATCTCCTGCATCAGGAGTTCAACTGCAGAACAAAAAATCCAGAAGAGTAATTTGGAGACATAATTCTTTTGCAGAGGCAGGGTGAGGAGGCAGGGTCTCACAAAAAAGAACAAACCCAGGCAGGAAACCTCTCCTATTTTTCTCCCTCTGCTCCTCTGAGGTTTAGTATGGAAAAAGAGCAGAAAACCTAAAATCCTAGAAGCATTCTGGTTGGAGAAGCCCTTTGAGATCGTGGAGCCCAAACACCCACCCAACACTGCCATGCTCACCACTAAACCATGGTCCCAAGCACCACAGCTCCATGTTTTTTGAACTCTTTCAGGGATGGTAGGAGACCTTTTTGAAAAATCCAACTCTCTCCAAGTCTGCAAGATGCTTCCTAGCACTGCTGAGCACTTCAGATAAAGTCCCATCATGACTTACTGTATACCACCATGGTAATTGCTATATCCTGGAGGCCAAGCTGGCTGCTGGCTCTAAGGTAGTAAGGACAACAGAGTCATGCCATGTCCATTTTCCCATCCTTCTCAGAAAGAAAGACAAATTTCTCTTGTATCCACATTGCAACATCAGGTCACTAATTAAATAGTGCCCCTGACCCCTAGAGAGAGTATTCTCCTCTTTGTTTGCAGGTCAGTTACATCTTTTCTTTCTGTTTCCAGCTGATCTTGTCTTTGTATTAGTATCAAGAGGCAAACCCATATTTAAGATTCCTGCTGTGCAGCTCAGTCCCTCCCTAGGACAATGTATATTTAATTCATAGACATCCATACATTTCCATTCCTATATATAAAATAACTCCTGCACATTGTATATTCTTCATCCCATTGTGATAAAGAAGTAACCTGCAGATACCATCTCATTTTCAGCAGGTTTTGGGGGGCAAGGGCAGACTTTTTCCCCAACAAGGCTATTTTTCTCCCTGTGTTGTTCCAACTTGTGGAAGCTTTTCTTCTCACAGCCTAGTTTTCTTCAGCCCATCTCTGGACATGACAATCCTCCCTGGGGAAGTATGGTTCAAGTGCTTACCTCTTTGTAAAGGCCAAAATAGTCAACTCCATCTGGTGCTGCATAGGAAGAGTGATTTGATTGAGCTGTAGGGCAAAGCATCCCTAAAACACTTGAAGGAGTTACTGGGAAGCAGCATGAGACCTCCAGAGATCTTATTCCTCCCTGAGAGATGGGAACTCATCCTGGATTTGGACACCAGATGGCTTCAGCAATGCCAGTGTGTGTCCCCAATACCTATAGGAACATTAGTGCCTAAACCTCTATTTAAAGTATGTACTTTACAGAAGAGCAGAGAGTTTTGCAAACTGTTACTCACTCTACCTGCTCCAGGGGCTGTCTGAGAGTCCAGAACATTTCCAGCTCTCAGGTGGCTACTTGCCTTGTACCCAGGCTGAAACTGGGACATCCAGGCAAGAAGGAAACCTTCACTGGGGCAAGATCTAAGCTTTCTCTGACCATGGGAAGCCTAAGAAATGTGTCAGAGATTGCATGGCAGGAGTACCCACAGACAGCACTTCAGCTTCAGAAGACACCAAAACCATCAGATAAACACACTAAAGGGTTGCAGGGAAAGTTGTCCTGCTAGTATCAGACATTTTACAGGAAATAAATCATAACTGTGAACCTGGAGGAGTCATTGTTATCTATTGATAAGAATCATGAAGGCAAACCACATCACTACAGAGCAGAGAGGGTTTTTTTCCTCTTCTTTTAATTTAGCAGTAACAATGTTTACAATACATTGACTCACAAATTAAGTGAAGGTATGAGGCCACATTCTTCATACTGAGATGGGACATTCTGGGCTTGGACTTTTTAAATACCCTCTCAAGGGGGAAGAGTTCTCAACACCCAACGAACACCTTTTGAAACAGCCAGTGGTGGGGATCTCAACTGTAACGGTGACGCTACCCAGTGAGCCTTGTCCATGGAGATCAAAACACTTGGCAAACAAGTGCAAAGCTCAGAACCTCACTAAAAGGGGAGGGAAACTGAGGCATGGTGCTGTGCAGTGACTTGCCAGGATCAAGCAGCTGGCAGCAGAGTTTTGGCCATAAATCTCAGCTCTCTGACTCCCAGTCAGCTCCCGACTTGCCACGCCACAGTCTCCCAGGAAGGGTAGGTAGGTATCTACTGTCCAGCAGTTCACGTGTTATACAGGTATATCTTCTTTCACTTCTCCTGCTGTGCCATTGGCTCCATTCAGACCTGCTGGCTCCCTGCCTTCTTCCTCTTCTTCTTCTTCTTCTTCCTCTTCTGCTGGCTCTGCTTCTCTGCCTCCGCTCAGGAGGGTGGTACTGGAGAGGTGGCTGAGGAGCTGGCCCTCCCGGCGGGACTCGGCCAGCTCTTTGGCACAGCACACAGGGGTGTTGGTCTCATAGGTGCTATGGAAGCTGTTGTAGTCAACTTCATAGAAGTCCTTCTCCAGGGTGAGGACAGGAGTGAAGCGATGTCCCCACAGCACCTCGGTGTCCATGTAGGAGCTGCGAGCCTGGCAAGTCATCCCTAGGGAGAAAGAGAGGGGTGGTGAATGCAAAGCTTCCTTACATGCTCACCCAAGCACTTCTTTCATTTAAAAGCACTTTCATGTTATCTCCATACCTGATTGCTCTGGGACACAGAAAAGGTCTTCACTTAACAAGCCTCACAAAAGCCTCTCTCAAGAGAAGTTGAGCACTCAAAGGAAAAGAGATGGCTTCATCACAGCATCTTCGGACTGTTTCCTGAACCTTGAGCTTAGGGCTTTCAACTCTGCTGCCACTAAGAAGCTTCTCTCTCTCCTCACATTGCTCTGTGGAGGTGTTGCTTGGGTGGCTGATACTAACAGCAGTTTTGGTGAGTCATGCTAGAATGACATCCAACCCTGCCAAAGGACCTCCAACCCTGCTCCACCCTGCCCCTAAGCAGATGGAAGCACTGCCCTGCACTCCCACTGCACCTGACCCCCCTGTCCCTCTTCATCTATAGCAGTAAGGCCAATTCCCTCCTGCACTTTGGTTAAGACACCAAAGATGTCCAAAAGGTGGAGAGGGCAACAACTCCTAATGATTTCTATGGCAAGCTGGCTTTTAAGTATCTCTGGAAGGTTCCATTCAGATGCATTGGGTTGGCAGAACCAAACCCCACAAGACCACAAAGACAAGCTGATAAGCACATTGAGTTCCATGTGTTAGTGGATTGTGGATTGGATGAACAGCAGGCTGTATGAAACTGGTATTTTGCCCAGCTGCTTCTCACCCCCAAAGATCAGAGTTTGTTTATTTACACTGAAAAAGTTTAAAGAGAAGCTTTGGAGAGTAGAGATAAATGTTCAGCACTGGTGTAACTGTGAGCAAGTTCTCCTGGAATCACCTGCCCATGTCAAGGATGGCTTCTCTTCTGAATCTTTGCCTTCTGCTTTTCCTAATTATGTTATAATTTTGGAATTAATTCTGATGAAGTTTGGAAAACCTGGCCTTGCAAGGTGTTCCCACTGTTCTCTTTTGGAGGGTGAGAGACAGGCCTGACTGGAGTACCTTCAAAACATGCACCTGACCCAGTTCCTGGCCAACGCTTCCAATGCTAGCTCCTGCAAAGTACAGGAATCTGAAGCAATGCATAGAGGAGAAAATACCAGTGTCAGGTGCTTCAGGGATAAGCATGTCATGTATTCTCACCACGTGAGCTTAGCTAAGTGTCTGAAACCTCAGAGCAACCAGAAAAAACTCCTGTCCTGAAAGAAACAACCCAAACCCAGAGAAGTCACCTTTGTGCAAAGAGGAACATCTTGTTCTCATGATTGCTGCAGTCCATCAAAGGACACTCAGACAAGCTCTCTGGAAAGATTTACTTGCCTCTTACTGCTCTCCTTAGTTTAATGCTGTCCAAACAAGAGTATATTAGTTGCTTTTGGTTCCTGAGAGGGGAAGAAGAGGGACAGTGACACATGCAACACTGAGACATTTCCAGTTCTCTACCACAGACTGAAAAGCCAATTTTTCCCCCCAAGAAGAGCTGCAGGAGAATTTGCTTCTGGGCAGGAACAACAAGTACAGAGTTAGTCATAGTGTTCTATCTTGTCTGCTTCCTGGCCAGGAAGGGACTAAGAAGTGCAGAGCCTGCTATGAAAAATCCAATAATGGAAGAAGAAAATCACCCCAAGTGATTCTCCTTAAGGAGAAGCTCAGAAAATGTTCTTGGGAAAATATCAGCTCTTGCTTTACAAGTAAAAAGATCATGGAGAGCACTCCTGACTGCATGGTGAGAGTGTGATGTGCAGCAGCACCTGCCCTGGGCTCCTCAAACCTCAAGGTGAGGTCTGGTTCACCTTCCCTCCCTTCTAGCAGCCAACAAAGAGCAGCTCATGGAGTCCTATCTCCTAGTCCTACTAGGAGAGTTGTGTCACTGACCCTCATCACACTGTTGTCCTCCCTGGGCAAGGGCTTTTCCAACAGGCTGTTCTGAGGGGCAGTAATGCAGGGTTGCAGGGCTAATCCCACTAACTGAGGGAGGCCAGCCTGGGAGACAGCCAGCAGTGTTTGTGTATGGATGGAGACAGTTCAAACCACAGAATAGAATCATAGAATTACAGAATCAGAGAATGGGTTAGGTTGGGACTTTTCAAGGTCATCTAGTCCAACCCCCTGCAGGCAGCAGGGACATCTCCAAGTAAAGCAGGTTGCTCAGAGCCCCAAACAACCTGACCTGGAGTGGTTCCAGGGATGGGACATCTGCCACCTCTCTGGGCAACCTGGGACAGGCTCTCACCACTCTCATCCTTACATCTTCTGTAGATCTCCCTCTTTCAGTCTCAAACCATCAATCCTTGTCCTGTCATAACAGGCCCCACTAAAAAGTGTCCCCATCTCTCCTACAGGTCCATTAAGTACTGAAAGGCTGCACTGAGGTCTCCCTGGAGCCTTCTCTTCTCCAGGCTGAACAACCCCAACTCTCTCAGCCTGTCCTCACAGCAGAGGACTTCCAGACCTCAGATCATTTTTGTATCCTCCTCTGGACCCACTCCAGCAGGTCCATGTCTCTCCTGTGCTGAGGACTCCAGAGCTGAACCAGAACTGCAGGTGAGGTCTCCCCAGAGCACAGCAAAGAAGAGGGGCAGATCCCCTCCAGTAAACCAACCCTTTTTTCCTTTAGACAGAGCTAGCTTTTCACCAGGAATCACAAAAACCTTCAGGTGCCTCCTCCAAGCCCTAAGCCCATTCAGAGCCCAGCAAAAGAAGCAGAAGAGGAGATCACTTAGGCTCACAGGATTAGTTCCTGTGAATGAATTCTCATCATGGCTTTCTAACTGCTGTATAAAGGTATCATGTAAAGGTCCCCAAGGCCAAGATGGGATGTCTCTGCTAAATGTGGGGGCCTGAGGCATCCTAAGGGAACTCCTGTTTTATAATCAGGGCCTGAAATAGCTCCTTCCCTGAGGGGGAGTACCTGACAGTGAACCTGAACTCCAGAGACACCATCCTGCTTATCTCCTGCTGTCAGTAGTCAGTCAAAGAAGGAACAGTAAAAAGATTTCAGCAGCCAAATACTGCACACTGCCAGCTTCCTGCTGTCCTGCTTGCTGTCACCCCAGGGGGACCAAGAGCCAGCACAATAAGACAACTTGTAATTGCTCCATAATCCCATTCAAATATTCCTGTTTAGCACATGTGCAGTGGTGTTTTAATTGCGTGGGGACACACTGCTTGGCAACTCCTACATCACCCAGTAAACAACAGCATTGTCTCTGCCTCACATTCCATTAAGTGCCTGCTTTGCAGGCTGCCCTGTGCTCTCCAACCCGGTTAATTAATGCATCTGTAATGTCCCTAGCTAATTATTGCCTCTGGAGCTGCAAAAAGATGACAGGAGAGGTGTGGAAACAATAAACCTTACTTTTAGCACGAGCACATGGATGCAGCCGCTTTCCCCTCAGGCACAACGTGCACTGTGCCCTCTGTGCTCTGGGTATGGCTTAGCTGCAGCTTGCAGTGGGGTGGAGATGTCCAACTCTCCAAAGTTCTTGCAGAAATAATCACAGTTATTATGGCCCAGATAAAGGCCTTTTCTTAAAGCAGACATAACTGCACGTTTTGGTTTCCAGTGGTACAGATACTTGGTGTAGGAATAGAGAAGTGGTGTTTGGTGACTGGGGCATTTCAGTAGATCCTCGTTTCCCCTTTGTCAGTCAAGGAGATGCACTGCAAAACTTCCTTAAAAACAAAGTCATAAAGATTCTTATTTTTCAAGTGCATCATATTTTCCAGACAGCAAGACCATTAGAAGTCTAATTTTCTCCTAGATAATCTGGTTTTTAAATGAAAAAAGAGTATGTTTAATCCAAATTTGCACAATCTGTCACTGGAGGAGAATGTGAAATGACATGTAAAATCTTCAGCTTTCAGCTGTTAGTTACAGCTCTCTCAGCTCTTAATTCAGCAGCTTAGCTTCCAGCTGCAAACAAAACTCAACTGCAATTGAAACCAGAAAAAAACCCCAAACAACAACAAAAGTTTGTAGAAAGCTCTAAGCAGATGCAGCAAGGTTTCAATAAAGCTGGAACCAGTTCCAGGCTCATTAGAAAGCTGGAGACCAGAGGACTGTCTCCTGGTTTCAAGTCCTGCAATAAGCATTTCCTAGCATTTTCACAGTAATTTCATTAGAGCAGAATCCTAAGAAGTGGATTTGTTTTGGGCTGTTGGCTGGAGTCACTACCTCAGAGATCAGGAGTGGAGTTTGTGCACATTCCTCTTTAAAGCAGCCCCAGATGCCTTCCTCAACAGCTTGGTTCTGGTCTCCAGTAGATGAAGAGCAACATTGCTCTGGGTATTAAACCAAATGTTTCATTACATTGGAGAGCAGAGTCACTGGGAAGACTGGTGTGCATAATAGGTCTCAGGGACCTCTCCCAGTAAGACATTTCTCTGTCACCAGACCCAGCTGGGATCAAGCAGCTTACAGGTTACCAGAGGCAGAGGGACGTTCACAGGGGCTGACAAGAAGCAGTTAGTCAGTGGCTGGCACAGCCTGGCTTTTCTGCAGTGTACTCTCTGGGAGTTGCAGATTGCAGAACGTTTCACTGCTCACCATGCCACTGATTATGCAAGTGGAGCAGAGGCTTCTTCTCTGCCAGGTTCTAGGAGAAGAGGAGATCACGCCGGAGTTCCAGGTCTCCTATCCCCTCCGGTTACCAGTTAGAATCAAACTGCATCATCACAGCCCAAATCTAAATGCATTTGCAGCTCTTTGCTTATCCAGAGGTGAACCAGCAGCCTCTGGAGGATGTATAGTTTCCTCAAACAGACCTTCATGGCCAGGACCTTTAATGGGAGAGGGCAAGAGGACCACAAAGCATCATCAACCAACCCAAGAAATCGCCATAGGCTTCAACATGACCGCATCAACTGTACAGTTGAATCGTTCAGCACTGCTACGTGGCCTGAACTTTCTCAGTGGGTAGAGATATCCCAAGCCCTAGGGCTGTCAAGACAACATTTTTCATCAGCCTAAAATTAACTCTCCTCATTTAAATGCCACAGAGCTCAGCGATTATCTGCTGGTGAAATGTCATGTGGCTGCTGACTGTGTGTTTGCCATCTTCGCTAGGGTCTCTCTGCAGCTCAGGCACAGATACTGCTGGAAGTGATTTCACTTCTCTGTCCTTCTTTTCATACACTGTTGGACACAAGGGGACTTTTCCCTTCCTGCTGGATGCACACAAGCTGCATAATACACTCTCTGCTCCACCTACATGTCAGGAGCAGAGGAAGGACAGATGGACTCTGAGGTACAGTGACAGCCTGATGGCAGTTAGGATGGCAAAGAGTAGTCAGTTACAAGAAATGGAAGTTCCATCACTCTAATTAAGCAATGCATGTCTTTAGATTAGCATCAGCACCTGGATAGTTCCAAAATCTATTAGTCCCTTTGCGTTAATTAGACCAGAGAACACTGTAACCTCCAAGAAGTCAATATTCCTTCAATTTGAAAGGGAAGAGTGGAAGGTAAGAGCATGATCCTCCAATTATTTGTGCTTGTCTCCTTCAGAAGAGGACATGTCTGGGCTTGATTCACTTTGATTTTCATGTAATAGGATTTTAATTTATCTGAGTGCTCCCCAGGTAAGTAAAGCCCCAGGCACTGGGAAAGGTAAGTTCCTTATGATTTAAAGATCTTGGATTCAACTGCCACGTCTCACCAGGCAGAACCTGAGCACCAAACTCACGCCATGTGACGCTTTAAGTCCCTTACAAAGGTATTTATCCTGACTGCAGAGGCACCTAAGATGACTGACCTGCCAGCATCCACCTCTGGAGAGCAATTCAGCTCCTGAAAGGAATGATTGGAGAAGTCTCTCTCTTCCCTTTAACTCTATAAGCAGTTTCTGCTACAGTTGTGCATGGTCCTTGCAGAAAAGAAAACTTCCTTATATGCAAAATGAAAACAAAGCCAAGATGACAGCCCAAATCAGATGAGGAATGCAGGAAAACTCTAGTTAGTGATTTCATCCTTGCTTTGTTCTCCCATGAAAATCCTGATTAAGTTCTTGGTCCTGTATTTGCAGCCAGGAAGCTTTACTATGTAAAGGTGGATAAACTGAGGTGCCAAAAAGCTGCTGTTTGCCTGCACTCTTACAGGGACAGGATGAGCTAAATTTCTTCTAATCATTAAACCATTAAACTTCTTATCACACAGAGACTAGCCAGAAATCTATATTTCATAAACTCTTTTTCCTAAGAGGTTATTAAAACTTCATTTAGTAACTGGACTAATTAGGCATCTGGACTGTCTCTTGTAGCTTATTTAACAGTGATGGGAAAAAGAGATAATGGAAGCCAGTGAGGACCAAGACTGGAGTGACTGGCACTGATGTCTCTGTGCCCAGACCATAACCACTCTGGGCACTGTAGGTACAGAATAAGGTTTGCAGGTCAGCTACTGACAAATCAGGGATTGGTTAACTGTCAGCAGTGTTGCTGGAGGAGAAGAGAGCCTCTTTGTGTTGCCTGACAGAAGGTCTTGCAGGACATGCAGACTGTGTGATCATGTGGAGTGTGGCTTATGGAAGAAGTAAATAAATACATCAACAAACCAGGACTCTCCAAAGTTCTCTAACTGAATCAGCCAAATTCTTCCTCATAACCCAGCTGGCTCTGTGTGCTCATGGAAGGGGAGCTCTGAACCTTCACTGCTCTTCCACGTTCCAGCAGCCTTGCTTTGTGCACTGTGTCCAATTCAGGATCAGGAGGGTTTAGCCAGTAGCAGCCTGGACCTGCTCTGCCAACAGGATAGGTTTGACTTTTCACTGACACCATGGGAAGGAGAGAGGCAGTGAAATAAAAACTGTATTTACTTTGCAAACTCCTTCTCCACTGTCACTTCCCTCTTCCTGCAGGTCTGATTTGGGCCAGCTGATCTGGACAAATGTCCCTTTCGGATGAGGCAAAAGAGAATTAACTGCCCCAAGTGATCTCTGTGACCAATTCATTGCCAGCAGGGTGCCCAGGTGGCCAAGGAGGCCAACAGCATCCTGGCTTGGATCAGCTCTAGTGCAGCAGCAGGACTAGTGCAGCAGCAGGACTAGGGCAGAGATTGTCCTCCCAGCCTGGGCACTGGGGAGGTTACACCTGGAATTCTGGGTTCAGTTTTGGGCTCCTCACTGCAAGGAGGACATGGAGGTGCTGGAGTGTGTCCAGAGAAGGGCAGTGAAGCTGGTGAAGGGTCTAGAGCACAAGTGTTGTGAGGAGCAGCTGAGGGAACTGGGGTTGGTTAGCCTGGAGAAGAGGAGGCTCAGGGGAGACCTTCTCTCTGCAGCTCCCTGAGAGGATGTGTAGTAAGGTGGGGGTTGGTCTCTTCTGCCAAGAACAAGTGATAGGACAAAAGGAAATGGCCTCAAGTTGCTCCAGGGGAGGTTCAGGTTAGATATTAGGAAGAATTTCTTCCCCAAGAGGGTTATAAGACATTGGCCCAGGCTGCCCAGGGCAGTAGTGGAATCACCACCAATGGCAGTGTCCAAAAGCCATGGAGATGTGTTTCTTGGAGCCATGGTGTAGTGGTGAGCATGGCAGTGTTGGGTGGGTGGTTAGATTCAATGGTCTTAGAGGTCTTCTCCAACCAGAATGATTCCATGATTCTGTGGTCAGTAGCACTCTGAGTGAGCTGCTGCTTTCAAGATGCCCATGAGGCAGAAATCCTTCAAGTCAGAACACTTCTCAACACTGGTTTTGTCCTGACAGTGGTCATTTCACTCAGCAAAGATCACAAGGGCTGTACCTCAAAGTTAGGTCTCCCATTGGCATTTCTTGACCTCTCATGGAGTCACAGTGCCTCAAACACACTGAAATATTGCCTGGAAAGACCCTGGCAGGGCTGTCTGCCACAGCTGGCTCTGGGGGTGAGTGGTGGAACAGCTGTGGGTCCCCAGAGAGCCCTCACTGCAAAAACACAATGTTTATTTTCATTTTCAGCAAAATAAACCCATCCCATTGTAGGCTGGCTGGTCCATTCCTTGTGTGTTGCTATTCTTCAGTGTGTTGTTATTTATCCTGTTAAAAAGTCAAGTCAACTTGAAAACAAAAACATGGGTTTAAACCACAATGTTTCCTTTGTAATAATAACAATCATACAGAAAACCCAACTTGAAGTGTTTAGGAAATTCAAGTCAACTTGAAAACAAGAACATTGTTTTAAACCACTAGGCTTCCCTTTGAAGAAAACCCTAATGATTTGAAGTGTTTTAGCTCTTCAGAGTTGATTCTACACTTTTCCTTTGGATCTGTTTACCATCTTTGCCTTCCACTGGGTCAGGATGAAACTGAGATGTCACAAAGGAGAGATACTTGTTGGAGAGGAGACACCACATTCCATGCATGGGGGGTGTGTGGCTGGTTAAAGCTACTGGAAATAGCTGTAAAATTGCTGTGCTAAATTTTCAGTGAAAAATATTCAGGTTTGTAGCCTTTGATCCTTTCTACACTGACAATCACCTTTGTGACCTGCTCTCCAGATACCTCATGAAAAAGTCCAGCAGTGCAGGATACATTCAGGGGATGATTTGCTGCTGTTGTGCACCAGGAACAGAGCTCTATGTACTGACCTCTTCTACCTCCAAGCACTCTGGTGCTGGTTCCTAATTTTTCACAGGGGTTACTAAGGAAACAAATGTAATGGTTTCAAGTTGTGCCAGAGGAGGTTCAGGTTAGATATTAGGATGAATTTCTTCACTGAGAAGGTTATTTAGCATTGGTCCAGGCTGCTCAGGGAGGTGGTGGAATCACCATCCTTGGAAGTGCCCAAAAAACATGCAGATGTGGTGCTTGTGGCCATGGTTTAGAGGTGAGCATGGCAGTGTTGGGTGGATGGTTGGACTGGATGAACTGAGAGGTCTTTTCCAAACATAATGATTCTGTGATTCTATGAAATGTTCTGCTGCATTTTATACAGCCCTGAGCCTGACAAGCTTGTAACAGTGCTATGTTTTAATAGAAGTCATGCTGCAAGTAAATGAGACCATTCCCTGAAAGAGATGGGGCTTGAACAATAAGGTAAGAAGGAAAGAACCACAGGGATATGATGGTAATGGATTTTAAGGTATGGAGGTAGGGATTAATAACCCTCAAACTGCTTTATCAACATTAGGAAGTGTGAGGACAAAGCAGAAAAGCACCAATCCTGTGCCACTCTCCTTGTGGCAAAATATAACCAACCCCCAGTTACCATATGCCATTCAGAAAAACCAGCTCAGCCTCTGAAGCAGATAACAGCATCCTCTGAGCTCTGCCCTGCTCTAAGTTCCACACAAACTGGCTCTTCTAGCTCCAATTTTGGGATTTCACAGCCTGTCTTCTGAGACCAGAATAATTCTTTGTCACAGATGTATGCTCCTTAATGTCATTACATGCTGGCCTGTACAATCCCTCTGGGAGAGGAGCCCATTTGTAAAGCAATATTATTCCCATGCCATGCTTTTAATTTGGAGGTTGTTATTGGTAATGACTTCCTCTCAGACATATCCAGCAGGGGCTGAGCTTTCAGCAGAGGAAGGCAGAGCTGTAGCTGTTCAAACAGGATTTGATAGAGTCACTGTGTGATGAGGAAAGAGGCTTTGGACAAACAGGGAACCACATTCCCTGTTCAGATTAAGAGGTTCTAGTATCTAGCAAACCTTTAAGCTACAAAACAAGCTCCCATCCCAAATCTTTGCCTTTGATAGACTTTTCCACCCACTCCCTCTTTTTCCATATCTCTACAGTCCTCTACTGGGACAGAATATTTGCCTGGTAACTCCAGCTGAATCCCACTTCTGCAATACAGAGCTCCAAGCCAGCTACAGTGCAATCCACACACAACCTCCCACCAGCTCTCTTTGGAAAGTCACCCAGTGGCCACAAGGAGATACTGGGAAGCTGAATGAGCTCTAAAGAGATGCCTTGAAGAGTGAAGGTCTGGGATACAGGAATTTGAGAGCCTGTTTCCCCTTACCTCTGGCTGATTGAACACTAACAAGGACAAATTGCAAAAGAAAAAAGGATCCTACTAATAGTAAGGAAGGGCCAGGATCTGTGAGGCAGCTGCTGATACCAGGCCGATCAAGCTGAAAACCCTTGCAGGTGTTTCAGAGAGAAGCCATCACAGAATCTCAGAATCTCAGCATGGTGGGGGTTGGAAGGGACCTATGGGGATCATCCAGTCCAACCCCCTGCTAAAGCAGGGTCACCCACAGCAGCTTGCTCAGGGTCACCTCCAGCTGCCTTGGCAATCTCTCCACACAAGGAGACTCCACAGCCTCTCTGCAAAGCCTGGGCCAGGGCTCCAACACCCTCACAGGAGAGAAGTTTTTCCTTCTGCTCAGCGGGAACCTCCCGGCTTCCAGTTTGTGCCCAGTGCCCCTTGGGCTGTCCCTGGGCACCACTGAGCAGAGGCTGGCCCCAGCCTCTTGCCCCCAGCCCTTGCTGAGCATTGAGCAGCTCCCCTCTGAGTCTGCTCTTCTCCAGGCTAAGCAGCTCCAGGGCTCTCAGCCTTTCCTCCTGCCAGAGATGCTCCAGTGCCCTCAGCATCTTGGGAGCCTCTGCTGGACTCTCTCCAGTAGTTCCTTGTCCCTCTTCAACTGGGGAGCCCAGACCTGGATGTAGGTCTCCAGATGTGATTAGGGAAGAGCAGAGGGTGAGGAGAACCTCCCTCGACCTGCTGGTCACACTACTCTTCATGCAGCCCATTAAGGAGCCCCTTGGCCTTGGCCATGAGGGCACACTGCTGGCTTATGGTGAACCTATCCCTCCTCAAGGTGGACTCACCCCTCCCAAGATAAAACACTTGGTTCACAGTTCCACCTCTAAGTAAAATCCTTAAACACTAAAGGGCAAACTCACCCAGAAAAGCTTTGTAACATCTCTGACTCTTTGTTTCCACAACTCTGTGCTTCCTGTGGCCCCATTCTCCTTAAAGACCCTGGTTTGACCAAGGCATGCTGCCAACTTTTGAAAGCCTGCCTTAAGGGAACATCACCATCCCTGGGTGCTTAAAGACTGCATCTCAAGCAGCTTAAAACACAGTTGGTGTGCTAGAAACACATCAGACAGAACCTGCCAGCACCTCCTCCAAGCTTGGAACAAATCAATGAGCTGCAAGTGGTAAAACAACCTCATGGTGCCATGACTTCTGGGTGAGACTCCAGAATAGAAGCATCCTCTTCCCTAGCCAGATCCCTAGTAGATGTGCTGTATCCTACCTGTGGAAAGGAGCCTGGAGGCCTTAGGGTCCACACTGCCACCTCCCTTTCCTACACTTTGGAAAGCTGAGGCACACAACTTTTCCAGATTTGTTATGTATGGACACAGAAGACTTTCATCACACTCCCCAAATACACCCTTAGGAGGAAACTGGGAATCAGCTGAGGAGATCTCCTCATCTACCCATTACACAGCATTGCTTGAAGCTGTTAAACAGCTACTGGGCTGCAAGAGTCACAAAAGCAGTTGCTGTATTTTTTCCTCTTTGAGATCCTTTGGAAGGGTTATGTCCTGCCTCATGTGCAAGTCACCCAGTTTCAGCCCACTCTGGTTTATGGGATATAGCATCCTTGGGTACTCCCTTCATAGCCTCCATTAAAAAGCCACACTGCAGCAATACCTAAAATAGCACAGTTACAGCCAGTTTTTAATACAGAGGAGAAATGGAAAAAGATTTGTGCCCTGAATGTTGATCAGAGGAAACAGGATCACAAGAGACCTCATGAGTTCCTTTAGTCCATTCCTTCTTTTTTCCATGGATCAGCTCTAAGTGATTATGGACGCTTCCTTAACTAACCCCTTCAACTGAATCCCTTGTGAAAGGAGTGTGAAGCACCACTACAGGAGCTGAAGGACCCATCTTTTGATTGCTGCTCATCTCAAACCACAACATCTCAGCCAAATCAGTCACTACAGAAGGACAAATCCCAACATGTTCTTAGTCCTGCTGCCAGTAAAATCTTAATGCCAAAGCACACTCCCTTTTTTCCCCTTCCTCCCTCAACATTGTGACTGCTTTTTGACAAGTCCTTACCTGTTGCTTCCACCATTCCTTCCAGGATGACCACAATTTCAAACTCCTCCTTCTCCAGCTGGGTGCGGGACATCTCCCAGAAGGGGCTTTTCTCATTGATTTCATGAGAGATGATAAGAGGTGACACCAGGAACAATCTGTCATCTCCAGTGTCAAATCCCACGTTGATGTCTGTTTGGTTCAAGGGAATAAACTCTCCTTCTTTGGTCTGTTTGGACTTAATCAGTTTGGCTCTAATGGAAGCCTCGACAATGTGGGAATTGCGGAGGTCTCCAACCCGGAACATGAGACAGAGCTTCTCATCCCTCAGGGAAATCACGGCGTTGTTAGAAAACATGAGGGTTTCAGCCCTCTTCTTTGGTTGGCTGATCTTGACAAACATGCATCCCACCATGAATGCATTGACAATGGAGCCCAGGATAGCCTGGATCAGGAGCAGGATGATGCCCTCGGGGCACTTCTCCGTGATGACCCTGTAGCCATAGCCAATTGTCGTCTCAGTCTCGATGGAAAAGAGGAAGGCAGAAACAAAGCCACTGAGATTCTCAACACAGGGGATCCAGTTCTCATCTTCCAGGTGGTCCAGGTCTCCCCGGATGTAGGCGATGAGCCACCATATGAACCCAAAAAACAACCAGGTGATGGTGTAGACCATCGTGAAGACCAGGAGATTGAAACGCCACTTGAGGTCCACCAGCGTTGTGAAGAGGTCGCTGAGGTACCGGTAGGTCTCCTGGACGTTGCCGTGGTGCACGTTGCACTTGCCGCTCTTCTCCATGTAGCGCTGCCGCGGCTTCTTCCCTTCTGCTGAGATGAGGCGGGTTCGGTCGGTGGCGATGGGGACATCGTCCCGAGCCTGTTTGGGAATCTTCTTGGGCTCTCTGGATGCCACTCCGATGTCCATGTCCTGGTTCATGAAGATCCTAGAGTCTCCTGCCATGGCTGGGCTGCAGGAGGCAAAGAAAGAAAGTTCAAGAGAGGTGGAAAAGAGCTGAGACCAAAGCCATTGTGTCTGACTGCCAGAGCAGGACGACAAACAGGGCAAATATTTGTGCTACAGTGACAAAGTTTGCCCCATGCTGGGTACAGTCTGGTTCTACATCAGGAAAGTTTTCTCCTAGGGCCATGTCTTTCCTCCTACTGTGGTTTTGGGAAACACTTAGAAAGGTTCAGCTCTTCTCTCACAACAGCCACTTGCTGCATACGTGCTGCATGGAGCTGGATGTTAAATACTGATTCATTACACAGAGTCTCTTCGAGCATCAGTCAGCTGCCAGTTACTACTGGAACCTCAGAATATGGTGACAGGCAAGATCTGGGAGTTATGAAATAGGTAAATCACTGAATCCCAGCATGGGATGGAACCCTTGGGGAACATCTAGTCCAGCCACCCTGCTCCAGCAGGGTCTCCCACAGCAGCTTGCTCCAGCTGGGGTTGGAATCTCTCCAGAGAAAGAAACTTGAGGTTTTCCTCTTGTTCAGGTGGGACCCTCTGGGTTCCAGTTTGTGCCCAGTGCCCCTTGGCCTGTCCCTGGGCACCACTGAGCAGAGTCTGCCCTAAGCAGCCCCAGGGCTCTCAGCCTTTCCTCCTCCCAGAGATCTTCCTAGACTCTGCTGTACTCTCTTCAGTAGTTCCTTGTCCCTCTTCAACTGAGGAGCCCAGAACTGGACCCAGAACTCCAGATGTGGCCTGATTAGGGCAGACTAGAGGGGGAGGAGAAAGTCCCTCAACCTGCTGTCCACTCTCTTCTTCATGCACCCCAGGAGCCCATTGTTACAAATCTCATTACAGCATTTGAGGTTTGTGGTATGGATTGGGCTTTTTTGGGGGTTTTTCCTTGGTTCCAAAGTAATGATACATTGACATATTTTCAAGAGGGATTGGAGTTTTTTGATGCCTCAAGTTTTGGTTACATCCCCAGAGAAACCTTAGAAATTAAGAGTGAATGCTGAGCACTGAGCACCAGCCTACCTAAATCTCATGTAAGTCTAAATTATGCATGAAGGTTTCCCTTGCAGTCAGCAGAGAAAGGCTCCTCTAGGGATAACTCTGATTTCAGGAGTGCTGAATCACCTTCAGGAAGTACCCCTCCTCTCCCCCCCCTAAATTCTTCTGGGATCCTGGTCTCCAAAAGTGAAAGAGGTTTTTAATTTACACCTGAACTACGTGTCTGAAGGTGTGATGAATCCAGGCTGACTGTTAATTGGATATAGCAGATGCCACCTCTTTACTCCAGCTGACCTTAGTCAAAGCCACCAGAGACCTTGAAGAGACAGCAATGAAAACCCACTCTTGAGATGCAAAACTACTGCTTAGCAAGGTACAACTAACTAATCCCAAATGGTGGCTGGTTCTAACATAACATCCTGTTTACCAAGATGATTAGATACTCCTTTAAAACAGCCCACATATGAAACATGAGTCTTGTCTCTGAATGCAGGGCACAGACAAAACCTTTGTGAAAACATCTAGGAAGCCTTAGGGATATCAAAGGTAGAGCAGCAATATTCTCCAGGCAGCTCATTCTCTGCATTGTCCTCTGCAAATCCTATTAAAACCTAACTAAATCTATTACTGCTCCCTGTATCTTTAATCTTCTTAGGAGCCTGTGAATGAGAAAAGGTGTAGAGATACAATTAAGAGTATCTGGGGAAAGACAATTTTAAGGCTGAGCAAAGTGGCTTCATCTTTTTGGTATTAAAAAGCACAAAGGGTGGGCGGGGAGGAAGCAGAGGCAGGATGAATAAATGAAGCAACAAATTTCCACTTCCATTCTGCTGTAGCCAAGTCTGGTTAACAGCAAAAAATTACTCTTAGCCCTTGTATAAGTCATCATCTATCATGACTTGGATGAAGCAGCCAGAGCCTGTTGCTGGAAGCAGACCTGCTGGCTCCTGTCACCAGGGAGCTCAGCCATCTGTCCACAGCACAGCCCCAAAGCTGCTTTCTGCTGGCACAGTTGCTTGCTTTGAAGGGTTTGGGCCAGGGCTGAGCCAGCACAGGCACAGGAAGGGGTAAAGAATAGAGATTAATGATGCTGGGATGGTAAGTGAGGAAGAATCAGGGTGGAGGAATCCACCACTGCACATGGTCCCACATGGATGGGGGACAGATAACTGCAGCACTGTGCCCTTCCCTCCTCAAACAGCAACAGGAAGGATTTGGGCAGAATCCCTATGTCTAATTCCTTCTCTTCTGAAGGTAAGGTAGGACTCTTGAGAGCTGGCACATGATGTATTTCACAGAACCACTGAATGCTTAAGGTTGGAAGGGACCACCAGAGGTCATCTAGTCCAACTTCCCTGCTCCAGCAGGGTCATCTGGAGCATGTTACTCAGGATTGTGTCCAGATAGTTTTTGAATCTCTCCAGAGAAGGAGACTCCAGAACCTCTCTGGGCAGCCTGGGCCAGGACTCCAACACCCTCACAGCAGAGAAGTCCTTCCTCATGTTTAGGTGTGAGTTAGTCCAGGGAAATTGAGTTCCTCAGGAGGAACCTTCTGGGTTCCAGTTTGTGCCCATTGCCTCATGTCCTATTGCCTAGCACCTTTGAGAAGAGCCTGGCTCCATCCTCCTGATACCACCCCTTCAGATACTTATCTGCATTGCTAAGGTCCCTCTCAGCCTTCTCTCCTCCAGGCTAACCAAGCCCAGCTCCTTCAGCCTTTCCTCAGATGGGAGATACTCCAACCCCTAATCAGCCTTGTAGCTCTCTGTTGGACTCACTCCAGGAGATCCATGTCTGTTCTGCACTGAGGAGCCTAGAACTGAGACCAATACTCCAGGTGGGGCCTCACCAGGGCTGAGTAGAGATGCACTTAGATACATCTTCAGCCCTTTTCTACTCCTTGTTGCAGATTCCAATCTCCTAGACCATGGTCTGGCTCTCTGCTGCCCTAAGGCATGTGTCTGTTTACACATGTGCATGGTGCCTGCTAGATGCTGTCAGATCATCAGGGTACAAACTGCCTCTCACTTCCCAACAAGTGCAAGCATATGCCAAGTGCAAAGACAAGTGTCCCATCCACTGACTTAAAGAGAATTGGGTACAGAGATCCTCTTTGCTTTCTTCTTAAGAACATTATTGTTGGTCTTTGTTTGCATTGTTGGATTAATCCAGGGTTAGATGAATGTTAGATTAATCTAAAAAGACTCCATTTAGCCCTAAAAGTTTGATCAGTCGATGTGTAGAAATGTAGAAGAGGCACATGCTGCAGGTTCTCAGTTGAGAAGGAGTTGTTTTAAAGCTCATTTAGTGACAACAGCTCTGTTTGAAGCTGAGTTTCACTGACACTGTGTGTGAGAGAACAAACGACATCAAGACATCAGTTTATCGTGTAAGGTTTCATGCTTTAGCTTCACACCAAGGAGACCACAAGGATCTTGAAATACATTTAAAAGAACAGAAGAGAAGAAAAACAAGCAAAAAGTCTAAATCCCTAGAAATATCCCTGTGGTGCAGCAGGCTGGAGAGACTAGCCATTAATGAAGGTACAGGGGATCCTGCCTTCAACAGAACGCTGAAGGGACTGGCAGCATCACGTCTCTAATGCTGCTGATCTTTAACAATAGGGCAAGGGAAATCTTCCTGGAAACCTTCAGGAACACCTTACAAGTAGTCCATTAGAGCAGAAAAATTCCTGCTGTATATGGACTTTACTGGCAGCTTGGGTGGCATTACAATTTCTCCCAAGGTTTAATCTGAAACTCTCCCCTCATTGTTCAGGCACAAGCTCAGTGTGTGGTTATGGAACATGATGAAGGAGATGAATCTTTGCTTTAGATTCTTTCAAGGGAAGCAGTTTGAGGGCAGGTTTGGATGTTTGAAGACCACCCAGCTTTCTGCTCCAGATGATTTCAGTGCTGTTTCTCTCATTCTGAGCAAATCAGTGGTGGACTTGGCAGTGTTGGCTTAATGGTTGGACTCTAAGTCCTTAGAGCTCTTTCCAGCCCTAAGGATTCTATGGTGCTAAGAATTCACTGCTTTTCCCTCTGCCTTAATTTCCCAACTGTAGTGTGTGATATGGACAGGAATGGTCTGTGAGATCCCAGGCACAGGAATCTTCTAGGGAATCTGCTGTCAATCCCCAAATTAGAGCTGCTCTGGGAACCTCTAGCACAAATGACAAGAGACTACACAAGGAGCATGGCTCATCTCTAAGGGTCTGGTTACCTCCTTCACTGTGTGAGGTGCTACCACTGCTCTCCAGCATGCAGATCTCTCCCAGATAATGGCAATTCCATTCAAGCATCTCAGAGAGATTTAGGCTTCAGTCTGTAAATCACTGCTCCCTCCAGCCAAGAGAGCTGTGAGATGAGATTGCCTCTTACAGCCACAGGCACTGTCCTGTTTCATTGCCATTTACCATCTTTGGTCAAGGGAGGCCAAGATCATAAAAATGTCACTTTTGTACAAAGCTTCTTTCCCTTTGGACAGGCTAAAGGAGATGTGAGTCAGTGTTTATCAACCTTGGGAAGAGGCTTTTTATGAGGCTTACTGTTGCTCAGCTTTTGCCCAGAGACAGGCTCAGGGCAGGCAGTGATATTTAGAGCTCTTAGATGTGCTGATGAAGAGTCAAGCTGGGGTTAGGTGAGTATCTTCAGGAGGCATTGTTTAGCAGAGCTGTCTACATGCCCTGCCTGACAGAGCTGATGTACCCCCTGATAGCTCCAGGTCTTCAAGAGAGAAATGGGCTGAAGATATCACAGAAGGTAAGACAAGAAAAATCTGCAAGAAACCTTTTTGCCCTCCTGACCATGGTGACTTCTTCAATCTAAATCATCACTGATCTCACTTAAGTAAATGCAGCTTTCAGTGGAGACTGGATTTACTTCTGGAGAGGTCTAACCTGGCAGGCAGGAGGAATTTGGGAACATGAATTTGTCATTAAGTGTGTTTGTGTAAAAAAATACTTATTTTTCTTTCTTTTAAACCTGCTGCCCTTGTTTTCTTGCATTATGGGAATAAATGAGCAAATGTTCTTTACAGGACACCTTCCACACCTTCCTAAATCAGGATTCTACTGAATTCTGTTGCTTTTATTTTATTTCCCCAAAGTCTCCTATGCTACTCAACAAACAATCAACACAGCAGTAAATCCTAAACAGATCATTACTGGTTCTGTTGGCCCACACCACACAGAACAGAGCCTTGGTAACTGTCCCCAGAGACCTCTGGAGCACATCTACTCCTGTGAGGCACACTGCTGGAAGGGAAAGAAATTCTTCATGGACAGGCACTAGCAACACAGGAAAGTTAGTAGAGGAATAGATTAAATTAAAGCAGCAGCACCCAAAGAGAATTAAAACATTGACTGAGTGTTAGTGGAAGGATGGAGGGGAAAAACTATTGGCAAAAGATGATCTTTGACAATCTGAAGGTAGATGTCTATTGGCTAGGTGCTGTCTGACAGGTGGGGCTTTGATTTCCCTGAGGAAAGCATCTTTCCCACTGGCCTTTTACTTCCTGCCTGCATATAACTGAGACAGAGCAGTCAGCCATGCCAGCAGGAGATACCTTTAGAGGCAGGTGAGAAAAAAGGCAGGCAGGTAGGGTTTGTGCAAATCAAATCAAATCAACCAAATCAAATCAAGTCAAATCAAATCAAATCACCTTTCAGTTTTGTGACATATAAATAGAGATTGACAAGTTCACTATGACTAGCAATGTGCCTTCATGGCCAAGAAGGTCAATGGGGTCCTGCAGTTCTTGTGACCATCAGGTTGAAGGATGTTCTCCTCCCCCTCTCCTCTGACCTAGTCAGGCCACATTTGGAGACCTGGGTCTAGTTCTGGGCTCCCCAGTTGAAGAGAGACAAGGAACTACTGGAGAGAGTCCAGCAGAGGCTCCCAAGATGCTGAGGGCACTGGAGCATCTCTGGCAGGAGGAAAGGCTGAGAGCCCTGGGGCTGCTTAGCCTGGAGAAGAGCAGCCCCAGAGGGGAGCTGCTCAATGCTGAGCAAGAGCTAAAGGCTGGGGGCAAGAGGCTGGAGCCAGACTCTGCTGGGTGGTGCCCAGGGACAGCCTAAGGGGCACTGGGCACAAACTGGAAGCCAGGAGGTTCCAGCTGAGCAGGAGGAGAAAGTTGTTTGTTGTGAGGGTGTTGGAGCCCTGGCCCAGGCTTTGCAGAGAGGCTGTGGAGTCTCCTTGTGTGGAGAGATCCCAAAGGCATCTTGGGCAAGCTGCTGTGGGTGACCCTGCTGGAGCAAGGTGGGTTAGACTGGATGATCCCCAGAGGTCCCTTCCAACCCTCACCATGCTGAGATTCTGGCACTGTGGTAGCTGCCTCTTTGGGTAGTGTTTGGAGATCCACAGGTGGAGGGAATGATGAAGAAGAGTTGTGCTATTCAAAGCCAGGGCAAAGAAGGGAGACTTATGTCACCTCACTAATAAAGATGTGGTTCCAAAGCTCCCTCATCCCAATAATTGCTTTACAAAGTGTAATATTACTCAGCACTGAAGCAGGAAGATATTTCTTCTTTCTTCTTTGAGTTTTCATGAAGCCACAGCACTGCTTTTCTAACAGACATCATTTTACAACAGAGTTCCTCTGGGGCCAGAGAAGAGACCCACCCACGAGTACAGACAGAAGGGTGACTGATGCTTAACTGGGCACTTACTAATGAAGCAGGATGATTTTCTGTATGGAGCTGGGCTGATGACAGTGCCTGTCTGCTTAGAGTTCATTAGGCTCAGAAACAGCAGAACAGAAGGTGCTTGGTCTTCAAAAGAAAACATCTTGTAAGAAAATCTCCCTGGCTAGGAAGATAATATGACAGAAAACAGAGCTTGTGGATATTTACACTTTACTTTTATCTGCTAATTACCTCCCAATCTCTTCTTCTCCCCAACAATGCTGGATAATCACAGCTCTAACATCCCTGAACCCTTTGAGTGTCAGATGTGAGGCAGCAATGTGCCCCCTCCCACCCATTCCCAGAGTACCCAGATATCTCAGTGTTCAAGACAGGCATCCTGTGCTTTCAATATTTATTTATTAAGATCTGTGGAACAAGGGAGGGCTTGAGGAAAAGAGGAAAACTGGAAAATTATGAGACATCCTAATGACCCCATGGTACAGGCTGCAAGGATTTGCTATTGAAGAAGGACTGGAGGACATGCAGTTCCCACAAGGTAAGGGCTATGTCCTACATGCTATACCACAGCTCAAATGCATGGGGTGGATGGGAGGACACAGTCCAGGTACCTTTCAGTCAAATCCCTTATACCTCATTGAATTAAAGATGCTGAGCATGAAAAGTCCATGTCCACAGGATGCAATCACAGGATTATGCTCTTAGGTCTTCTTCTTAATTTTGGCCAGTCTGATGATATTTTCTTCACTAACAGATAAAGCCTGAAAATAAACCAGTTTGATCCTTCTACCTCCAAGGAAGTGCCTTTGCCTGAGGCATTCTGCAGCCTCTCTGTCTCTGTCCTTTTACTCCAGACTCTATTTTTAGGGACACCTTATGGTGTCATTGAAAATTTGACCATTATCTTTCATCCAGCACAACTGAACTAAGAAAGAGAGACACTTTTGTCCTGCTAAGACACTCCTGGTTCTCCTGCTACTGGCTGTTTACACCCAGCAGACAGAGCAGAGCCTCCATCCTATGAGCAAATCCTGCCCCAAGAGCACCATTCCTCTTCTCCACTGCTGAGATGTTTCACCATTCTAACAAGTGAGGATCAGGATGTAACCTGCAGCTGGCTTAGCAAAGATAAAACTGAAGGATGTGACCACTTCACACTTCTCCAGCAACTTGCATCCAGGCAGCTGAAGGCTGAACTGACCGAACACAGGCTCTTTCTGCTGGGAAACACTGAAACTGTTGAAGCCACTGTGCAGGCAGGAGAAGATGAGTCTCAGACACAAACTGACCTCCCTAATACCAGCCTGCCAGTTAAGGGCCAATGCTCACCCCAACTCTTTGAGGGGTTCTCCTGACCTCCAGCTGAATAGCAAGTGGTGACTCATGCAACAGGGTCCAGAGAGCTGGCTCAGAGTGTGACTCCAAAGCTCTGCTTGCCTCTTTCAGAATCTGTAAGTAATTGGGCTGGAACCTTCCAGAGATGGAGAATTTCCTCTCATGGGAAGCACAAAAGATCCTGATCCTTTATCTCTAACTGAGTAGGAAGAGTGAAGGAAAGAACTGAACCCCAGAAGTGCAATCACCACCCTGACACAAGCACTGCCAGATACAGTTCTGACAGACTGTAGAAGACACTGGTTGCTTGGATTGGTCAGAGGGCTAGCAAGAGACACCAGTTTTGTTTCTCTTTGAGCTACTTTACTATAAATCCAAGGTAGCTGTCTACTTAAAAGGGTGCAGTAGGAAGGACCTGCTGGATTATAAAATCCCTGATGGTAAACTTTTAGTTACTGGGACAGTTTCTGCCAATTCTTGATTGATTCCTGGAACTCTCAGGTCCAAAGCAAGTGAGTGATGTGCTGTATAAAAGTTACCCTGTCACTCCCAGCCTAACACAGGAGGGAGGACTCCAGGCACCTTTTTGACCAGTACAGCAGGACATGGGTAAAAAAAGTCAGTCTGTTTTTACCTCTCAGAGCCATAAACACCCCTGGGGATTCCCTTCCAAGGGCTGAACTTCACTGTCTGGAGACAGCCCTGCAAGGGCTCTTTAAACCCTAAGCTGACTAGTAAGTATCCTAATTCTAAAAGAATTTAATCTTTGACTCGAGGTGAGGATTATGGAGTCTTTCCATGCATTTCAAGGCTGCTTTTGGCTCAGTCTCCCTCTGCCCATAACATTCCAGTGATCTCCACTGATCTGCTATCTGAACAGGTCATCATTTTTAACACCTTTTCCTGCATAACACCCTGACTAGACCTGATGATGTTTTTGCCTAGGATCAACATCTAATCCCCAGTTTCCCTAAGAATCCCAGCTTCCCTAAGAGTTCCCTGCTGAGTTAGACAACAGCACATCTCCAGCTCACATCCTGGCAGGTCTGGGCACAGGAACCCGGTGTTCAGCTGATGGAACACCTCGGCTGCTTGTCCTCCTGCCTTCTGAGCTCCTGACCCTTTGCAACCAGAGAAGAAAAGTGAACCAGAAAAAAGCCCCAAAGAGGGAGGATCAGATAACTTACTTGCTAAGAGCAGCTCTGCATCAGCCTTGTGCCTCGGCACTTCGAGGATGCTGGACGGTGACAGGACTGAGAGGTAGGTAAAGCAGCTGCTGGAAAAGTGTCTGATCCATGCCATCACCAGAGAGCTGGAGTCGTCTCCTGGTCCTTGGGCTCTCTCCTTCCTTCTTCCCTCTGCCTGGTATTAGGAAACATCGATGTGGCTCTGAAGATGCACACACCCTGTCCCTAGGTATCCCTGGTGCCTCTTGCTCTGTCAGAGCTGGCAGGGGGTGCCCCAAACACTCCCCCTCCACTGCTGCAGGGCTACTTGTGCCTGTCCGGCGCCTGCATTCCTGGTGGGATAAGGCTGGGACAGAGGGGAGGGAGAGGAGAGCGTGTGCTGGGGAGCATGATCCGTTCGGAATGAGCAGGGAAGGGAAGGGCTGCGGGAGGGGAAACCCTGCGGGGAGGGGTTTGAGCTGCTGATGTACACAGAAAGGGCTGGGCTGGGGCTGGGAATAGGGACG
>VWZX01000641.1:1678-25965 GCA_013399015.1 Galbula dea
TATATATGTATATATTTCCTTATAAATAATTCTAAAACTGTGAAAAATACTTTATCCCAAAAATACACATAGACAAAGAATTCTCTTTACACTGACCCCAATGAATTGAATCTGACTGATCAGCAACTACTGACAACTCTGTAGTTACATTCATCATGTATGACCAACATTGTAATGTGCTTGCTATTCTGCACTTTCTCCTCTTACTCATTCATCTTTTCCTAAGCATTGACCAGAAGATTTTTGCAGTACACTTGATACCTTTCAGTTTAAAGGAGGTCAGACTTATTCTGTTGGGAAGTTACAGCAGCTACTTGCTACAACCTTGAAATGATCTACCTGGTTTGGGCTACTTTCTGAGGCAGTGGTCATGGAAGCAGCAAAAGTTGAGAATGAATTTTAAAGTGTACCAATGAAAATATTCCAGGGAGAAGCAAACATTTGATAAATCTTTATGCTTTACTGGAAATTTACTTCTCCTACTCTCTCCCAGTTGAGAACTGGAGCAGGAACATCCAAGGTTAAGGGGTGGAAAACTAAGTTTTCTGTCAGGAAAGGGGACTTCCAGTGCTGCATGGCTCTCTTACTGCTATGGCTCAAAGCAGCAGGGGCTCATGGATGTCAGGGAAATAATACGACTCATAACTGATGGTTCTGTCAAGGAATTAATATACTATGAGACTTTAAAAGCCAAATTTCAACTTTCTTAAGTAGGAAGAAACAGGATTTTGGAAGAGGATAAGCAATGATTAAGCACCATCTGCAGCTGAAAAGACTTGATGCAGGGAGGCAATGAGGGATATGAGGTGCCTGAGTCCTGACTTGGGAGCTCTCCTTGTACTCTGAACCCCCATCATTGTCCCTACTGGGAAAGCTGAAGAAGGAACTCCAGAAGTACAAAAGACTTCTCTGGCTCAAACGTCTCCACAGGGACTGGCTGAAGCTCAATCCTTCGTGGCCTCATGAATATTAAAACCCCAGTCTTTTGCAGGGAAGGCAAGATGTTTTTTCCCCAGCAATCAGGGCCTATTGCATATGTACTGCAAAGTTTTCACTGAGCAGGAATTTGAATATTGGCAGAAGCATATGTGTACTAGTGGCAGTAGAGCAGCTTATGTTGGTCAAAGGCTGTACTTAGTATCATTAGCATTCATTGCCTGAGTATATAACTAATACTTTCATAACCTAATTTCATAATCATACACCATAATTATTTCTATCTAATACTGTTTCTGTGTAACACATATCTGAAGACCTTAGTGACTGACCACTGAGGACTGAGATGTGCTATGACTAATTTTTGAGCATCTCGTCCTCCAGCCCATTATTATAAAATCAAAAACCCAAACCTCTCTGACTGACAGGACTGAACATGAAATACCCAGATCAGTAATTTTTCTATTTACAATTCCAGTAAATTCCTATAGCTAAAATATCTAAACACAGCTTTTAAAATAATAGATAAAGGTTGTTATTTTAGTAGACAATAAAAATATTTGCAGGTATTTGTGCCAAAATCACTTTCCTTGTAAGGAGAATAAAGATGCACACACACCAGAATAAGACAAGAAGGATGGTTCAACAATTAGGTCATCAGCTAAATGAGAGGACTGTTTTTCATTTCTGCCTCTTTGACAGCTTATGGGGCAATTCAAGGATGATGTTTTCTCCATGTTCACCCTTTTTAAAATGCTTTAGTTGGCTTTCTGATTCTGTGTACAAGTCTTAGGCAAAACAATCTAGTAAGTGTGACAGCCTGCAGTCTGAACATCACTCTGAACTGCTCTGGACATCATATTTAACACAGGGACTAACTCACAGCACAGCTTCTTTTTCAGCATCACTGGGGGTTTGCTCAGTCATCTTTTTTTTCTATTACAATATGTCTCCCCTTCCCTGTACTGTTTAGGGTGGGAGAAATCTTCAAGTGCTGTTGTGATTGAGACAAGCTGTCTTGAAATCAATGGCTCACTTGTGTATTAGCTGATTGGGATGTAAACTTATATAATTAAATTATAATTAAAACAAGGCTGGAAGCTTAATCACAGAACTATTGTGGCTATTCCGATGAAGTAACTAGTTCTACCTCTTAAAAAGTCTTTTGAAAAAATGACTGTGCAACTTACGAAGAATTTTTAATAAACGTAGTGCAGTACCATTAGCAAAGAACTAACAAAACTCTAAGAATATTCATTTAACTTGCAGTCCTGGATGTCATCACATTCAACTTAGATGCCTGAATCACTACTTAATTGCACAGGTTTCTCAGACAGATGCTCTTCATTTTATATGCTTTTGTCAATCCAAGTCAACTTAGTACACTGCCTCCAGAGCCCTTGAAAACACTGAGGTCCTTACAGCCAGTTTCTGTGGCAAGGGCTGGAAAAGTCTATTCAGGTTTCTTAAGTGGCAAATCTCCAGGAGCATTTTCCCACCAACTTTAGTAGTTTAGACCATGACTGCTCACTCAGTTCTGCAAGCTAAAAGATTCTATAGTTACTTCCTTAAAAAGTTACGTGTAAAACACAAGATGCCTCACTTTGTCTTTGGGAGGGGTTCCAACTTTCTCATGTCAAAGATACAGATTTTTTTTAATTTATTTTGTTGGCCCTCAATGGTGTGAAAGCCAGACTGATTGTCTCTCTACCCTCTGCCTCAGTTCACACAGCAGCTCTGCCTGAGGCAGGTAAAAAGGCCAACTCTGCAGTCATTGTATCTGCATGGAGAAAATCAATCATTAACATTTCTCCTTGGTAGCTAGCTACTGGAAAGAACATAAATTAGCAGAAAGCTTTTTGAATCTGACATGCTTTTAGTGGCAGCATTTTTCCAGAGTCAGCAAAAAAGCGCTGTAGTGCTGTCTGTCAGCAGTGAGCTGGACCATGGCCAGGGTTTTTGCCATAAAACTTGGAGGTATATTCACCCTTATGTAATAACACTCATCCTAAAGGATCCCAAAGTTCTTTGAAGCTGCACAAGATACACTCAGGGAGAGATTCACCACCAGGGCTTCTCCAAGGTACAGTTGCCCCTACACGCTCTGTCAACTTCTGGGGTCTTGAACAGGAGTATCTTTGACTCAGCTTTTTAAAGTATTGGGCAGGTAGTCTCTATGCTCAACTAACTCTTGGTTTTGAGATTTGTCATATTTAAAATAGAAATACGAAGCAACAGTAATACTGAGCATTGTCTTGACTCATTTTCTTACAGGTTCTTATTTAGAACACAGACATATATGCTTGCCACTGTTTTAAGGCCAACCTGGTACAATCCCCCAAGCTGTTGAAGTCTGATAAAACCATCAACACAAGATCTTCAGGACCTGACTGGAGTCCTTATGTCCTGTAAAGGTCTGAGCTATAAGAATTCTCCTACATACACATAAGTGAATATTACATTAAGACCTTGAAATAGCTTATATGAACACTGCCTCTCTTTCCCTTCTGCTGCAAATAGTTAAACTGTATCAAGTAACTTGAAAATTATATCTCATTCCTACTTGGAATAGGTAATATACAGCTGCCTTCCTTTTGGGATCTTTCAGAGTAAGGGATGGAAGAAAGACTATACAATTGCAAGGTTAGGAAAATCTTTATTAAAACTGGTATCCACAAATGCTGAGAACAGTGACATGTTATAAGATTGTTGAAGAATTATAAGGGGTTTTTTTCACTCAGAACAGGAAGTGACTGCTGTAAACATTACCAAACTAATCAGAAACCTAATGCACTTTAAAATAAAAACCAGTAAATGTGAATCATGTCAAAACCCCCCAAATAATAGACAGCAGGACATGTCTCCCCAGGACTGATGAGGCACAAATAGCAAGAAAAAGAGAGTACCAGTCTTGACCAGTAACCTGATCTCACCTCAGAAAGAATGCAGTCATACCCAAATAATAAAAACCAGTAAGAACTGCAATTTAGGACTGGATTTGTAGAATCATTGCCACTGAGCCATGTCCCTAGCCACCACATCTACACGTTTTTTGAGCACTTCCAGGGACCGCTATTCCATCATCATACCATGGACATGTGGTACATCACAGCAGGCCACAAAGGCCAGGCTCCTGCAGGAGAGAAAAGAGACAAAGCAGAGGTCAGTTTCTCACAAGAAAGAAGTCAGATAGTCTGAGAGAAAGTGGGAGCCAGCTAGCAGGAGCTTTGCAGCTGCACACAGAGGCCTTGACACCCTGCCTAGTCTTAACATGCTACCCTTCCCACACCACACAGAGTCAGTCTTATCACATTCACATTTCTTTGAAGTGCACTGTTTTTATTACATTTATGGTAGTTGTTTTTACTTATTAAGAATTAGTTCTTAATTGGTCAGTATCCTTTGTATATGCAAGTGTCACTTGCTAATTTGTCAGTGTACTTTGTGTATGAAGGTGTTACTAACTGGTCAGTGCCCTTTCTGCATGAAGGTAATTGGTCATTATCCTTTCTGTAAAAGTATAAATTCTAGCTTATGGAATAATAAAATGATTTTGATTGCCATCAGCAAACAGGGTCCATGCCTAATATGCCACAACACTACTATGTTTGCCAGTGAGCCATGTCCACAGCCACCACATCTACACATTTTTTGAACACTTTCAGGGACTGTGATTCCATCATCTCCTTGGACAGCCTGTTCTAATAGCTGATAACACTCCCAGTGAAGAAATTCTTTCTAACATCCAATCTGAACCTCCCTTGGCATAACTTGAAGCCATTTCCCCTTGTCCTTTCACTTGTTACCTGGGAGAAGGGAACAAGTCCCACCTTGCTACCACCTCCTTTCAGGTAGTTGTAGAGAGCAAGATCTCCCCTGAGGCTCCTCTTCTCCAGTCTAGACAACCCCACTTTCTCTAGCTACTCCTCATAAAGCTTGTGCTCCAGACCCTTCATCAGCTTTGTTGCCCTTCTTTGGACATGCTCCAGCAGCTCAACATCCTTCTTGTTCTGAGGGGCCCAAAACAGAACACAGTGATCAAGGTGCAGTATCACCAGTGCCAATTACAGGGGGACAATCACCTCCCTAGTCCTGCTGGCCATACTATTTCTGATACCCTATTGGTATTCCATTGGGTTTCTGGTGGGCTTGATGATCTCAAGGTGTCAGAGACTTAAAATTACAAAATCACAATATCACAGCAATATTCTAAACATGAAGAGAAATCCATACCCTTCCACTGCATAATAGCAACAAATAGGTGAACGGTCCTTCTCAAAAAATAGATCAACACAATACATCATCTGAAGGGAAGTTGTGTCCTGTAATCTCTGGCATTGGTGTCTGACAGACAGTCTTTTGGGTTTGGCTAGAATGAGGGAAATGCCATTACCAGGCATCCAGGTTTAAATTTATGACAATCAATTAAACTACAAGAAGAAAACTCACTCTAAGTGTACAAAAACATTTACAATACACAACTGCAATTCATATCACCTGAGAGCAGAACCAACTTAGAAAGTGGTATTAAAGCCAATACGAGAATCAGAACAGAACAGAAATACTTAGTAGTTTCTCCTGTCACTATCTTAAGAAAAAAATGTACCAGTCCAGGATGATTTGAGGAATGTAATTTATTTGACATTCAGAATGCAAGAAGACAAACACAACCATAGAAAATGCTCTCGCAAATTATCTCAGAAAAAAATAAATATTTGGAATGTTTGAAGCTTCCTATTTCCAGAAAATTTATTATAAGAACAGAACAAAGCTAATTTAAAACTAAAACACAGATTCTTTTTGAATCTTGCTTTCCTAAGAAGACATAGTTATGCACCTGTGCATAAAAAGAAAAGAGAGAGAAATAAAACAGTTTTAAAACTACATAAATATTCAAACAAGCCCAAGGCAAGATGCAGCATTTAATTATTACTCCTACTCCTACCCACCCACCCCCTTTTACTTATTCACTTTTCAGTTTATAATGTTGTCTTAAGGAATATGCGTTAAAATAAGATGTGAAGCAACCCATGTATTGATGGCATCTCTATGAAGTACTAAGGAGTTCCTTAGATCAGCAGAAAATGCAATTGTAATAACCTGAAAAGTTAACAATTATCCCAACTATCCTTTCCAATCCCTCCACACAAGTACATTTACAAGGGTTGATTTAATTCAACAGCATGTTCCTACATTATTCCAGAATCCTGCTTGAGTCCATGATTTTGGAATCCACCATTACAGTGGTGTAAATTAGCTACATAAACCAATTAAGAATTATGGGAATCACATTTTTATCAACATGGAGATGAGACAATCATGACAAACAGGGAGATTAGCAAGAGAAGGTGTTGCTTTTTCATTCTTGACTCAGCATCAGCTGTAGCTTCTAATGCAGCAGCTGGCCTGGCTATGAGCAATTCAGAGAAACAATATATTTCCTTTCAGATGCGACAAGTATACATTTTCCTAGGTTATGTGTAAATATGTGTGTTCTTCAACTGTTACCTGGAGAGAGTTCTGCACTAGCTGAGCATTATTTGAAGTAAGCCTACATCATTTTGTTATAGCAGTTTGCTTCGTATTATAAACATAAATAGTCTATTTAACAAAATACACAGGTCATGTGGCCACTTGCCACTGGCAGCAGAGCTTCATGAGATCTCTGGTATTGGAGGTAAGAAAAAGTCTTTTCATCTTTCACCTTCTGATTGATATCCAGGAAGATATTTCACAACTGTAAGTGGTATGACAGCTAGCTAAGTAATCATACCATCAACACTGAACTTGTTAGCAAGAGAAAACCCTTCTGTACAAAAGGCCCCATATGGCTAAGCATATATTTTTCAAAGAGAAAATAATGAAGCTGCCTCTTTCATTACACGTTAATGGCTTCTTTATTCTCTGCAGAAAAATAATCAGCCACTATAGAGGGAATACAGAATGAGAGTCATGTGTCGGTCTGTTGTAGGTCTAATTTCAGGGCTTAATGTTTGTTTAGGGATTCTCATGTTAACAAAACTGCCTCTTAAAAATAATAGTTTGTTAAGGATTTGGTACTTTGAAGTGTAACATGAAATATTACAATATTACAGTAAAGGTATGAATAGCTGAAAGCAATTCTGAATATCCAGACATCACAGACTTACTCTAGATTTGGAACCCATCACCACTGAGGCTGAAGTAACAGCCTCTACCTGTAATTACAGGTATGCTAAAGAAATAGTTTGGATTTTAATAGCTGTTCAAAAGCAAAGTGTTTGATTTTGAGTCTTTTGGGTGTCTTTCTTTCTAACATAGCCACAAACTTCTATTGTTTACAGAGCACTTACACTAAGTTGTCTCACTGAGTTTTTTCTAACTCTCAGCAAAACTGTTTGCACATCTCAAAGTAAATGCTATAAATTGTGGTTTTGGTTTTTGGTTTGTGGGGGGTTTATTTGGGGCTTTTTTGTTGTTGTTGTTGTTTCTTTTTGGTTGGTTGGGTTTTTTATTCGTTGTGGGGTTTTTTTCTCATTTGGCAGTAGAATTACCTAGCAAACAACAATGCTTTATTTCTGGCTTAAAGGATAATTCCAAAACTGGTAGTCCTCCAGAGAATCTGTATGTCATTAACTTTATGAGCCTTATATTTAACCCGGATATTTCATTCTTCCAATAAACTTCAGGATAAAAAACAGATTTTAGTAGGCAGGTTGACATATGAATAAAAATCAATATCTATCATTCACCATAACTAGCAAAAGAATTTCAAAAAGAAACTGGTATTTACTCACAGTAAAATTAATTCCAAAGACGTGAAGACATTAGGTTTGTTTATTGCAGCAGGAAGATATTTAGAATTACAGTTGAATGTTAATATTCTATTAGTTTTATTCATTTGCTAGGATCTGCCGAAGGTTTTTCACAATATAGATGCCATCTAAACATCAGCTGAAATGCTCTCTTCTATAAATGAACATATGAACATACTATCTATAAAATGCTGACATCTACCAAAGATCTGGCTTTGGTCAGCTAGTGCAGCAATAAACAAGGACTTGTTGGCAGAGCAATGCAGCCACCATTCTTTCTAAATAGCATATGATTGCATTAGACAAACTTCTCTTTCGTGGAAGCTGCTGTGTCGTTCAGCAGGTGCCTTCCCAATCCTGTGTGAGGGAGGGCACTCCCTTCCTCCCCTGCCATCTTGTGAAGTCATTTCTTGGCTGCAAAACAAGCCCCTCAAGCCCCTCATTCATGGTCACTGTAACAGAAGGCCTAATAGGGAAAAAAATATAAGCGTGAAATAAAAGATAAATGAAGTAACATCTACAAAGTGCTGACCACAGCCACACTTGCTGTCTTAATAGTGAAGTTCTGCAACCTTTGGCCAAATTACTCTGCACTCTCAATAATGACATAAGCACAGACTAAAGGGGAAATTGTCCTACCTGTTTTTCTTAAAAAATAGAGAAAATAGCAGAAAGAGCTTTCTTATTTAAGCATATGATATTTGCACTCAAGAATAATTTGCAGGCTTTGGACCTTTACATCCACCACACCTCCTACCGTCTCTGGAGTTACTGAGTGAGCAATCACAACAAGAGACTGTGACACCCCAGTGCTCATGAGCATTAGGGAGAGATGAAAGGTGTACTTTCCCAATGGAACCCTAACCTCCTTTGTTCCCAGTCATGTCTTTTCCCCATCCATCCCTCTTTCCAGACATACAGAGCCAGCAGCCCCTGACATTCACCATCACTTTCTACTCCCACCTCGTGCTCCCTGCCTACTTACGGGTCTCCTCTCCTTCAAAGTCTCTGTGCAGCATAAGGATTTCACAGTAAAGTGTCTATAATACATTATAGTACAGAGAAGTGTCATTCTTCTCATTCTGCCCTGGAGCAGCTAAAGTTGTTTATGGCTCTTGGCTGGAGCATGTTCAGTTGTTTTTCAGGGGTAACTTTAGCATCCTAGTTCTGTAGTTCTACCTTCTTTCTGGAATAAATGCTGCTGTATAGGAGTTGAATATTTGCTTTCCAAGAAGATGCTTTAGTATATATCTGCTGTCATGTATCTCATTTATTCTCTTCAAATTCTGGTGGATAACAAACATGAACTAGGAAGAACACTGATAAATCAAGTTTAACTAAAGACTAAATGTATTTAAAGGAAATGCTTTGTTCTACAACCACCTATCAGTGGTATTCGGAAAGGACACTCTCAACGAGGTCCTTTCCAACTTCTAATATTCTGTGATTCTGTGATTCTGTGATTTCAGGTCTCCAAGAGCTCCACAAATAGTGATTACTCATAATGAAAGACGGAGTGCTTCTAAAAGTACTGTATGGCAGCACAGGATGGGGCTTGTGAAGTCACTAGGTAGGCACTGCATAGTGAGTATGCTTAAGCTTTAAAAGCTTTATGAAGCCAAAGCAGCATTTAATAGAAACAGCGGGACAAAGGAGTACGCATTCATGGGGGACAGTATATGTCAAAGGACCATCACCACAATAGAGCTTAAATACTGCCTAAAATCACCCATCAAAAGGCAGCTTGAAGTGCTAAAGGATATTTGATCTTCTCCAGCAGTCATCTATAAAGAACTAACAGCAATCTTCACACTGGTCATCAAAACATTAGTTAAAAAGCCCCAGGGACTACAGAATGTCATGGTAAGAGCAAAACTTAAAGAATGGTTGCAACAGTTTCACTTTATTTCAGGGACCTGAAGAGATGTATCTCTGTCACCTAGCCCATCAGAACACCAAAGCAACAGCATTTCCAAAGACTCTAAAAGAAAACTTGTTCATGGCTTGCTACAATACACAGCTCTGCAGTTTTCATTCCCAAGTGAACAAGAGCTCAAAGGCACAGCAGGAGCCCCATGTTCAGAGTGTGTCAATCACACTGAGTTTTAAAACTCCTGCTGCTAAAATTGTTCAGGAGCTGCACTGACAGGATTTCTGGAGCCAGGTGGATGCTGGCTAACCGAAATAAATTTTCAAATGTAGAAAGAAAAGAGAAATCATGCAGTACTTCAATAAAAAAAAAAAAGAAAAAAAAAANAAATGCTGTTCACTCCAAAAAAAAAAAGAAAAAAAAAAAAAAGAAAAAAACACCCACCACCAAACAAGAGAGAGGGAGATGTGCAGGTCTCCAGTTGTGTATTGCTATTGTTGCTAAGTCATGTACTGAATGTAAGACTAAGACCCAGGAGTGCCAGAGGGTAGGCAGTGCACTTAAGACACTCTCCTTGGTTTGTACTGTAGCCAGATTAATAATCTCATCTCTACAAGCAGCAACCATTTATGGCATTGTAAACCTCTTATGGCTGTGTCAGCCCTTGAAAACTAGTCACTGTGTTCCCACAGCCTATCATCATGGCAGGAATCAAGGCTACAACTTCTGTCAGTGTTTCTAGGGATCTGAACCTACGTAACATGAGCAGGACTTTCAAACCTGCCAGACCCACAGAGGGGACTTGTCTACTTTTTCCTACTTTCAGACACTCCCCAGGCCATGCCAGCCTCTTTGCTTGGTTTGCAGCAGTCTATCTGCACCGCTAATCTTTGTGATGGACAACTTTGTTCTGCTTCCTGTCTCTTGTATTTGGAGAGCATTATGCCCCAGGAAATACACACGTAAGTCTGGGGAGTTTTTCCCTTTGGTTCCTTTGAGGATGAAAAACCTGTAAGTGGAGGTTTACTTTACCTTGCACATATTATTCACCTGCAGAAAGACTTGCTACAATCATTGCAAGTCTAATTATTTCTCTGTCACTTTGATTAGTCACTGCATATGATGCCAATAGCAGAAGGAACTATCTGAGGTATAACTAAACCTGTCTGACTTAGCTATCTTTCATATCAGACATCTGGTATTAGGCTGCTATATCAATTGCAATCTACATCAATGCTCTGTAGCTTTCTGCACCATTGAGATGGACATTTGTTGTGCCAGTCAAGTACAGTCTCAGCTCTGCCCTTCAGTCTGTCTGTGAGAGATGCCGATCATATCTTTACTTTAAACACTGCCTCTTACCCTTTATAAACTCTGCAGACTTTCCTTGTATATTCACTTTGATCTTTTGCAAACATCAGTATAGTTCCAAGACCAATTTTTCCTTTAGTTTACTGTTAATTGGATTTGTTAATTTTTAAAGGAACACATCTTTTACAAAAAAAAAAAAAAAAAAAAAGCTTCCACGGATGGGGCTTCCGCAACCTGTCTGGGCTACCTGTTCCACTATCTCAACATCCCAACAATAAAGAACTTCCTCCTACTGTCCAGTCTAAATCTACCCTCCTCTAGCTTGCATCTTTTTCCCCTGGTTCTGTCACTACCTGACCTCCTAAAAAGTCCCTCACCAGATTTTTCATAAGCCCCCTTCAGATACTGGAAGGCCACAAGAAAGTCTCCTCAGAGCCTTCTCTTCTACACACTGAGCAACCCCAACAGTCTCTGTCTGTCCTCGTATGAGAGGTGCTCCAGTCTTCTGATCATTCTTATGGCCCTAATCTGGACTCAATCTATCACTTCAATATCCCTCTTGCAATAGGGGCTCAAGAACTGGACACAGTATTCCAGGTGGAGTCTCATGAGAGCCGAGTAGAGGGGGAGAATCGCCTCCTTCGACCAGCTGGCCACGGTACTCTTGATGCAGCCCAGGATACAGCTGGCCCTCTGGGCTGCAAGAGCACACTAGAGGCTCGTGTTGAGCTTCTCATGCACCAGCACCCCCAAGTCCCTTTCCTCAGGGGTGCTCTCAAGCCGATCTTCACCCAGCCTGTATTGGTGCTTGGGATTGCCCCAAATCAGATGTGGGATCTTACAGTTGGTCTTGTTGAACTTCATGAGGTTGGCATGGGCCCACATCTCCAGTCTGTCCAGGGCCCTCTGGATGGCATCCCTCCCCTCCACCATATCACCTATGCCACACAGCTTGGTGTTGTTGGCAAACTTGCTGAGGGAGCACTCGATGCCACTGTCCATGTCGCTGACTGAGATATTGAACAAGACTGGTCCCAGTACTGATCCTTGAGGGACTCCACTTGTCACTGGCCTCCACTTGGACATGGATCCATTGACAGCCACTCTTTCATTGTGGCTGTTAAGCCAATTCTTTATCCTCTGAGTTGTCCATCCATCGAACCCATATTCCACCAGCATGGAGACAAGGATGTCATGCAGGACTGTGTCAAAGGTTTTGCTCAGATCCAGGTAAATGAAGTCAGTTGCCCTTCCCCTGTCTATTGATGTTCTGACCTTTCCATAGAAGGCCACTAGATTCATCAGGCACAATTTACCCTTGGTGAAGCCGTGTTGATTATACCCAATCACTTCTTCATTATCCTTCTGCCTCAGCAGTGCCCCAGGAGGATCTGTGCCATGATCTTACCAGGCACACAGGTGAGACTGACTGGCCTATAGGTCGCCAGATCTTCCTTCTTTCCCTTTTTATAAATGGGGGTTATATTTCCACTTTTCCAGTCAGTGGGGACTTCAACAGACTGCCATGACTTTTGGATTACAATAGAGAGTGGCTTAGCAACATTGTCTGTCAATTCTCTCAGTACGCGTGGGTGTATCTCACCATGACTTGTGACCTTTCAGGTTTTTCAGATGGTCACAAACCTGATCTTCACTTGCCACAGGCAGTTCTATCTTCCCGCCCTTGCCATTGTCTTCTTTTAACTTCAGGGATGTGGTTGGAGCCCTTGCCAGTGAAGACTGAGGTGAAGAAGCTGTTGAGAACTTCAGCCTTCTCCATATCACCCATCACCAGTTCTCCCATTTTTTACTGAGGAGGCCCACACCTTCCCTAGTCGTCTTTTTTCCATTAATATATCTATAGAAACTTTTAGTATTCCCCTTGATCTCCCTTGCTAGATTTAATTTCCATTGAGCTTTAGTTTTCCTAATCAGTTCTCTTGCTCTCCAGAAAGCTAACATGTATGCCCCCCATTCTAGCTGTCCCTTCTTCCACTCCTTGTATAGATTCCTTTTATGATATAGAGTGTCCAGGAGTGCCTTGTTCATCCAGGCAGTTCTCCTAGCATTCTTTCCTGCCTTTCTCTTTGTCAGGATACTTAGCTCCTGGACACGGAGAAGGTAATCCTTGAAAAGTATAAGTTTATGAGAAGTTACATAAAGGATCATACAAAGTCATGTCTGTTGTAGCAAGGGCCGGAATCTAGACTCCAGAAAATCTCACCCATGTGATACCTTTTTGCTGTAGTATAACCCTGAGCCCAATGCCTTTTATCTTTCAAGGCTGTAAAGGTTTAGAATTAATTCTTTAACATTTGATTATTCAAAGACTATTTTGTAACTTGTGATTAGATATAAATGTAGAGAAACAAATTAGCCATCTATCAATTGGGTGATTGCTGCAAATTACAGTGTTAAGTATGAGACTGAGATTTGGAAAAAGGTCAGAACTCTCCAAGGGTTTTGGATTCAAAACAGAATTAATGAATCTATCTCATGGCAACTCAATTTCTGGCAAATCAAAGGCCACTAACCTTAGGATTACTTTTTTTTCAGCTCTACAGACATTCAAAATTAAATTAATCTGCAGTACTGTAATGTTCCATGCTACAGTGGCTGCAGTTAAACTCCTTGAAAGGACATGGCGTTTACAGAAAAAGAACATTCTCCCTGGTCCTCATCAGAGGTAGAACAAATTCTTCCTGCCTCTGGCTAGAAGTCAATATCTATTTCTTAATTCACTGGTAGGCAAGAGCCACCTGAGTAAACCTCTGGCTGCAAACAGCAACTAGTGCAAGTATACCCTGATTTGCAGGCATACAGCAACAGAAATCTGGTCCAGAGTTGACCAAATCAATTGTCCTGGTTTGGGTTAGAATGTCCTGCTTTGGGTTAGAACAGAATTAATTCTGTTCAGTGACTTTTTTTCTAAAAAATATTCCATCCCACATCATATTCAGTATCAGTCATGTTCCGCCCCACCTTGCTAAAGCCACCTGCTAACTTTCCCTTTAAAACCTGAAATTCCTGAATCCCAAGATCAGGCATCTCAGGAAGGACCCTGCCCCCAGGGGGAAACGGAAATCGGAGGGTGTTGGGACCCTGGGTTTGCGGCTGGGACTTAGTCTGTACTGGGTGCTGGTGGCTGAACGGCATGGAGCTGTTTGGACACGTGCTTGGACTTGGACTCGTGCTGGGAGCTGAAAGCGTGACTGCCTGGGAGGGGACTCGGGCTGCACGGGATGTTTTGCTGCAGCTACTGTGCTGACATAGTTATCATTAAAAGGGGGAGTTGGGTTGGATATTTGGGTCCTGTATATATTTATATATGTTCCATTTAACATTGTTATCATTATTAAAGTAGGTTTTAGTTTTATTTTCCAATCCAGAAGTCTCTCTCTATCTTATTGTTCCCTATCTCTTCTGGTTGGGGGGGAAAAGGGGTAATAAGGAACGTCTGTCGTGGGTTGGTGGTCGGCTTAGCCCCCACCCTGCGACATCAATGATCAAGAACTTGCTTCTCCTCACAGCAGCTCTCTTGATGCTGTAGACACATTTCACAGAATCAGAGAAGCACAAAGGTTGGGAAAGACTTCCAAGATCATCAAGTCCAATCATACTGTCCTGGTTTGGGTTAGAATGTCCTGGTTTGTGTTAGAATGTCCTGCTTTGGGTTAGAACAGAATTAACTCTGTTCAGTGACTTTATTTTCTAAAAGGTATTCCATCCCATATACATCATATTGAGTATTAGCTTCCCCCCTTTCCCCTGCCAGAGNAAAGAGGGGTAATAAGGAGCATCTGCTGTGGGTTGGGGTCGGCTGTGCCTCTCTAATCACGACACATACCTATCACCATACCACTAAACCTTGTCCCTAAGCACCACATCTAAATGTTTCTTAAACACCNTCCTGCCCCCCAGAGGGAAACAGAAATCGGAGGTTTCTGGGACGCTGGGTTTGCGGCTGGGGACTTAGTTGGATGCTGGGGCTAGTTGGTGCACACGTGCTGGGAGAGCTGAGAGCTGTCACCGGGACGTTTGCAACTTCGGTGGTGACGTAATTATCATAAAAAGGGGGAGCTGGGTTCCGTATTTGGGTCCTGTATATATTTATATATGTTTCATTTAATATTGTTATTATTATTAAAGTAGATTTTGTTTTACTTTCCAGTCCAGAAGCCTCTCTGCCCTTATTGTCCCCTATCTCTTCTGGTTGGGGGGGGGGAAAGAGGGGTAATAAGGAGCATCTGCTGTGGGTTGGGGTCGGCTGTGCCTCTCTAATCACGACACATACCTATCACCATACCACTAAACCTTGTCCCTAAGCACCACATCTAAATGTTTCTTAAACACCTCCAGGGACGGTGACTCCACCAGCTCCCTGGGCTGCCTATTCCAAGACTTCATAACCCTTTCAGGAAAGAAATTTCTCCTTATATCTAATCTAAACCTCCCCTTCTTCTGCCTGAAGCCATTTCCTCTCTTCCTCTCACTGTTAACCCTGGAGAAAAGACCTATCCCCATCTTGCTACAACCTCCTTTCAGGTAGTTGCAGAGAGTGATAAGGTCACCCCGAGTCTCCTCTTCTCCAGACTAAACAACCTCAGTTCCCTCAGCTGCTCCTTATAAGACTTGTGCTCCAGACCCCTCACAAGCCTCATCGCCCTTCTCTAGACACTTTCTAATGCCTCTACATCATTCTTGTAACAATGACCCCAAAACTGAACACAGTATTCCAGGTTTGTCTTCACCAGTGCTGCATACAGGAAGATAATTACTTCTCTGGTGCTACTGGTCACGCTATTTTTGATACAGGCCAAGATGTTATTAGCTTTCTTGGTCACTCAGGCACACTGCTGACTCATATTCAGTCAACTATCAACCAGCACCCCCAGGTCCTTCTCAGAGAGACAGCAATCCAACCACTTTTCCGCAAGCCTATAACATTGCATGGGTGGGTTTATTATGACCAAAGTGTAGGACCCAGCACTTGGCTTGATTGAAGCTCATTCTATTGGCCTCAGCTGATCGATCCACTTTATCCAGGTCCCCTTGCAGAGCCTCCCTACCCTCAAGCAAATTGACACTTCTTCCTATCTTTGTGTCATCTGCAAACTTACTGAGGGTGCACTCAATCCCCTCATCCAGATCATTGATAAAGTTATTGAACAGAGCCAGCCCCAGCAATGACCCCTGGGGAACGGAACTGGTAACCGGCCTCCAAATAGAATAAACCCCATTTACCAATACTCTCTGGGCTCAGCCTTCCAGCCAGTTCCTTAACCAGCGAAGAGTAAACCTGTCTAAATCACGTGGTACCAGCTTCTCCAGAAGAATGCAGTGGGAGACAGCATCAAAGGCCTTACTAAAATCCAAGTAAATCACAGAATCACAGAATGTTAGAAGTTGGAAGGTACCCTGAAAGATCATCTAGTCCAACCCCCTGCCACAGCAGGATTACCTAGACCAGGTCACACAGAAGAGTGTTTTGAATATCTCCAGAGAAGGAGATTCCACAACCTCACTGGGCAGTCTGTTCCAGTGCTCTGGCACCTGAACTGTGAAAAAATTTCTACGTGTATTCGCATGGAACCTCCTATGCTTCAGCTTATAACTGTTGCCTCATCTTGTTGACATCTTCTGCTTCCCCCTTGTCCACTAGGTGTGCTACATCATCATAAAAGGAGATCAGGTTAGCCAAGTAAGACCTGCCTCTCATGAACCCACTACGACTGGGCCTGATCCCTGTGTTGTTCTGGGCTTTCTGTGTGATCACCCTCAAAATGATCTGTTCCATAACCCTTCCTGGTACCAAGGTCAGGCTGACAGGCCTGTAGTTTCGCGGAACCTCCTTTCTATCTGTCTTGTAGATGGTTGTCACACTGGCAAGCCTCCAGTCATCTGGAACCTCTCCAGTTAACCAGGACTGCTGATAAATGATAGTGACTTGATGAACACCTCTACCATCTCCCTCAATATCCTCAGATGGATCCCATCTGGCCCCATGGACTTGTTAATGTCTAAATGGAGCAGCTGGTCTCTGACCACTTCCTCCTGGATTAAGAGGACTCCATAGTGCTCCCCATCCCTGTCCTCTAGCATGGGCGGCAGAGTACGCTGGGGTAACTAGTCTGACTATTAAAGACTGAGGCAAAGAAAGCATTGAATACCTCAGCCTTTTCCCCATCCTCAGTGACCATGTTCCTCATCTCATCCAATAAAGGATGGAGATTCTCCTTGGCCTTCCTTTTGCTGATAATATACCTGTAAAATCTTTTTTTGTTGTCCTTTACTATGGTGGCTAGATTAAGTTCGAGCTGGGCCTTTGTTTTCCTAATACTCTATGTTACCTAACTATATCTTTGTAATCTTGCTGTGTCGCCTGTCCCTTTTTCCAGTGGTGGTAAACTCCCTTTTTTTCCATAAGTCTCAACCATAGTTCACTGTTTAGCCAAGCTGGCCTTCTACCCCTGTGTTGTATTCCCAGCAGATACCTAGGAGGTTAAAGTCCCCCAGAAGAGCAATGGCAAGTAACCATGAGATTTCTCCTAGCTGCTTAAAGAAAGCTTCATCCACCTCACTGGTTTGGTTGGGAGGTCTGTAGCAGATTCCTACAGCAATATCAGCATTATTGGCCCTTAACCTAATCTAAACTCTTTCAACCTCTTCATCACTATACTTTATTTCCAAACACTCACAGCATTCCTTAACATACAGGGCCACTCCACTACCTTTCTTTCCCTGTCTCTCCCTCCTGAAGAGCTTGTAGCCATCAGTTGTGGCACTCCAGATGTGTGAGGCATCCCACCATATTTCTGTGGTAGCCATTATGTCATTGTTTTCCTGGTGCATCATGGCTTCAAGCTCCCCCTGTTTGTTGATTGTACTGCGTGCATTGGTATAGATGCACTTCAGATGAGCTAAAGATGCTAACACCTTTTTGTGAGTGTGGGCCCCATTACCTACCAGGCCTTTCTCAGGTGCTTTCATGATTTCTAAAATCTCTCTTCTCTCAAATGAAATGGCTGAGTGACAGTCCTCACTACTCCACCAATAAGCCGTGGCATGCTTCCCTTGGGCTTATTCCTAACAGGCCCAGTTATCTCCCCTTCGTACTTCATATCTAGTTTAAAGCTGTGTCAAGGAGCCTTGCTAACTCCTGCCCCAAAATCCTTTTCCCCCTCTGGGACAGGTGTATTGCCCCTGTCACCAGCAGGCCAGGTGTCTCTTGAGTCCCAGAGCCATGGATTGACCGGTGGACTATTCTTATATGTTCCTTTGTCCAATGCTGATGTCAGGGGTATGGAGGAGAATACAATTTGAGCTCCTGATCCCTTTGCCAGTTGCCCCAAGGGAATGAAATCTCTTTTATTGTGATTCTCTCACAATATTTGTGATTTTGAGCCTCTCGTTGCTACATCGTTACCCACCTGAAAGACTAGAAGCAGGTAATAAACTGAAGGACTCACAAGCTGGGAATTTTAGCTACCACATCCTTTACCTGGGCACCAGGGAGACAGCAGACCTCCCTATGAAGCAGGTTTGGTCTGCATATCAGGCCCTCTACTCTTCTCAACAGGGAGTCACCTACTACAATGACGAGGCAATTTTTCTTGTCATTGCCAGTTTTTATGGCCGGCCTGAGGTGGTTGGTCTTGGTGACACTTCTGGCCTTTGTGAGCCCTCCTTTTTGCCCACAACTAATTCTTCCTGCAGAGCCCCATATCTGTTCTGCAAGGGCACTGTAGACTGTGCACTTCTTCAAGGAACACTCTTCCTTTAGCTGCAGGAATCTATGGGCTCACGGGTCCTCATTGTTGGTGGGGGATTTTAACCCCCAAGACATCTGCTGGAAGAATAATGCAGCAGACTGTAGGCAGTCCAGGAGACTCCTGGAGTTTGTGGACAGCAGCTTTCTGGTACAGGTTTTAGACAAACCAACCAAAGATAAAGAACTAGTAGACCTGTTGCTAACCACTGCAGAAGATCTTAAAGAGGTGAAGGTTGGAGGAAGTCTAGGACCATGCCCTATTCAAGTTCATAATCTCTAGAAACATAGGCATGGCACAGAGCAAAGTCACAGAATCACAAAATCACAGAATATTAGGAGTTGGAAGGGACCTCGAAAGATCATCTAGTCCAAACCCCCTGCTGCAGCAGGATTCCCTAAACCAGGTCCAGACTTTAAGTATCGGGAAGGCAAATTTCCAGCTGCTGGAAGGCTTGCTGGGTGAGGTCCCTTGGGAAACTGTCCTTAGGGACATGGGAACCCCTCACAGCTAGCAGTTCATTGAGCATACTCTTAGAGCACAAGAGCTCTCCATTCCTCTGTGCAAGAAATCAGGCTGGACAGGAAGGAGACCGGCGTGGCTGAACAAGGACCTGCTTCTCAAGCTGTGGTGTAAGAAGGAAATGCACAGGCAGTGGAAGCAGAGACAATTGGGACAGTACAAGGAAATGGTTAGGAAATGTAGGGATAGGATCAGGAAGGCACAAGATGGAGCTGAACTTGGCGAGGGATGCAAAAAATAATCAAAAAGGGTTCTATAAGTACATTAACCAGAAAAGGAAGGTCAGGGTGAGTGTTCCTCCTCTGATGAACAAGGAAGGAAAATTAGTTGCAAAGGATATGGAAAAGGCTGAGCTACTCAATGAGTTCTTCGTTTCAGTCTTCACCGGCAGCCAAGCTCCCGCACCAGCAAAGATTTGGCAGCCCCAGGTGAGCGTTGGGGGGGTGAAGGGCCTCTCATTGTAAGTGGAGAGCAGGTTCGAGATCACCTACTGAAACTTGATATGACAAGTCTATGGGCCCTGATGACATACATCCCAGGGTCCTGAGGGAATTGGCTGATGTAGTTGCAGGCCCACTCTCCATCATATTTAGTAAGTCATGGAGGTCAGGAGAAGTTCCGGGGGACTGGAGGAAGGGTAACATCACCCCCATTTTTAAAAAGGGTAGAAAGGAGACCCAGGGAACTATAGGCCAGTGAGCCTCACCTCTGTGCCTGGGAAGATCATGGAGCAGATTGTCATGGAAGTGACATTAAGACACATGCGAGACAAAGAGATGATTCTAAGAAGCCAGCATGGATTCTCTAAGGGAAAATCGTGCCTGACCAATCTAGTGGCCTTCTATGATGGAGCCAGTGCAACAGTTGATGAGGGAAGACCAACTTATATCGTCTACCTGGACTTTTGTAAGGCCTTCGACACAGTTCCTCATGACATCCTTATCTCAAAATTGGAGAAATATGGATTTTATGGGTGGACTACTTGCTGCATAAGCAATTGGCTGCATGAACGCAGCCAGAGAGTTGTGGTCAATGGCTCTTTGTCTAGGTGGAGACCAGTGAGGATTGGTGTCCCTCGAGGCTCAGTCTTGGGACCAGTGCTATTCAATGTCTTTATTAATGACCTAGACAGAGGTATAGAGTGCACCTTCCGCAAGTTTGCAAATTATAAGAAGCTGAGTGGTGTGGCTGATATGTCAGAAGGGCAGGATGCCATCCAGAGGGACCTGGACAAACTTGAGAAGTGCGCCTGTGAGAATCAGATGAAGTTTAATAAGTCCAAGTGTAAGGTCCTTCATCTGGCTAAGGGCAATCCAAGATATAAGTACAGAGTGGGAGAGGAACTTGTTGAAAGCAGCTGTGCAGAGGAGGACTTGGGGGTCATGATAGATGAAAAGCTGGATATGGACAATCAATGTATACTCACAGCTCAGAAGACCAACCATATCCTGGGCTGCATCAGGAAAGGCATGACAAGCAGGTCTAGAAAGGTGGTTCTGACTCTCTATTCTGCCCTCATGAGGCCCCACCTGGAGTACTGCATCCAGTTCTGGGGTCCTCAGCGTAGAAAGGATGCTGGAGCGGTCCAGAGGAGGGCTGCAAAGATGATTAGAGGACTGGAGCACCTCCAATATGAGAATGGGCTGAAGCAGTTGGGGTTGTTCAGCCTTGAAAAGAGAAGGCTTCGAGGGGACCTTATAGCAACCTTTCAATATCTAAAGGGGGATTAAAAGATAGAAGGGGAGGGACTTTTGAGCTGGTCAGACTGCAAGAGGACACAGGGGAATGGAGACAAACTGAAGGAGGTGAAATTTAGACTAGAGATGAGAAGGAAGTTCTTTACCCAGAGGCTGGTGAGGCACTGGAACAGGTTGCCCAGAGAGGTTGTGGATGCCCCATCCTTGGCAGTGTTCCAGGCCAGGCTGGAGATGGCCCTAGGCAAGCTGGTCTAGTGTATGGCTTCACTGCCCACAGCAGGGGGGTTGGAACTAGATAATCTTTAATGTCCCTTCCAACCTGAGCCATTCTATGATGCTATGATTCCTCCATTTGTTTTTGTTGGGCAGAGACCTGTTCCCATTGACCCTGCTCCGTTGAGTTAGCTTTCCATTGGCTTTCCCAATGGCCCTCTAACTAACAGTACCCTAGATACACAGACAGGCACCTTCTAGCCTTACTTGAGTTGCTCTAGCTTTTAATTAGTCGTTCTAATTCATTTAATTTTCGTGATTTGCATAATGCAAAGAAACCATAATCTCTGCAATCTCTTTTGATCACTTAAATGTACCTAAGAAGTGCCAAGGATTAGATTCCTTCTCAGTCTTCTTGACTGTGAGTGTTAATGTCAACACAGAAAATCTATTCCCATAGGACTGAAAGAGAAATAAAATGTTTTTAAATGAACTTATCATTAGCTCCCACCAGATACTTACTGATACTTACTCATAAAAGAGTTCCTGATTCAAGAACATCTTTGAAGCTGACTCTTCAAAAGATGCAGCACATGAAGATCCAGAGCACTTCCTAGTACTAGCAGAACTACAAAATTTGAATCACAAATTACTTCCTTACAAGGGCCGTGATACTGTTTCTATAGAAGTGCATTTTACTATTGGAACTGACCCACTATTTCACAGAATGTTAGGAATTGGAAGGGACCTCAAAAGATCATCTAGTCCAACCCCCCTGCCACACCAGGATTCCCTAGACCAGGTCACACAGAAACACATCCAGACAGGTTTTGAATACCTCCATAGAAGTAGACTCCACAACCTCTCTAGGCAGCCTGTGCCAGTGCTCTGTCACACTCACTGGGAAAAAATTTCTACAGGTATTCACATGGAATCTCCTATGCTTCAGCTTACAGCCATTGCCTCTTGTCTTGTCAGTGGGTTGCACTGAGAAAAGCCTGACCCCACCCTCCCGGCACCCACCATTCACATATTTAAAAGCATAGATGAGGTCACTCCTTAGTCTCCTCTTCTCCAAGCTAAAGAGACCCAGCTCCCTCAGCCTTTCCTCAGAAAGAAGATGTTCCAGCTCCTTCATCATCTTGGTGGCTCTGCANGGAAGGCATATATCTATAAACCCTCAAAATTATTGTGTGGAAAGCCCTGGAGAGGAAACTAAAAGGAAGAGCAGAAAAACAGAGAATAAGTTTCTGGAAGTGATTACATAGGTGAACATCTTTGAGAAAGAGAGACTTCTCCAGAAGGGTCAGATCACAGAAAACCCCTTTTTTACAAAACTGCTGACTTGCATGGTGCCTTGGAGCCAGTTCCACAGTGAGAATTGGGCTAGAGCATCATAATGAACAAAGTTATAAAAACCATTATAACAAACATCACTAGTCTGAAGTCTACAGACTTTTTCATGACCTCAGTCAGTTCATACATGGTGACAGACTTCAGTGCAGACAGCATCAGAAGAAAAGTGAGAGGCCTTGAAGAAACATAAATATTCTGTTCGTTGTCATTTGTGTTTTACATCTCTGTGTAGCATTTAGTTTGTAGCTATTGGCTTTGGAGAGAGGAGTGGCCAGACATCTCACACTGCTTTCATAATGACTCAGTTATATTCAACAGACATTTGTAGTTTTTTACCATACTCCTGAAGACTGGGTTATACTGGTCTCTCAGCTTTAGTATTTTGGTTCAGATAACTCGAATAAAAAGCTCCTTTGTTTCATAGTCAAAACCCAAAGGAACAAACGTTTCAGGAAAATAACTAGAGGTGCATCACACCAGAGGTAATTTGTAATTCACACCAGCATGGAGAGCAGACAGCCTCCTGGCAGGAGCAGAAAAATAATTTCACTGCAGAAAGTCTTTCACTCAGACATTTAAAGCTATTTTTTCCCACTAACATGGGAAAATTCCTCAGTTGAGGAATAAATTAGACTATAGCTTTTTTTGAGAAAACTGAAAAAGCAGTGAATGTTTTTACCTTAATAGGTACGCTGTAGCAATATCAATGAAGTGTAATGTTGTTTATAAACTTGAGGACATGCATGCTATAGTATCTCAGAGGGACTGAATATTTTTTCCTTCTATTAATTTTATAATCTCTGTCATTTTTATAAAGAATTTTATTTATTGGTTGTTGCTAATGAAAGGCCACAATTCTGGCTTTCATGAAGTTGCTCTTAACTACAGAAAGTTTTCTGCTTCAGTGTTATTTTTTATCTCATGAGAACTGGAAGGCAATACCTTGAAATCTCCACTGGAGATCCCAGACGACATATTTCTCACACTCCAGCTCCTGCACCTGTCACACATCCACAAGCCCAATATGTCTGACTCTCTAGTGACTCAGCCAAAGAGAAAGAGCATGTCTCAAAGAAGCAGCAGCAATTTCAGGTGGCTGAAGGATTTCTGTGCTAAGGAAGGTGTGGAGATGTTTGTGAGAGAAGCTGCAAGGAAAGGAAGACAGATTAAAATGTGTAACCAGAAGATGGAAGGGAAAGAACAAGAAGGAAAGCATTGATCCTTCCACTTTGTCACCTGACTTGTAGACTGACAACACTGGTGACATTGCATCCTTTCTGCCAGCACGGCATGGGATAACAGCTTTCCTTCACTGTCCAACTTTGGGCCAGGCGACCGAGCATCAGGGACTCAGGTCCCTTGAGGTCCTAGACGCACCTGCCTGGAGACTGTGCCTCAATGTGGATGATCTTCAGAGTAGAAGCACAATATCAAAGCACACTCCATTAGAAAAGGGCAGGATCATTATAGTGTTAGTTGTAGGATTCTTCTGTTAATTACAAAGCTGCATGGGCAACTGAGTAAAATAATTTTGAACTTAATGAAGCATTTCCCTGTACTTAGCTACTGTGAGCATGCCAAACATTTACCAGCTGATACAAGATCAAAGCTGCAGCAAGCAGCTGATCCCTATGAAATGTCTCTACAGCTTTAGCATTGACATTTTGCAGTTTTTATATAGCAACCAGCCAAGTGTGAGTGGCTTCTGCCTCAAAGATTACAGCTGGCCACTCAGAACATCAGTAAACGTGTTTTGAGCAATGACTACTCGCTTCTATAGTCCGTTTATTACAGGCCACCTGATCAGGATGAGGAAGCT
>VWZX01000646.1:0-19626 GCA_013399015.1 Galbula dea
TGACCTTCCCCTGGTAACTCCCAAACTGGCCTAGGAAGCCTGGGTCTGCCAATTTTGGGCACTTTTCGTTTGCTCCCTGCAGCACCATGGTCCATTTGGTCCCCACATAGCACTATCTCCAAAAAGGCAACTAGACAGAACATGCTCCTATGGGGAAGGTGGCAGCCCTGATTCTTGGGGCTAGTTTTGACCTTCCCCTGGCAACTCCCAAATTGGCCTAAGAAACCTGGGGCTGCCACTTTTGGTTTGCTCCCTTCAGCACCATGGTCCTTTCTGTCCCCAGAGAGCACAGTCTCCAAAATGTCAACTAGCCAGCACACGCTCTGAGAGGGAAGGTGACAGCCCTGATTCTTGAGGCTAGTTTTGACCTTCCCCTGGAAACTCCCAAAGTGGCCTAAGAAACCTGGAGCTGCAAATTTTGGTTTGCTCCCTTCAGCACCTACACCTACTTTCTCCTTTTGGTCACCGGAGAGCACTATCTCCAAAAAGGCAACAAGCCAGCACATGCTCCTAGAGGGAAGGTGGCAGCCCTGATTCTTGNATTCTTGGGCCTACTTTTGACCTTCCCCTGGCAAATCCCAACCTGGCCTAGGAAACCTGGGGCTGCCAATTTTGGTTTGGTCCATACAGCACCTCACATCTACTTTCACCATTTGGCCTATGCAGAGCACTATCTCCAAAAAGAAAACTTGCCAGCATATGCTCCTAGAGGGAAGGTGGCAGCCCTGATTCTTGGGCCTACTTTTGACCTTCTCCTGGTAACTCCCAAAGTAGCCTAAGAAACCTGGGTCTGCCAATTGTGGTTTGCATCCTGGAGAACCTCACTGTACCATGCTCCATTCGGTCCCCGGAGTAAACCATCTCCAAAATGTCAACTAGCCAGCTCATGCTCCGAAAGGGAAGGTGGCAGCCGAGAATCTGGGGGCTAATTTTTACCTTCCCCTGGTAACTCCCAAAGTTGCCTAAGAAATCTGGGGCTGCCACTTTTGGTTTTCTCCCTTCAGCACCTTACATCAACTTTCTCCCTTCGGCCCACGCAGAGCACTATCCCCAAAAAGGCAACTAGCCAGCATATGCTCCGAGAGGGAAAGTGGCAGTCCTGATTCTTGGGGCTACTTTTGACCTTCCCCTGGAAACTCCCAAATTGGCTTAAGAAACCTGGGACTTCCTCTTTTGGTTTGTTCGCTACAGCTCCTCACATCAACTTACTCCATTCGGCCCACGCACGGCACTATCTCCAAAATGTCAACCAGCCACCTCCTGCTCCTAGAGGGAAGGGGGCAGTCCTGATTCTTTGGGGCAAATTTATACCTTCCCCGGCAACTCCCAAAGTGGCCTAGGAACCCTAGGGCTCCAGGTTTTGATTTGCTCCCTATAGCACCTCACTGCAACATGCTCCATTCGGTCCCCAGAGAGCACTATCTTCAAAAAGGCATCAGGACAGCTCATGCTCGTAGCGGGAAGTTGGCAGCCCTGATTCTTGGTTGGTTATTTGTACCTTCCGCTGGCAACTCTCAAACTGGCCTAGGAAACCTGGCCCTGACACTTTTGGTTTGCTCCCTCCAGCACCTCACTGAAATATGCTCCATTCGGTCCCTGGAGAGCACTGTCTCCAAAATGGCAACTGGCCACCTCCTGCTCCTAGAGGGAAGGTGGCAGCCCTGAATCTTGGGGGCTAATTTCTACCTTCCCCTGGCAACTCCCAAACTGGCCTAGGAAACCTGTCCCTGCCACTTTTGGTTTGCTCCCTACAGCACCATGGTCCGTTCGGTCACCGGAGTGCACTATCTCCAAAATGTCAACTAGCCACCTCCTGCTCCTAGAAGGAATGTGGCAGCCCTGAATCTTGGGGGCTAATTTTTACCTTCCTCTGGCAACTCCCAAAGTTTCCTAGGAAGCCTGGGGCTGCCACTTTTGGTTTGCTCCCTCCAGCACCTCACTGCAACATGCTCCATTCGGTCTCTGGACAGCACTGTCTCCAAAAAATGCAACAGGCCAGCTCCTGCTCCTAGAGGGAAGGTGGCAGCCCTGACTCTTGGGGCTAGTTTTTTCCTTTCCCTGGTAGCTCCCAAACTTTCCTAGGAAAGCTGGGGCTGCCACTTTTGGTTTGCTCCCTACAGCACCTCACTTTTGACTTGCACTCACAAGTGCCCATGGTGCAGTTTTCTCTGTATATTGGAGAAGAATACCAACCATGTGAAAGCTGCTGTCATTATGGTCAGTGAAGTATCTGTCAGGGAATGTTGGTGGTGATTGTCTGGCCTTAGTCTCACACTGACTGTAGGACAAGTACAAGCTGGTTAAGGGCCTAGTAGAGATGACCTTCCTCTGAATGCAGACATGGGGCAGGATTGATAGCTCTGAGTGGTTTGCTTTTCCACTGAGCTGAAACATCTTTGTTCCTATTTGATTGTGCTCTGTGTGCGGATGATATGTGTTTGTATAGATACTTGTGGCTTTTTTAACCAATGTGTCTGTGTTGTAGGTATGACTGGCTTTGGAACATGTACAACTATCTTTTTGGTCAGCAGCCTTGAATGGCATGTCTGTTTAACAAACCATTTTGTAAAGCCAATACAAGGCAGAGCTCTGGATTTTCTTCTGGGACCACCCTTCTAGAGCAGCCAAACATGAAAGCAATAGTAAGATAAATTGTTTGAACCCTTGAAGGTGAAAGCTGTGGAATAGCTACTGCAGCTGGACACAGGAGATTGTGATACAGTGACAGAGTTCTTCCCAGGTTGCAGTACGGCTTCACAAGTGCATCAAGAATAGTGTGGCCAGCAGTTCGAGGAAGGTTCTGCTCCCCCTCTACTCTGCCCTAGTGAGGCTGCATCTGGAGTCCTGCTTCCGGTTTTGGTCTGCCTTGTTCAAGGACAGGGAACTGTAGTATTTCTGGAGGAAAATGGGCATATAGTGGACATACTGTGAGCAATCCTGGACATTGTCTGACAGGATTCTGTTCCCATATGTGAAAGATGCTGGGAGAGCATACTCAAGGACAGCGTGTTTGTGCAGTAGCAAAACAAAGAGATTAACAGCCTTGCCACCTGCAACAAGAACCTGACAGAAGGAGTCAGAGGTGGAGATTGATGCCTCTTGGTCAGTAGGTCTTAGCAAATCATATGTAATGTTTAGGTGCATGGACAATGCATGCAACTAATTGTAGTTTGAGCTATCGCGTGGCACGTATGTAGAAAATGTATTTAAGTAGAGTGTGTGTTTAATAAATCAACTTCTTGCTGAATTCATACTGAATCGTGTGCAGAGTCCGAGACTTCTGCGTCAACAGGGAACTTCTGGACAGGGTGCAGAAAAGGGCTACAAAAATGATTAGGGGCCTAGAACATCTCTCTTCTGGTGAGAGACTGAGGGAGCTTGGACTGTTTAGCCTGGAGAGGAGAAGACTAAGGGAGAATCTTCTCAATGCTTATCAATACTTAATGGGTGGGTGTCGTGAGGATGGGGCCAGGCTTTTCTCGGTGGTGCCTTGTAGGAGCGATCGGCCGGAGAATCAAGACACAGACTNCTTCCGGTTTTGGTCTGCCTTGTTCAAGGACAGGGAACTGTAGGATTTCTGGAGGAAAATGGGCATATAGTGGACATACTGTGAGCAATCCTGGACATTGTCTGACAGGATTCTGTTCCCATATGTGAAAGATGCTGGGAGAGCATACTCAAGGACAGCGTGTTTGTGCAGTAGCAAAACAAAGAGATTAACAGCCTTGCCACCTGCAACAAGAACCTGACAGAAGGAGTCAGAGGTGGAGATTGATGCCTCTTGGTCAGTAGGTCTTAGCAAATCATATGTAATGTTTAGGTGCATGGACAATGCATGCAACTAATTGTAGTTTGAGCTATCGCGTGGCACGTATGTAGAAAATGTATTTAAGTAGAGTGTGTGTTTAATAAATCAACTTCTTGCTGAATTCATACTGAATCGTGTGCAGAGTCCGAGACTTCTGCGTCAACAGGGAACTTCTGGACAGGGTGCAGAAAAGGGCTACAAAAATGATTAGGGGCCTAGAACATCTCTCTTCTGGTGAGAGACTGAGGGAGCTTGGACTGTTTAGCCTGGAGAGGAGAAGACTAAGGGAGAATCTTCTCAATGCTTATCAATACTTAATGGGTGGGTGTCGTGAGGATGGGGCCAGGCTTTTCTCGGTGGTGCCTTGTAGGAGCGATCGGCCGGAGAATCAAGACACAGACTCAATATGAGTTTAAACTCTTGCTCCTTTATTGCTGCATTTATTGTCATATTTATACTCTGTCGAGCTCTTCCCACGTTAAGCAACATGCTGCTATTTGCTATTCCCGACTGACCATGCGCCCTTAATGCTACTGCCATTGGCTTCTAAAAACTAACACAAGCAACCCGCTTCTATTCCCCTTTGCTTCCTGTTTACAGCTTTCAGCCCTTGTCAAATTCCTCTTACTATCTCTCCAAGGCTGCCTCAAGGCTGTTCACACTCTAGCTCAAAAGATGGGTCATACACAGCTGGTCCCCTATCTGCTAAACATTCCTCCACAGTGCCTAGGGATAGAACAAGAGGCCCTGGGCACAAAAATGGAACACAGAAAGTTCCATCTAAAGATAAGGAGGAATTTCTTTACTTTAAGGGTGGTGGAGCACTGGAACAGGCAGAGTCCGAGACTTCTGCGTCAACAGGGAACTTCTGGACAGGGTGCAGAAAAGGGCTACAAAAATGATTAGGGGCCTAGAACATCTCTCTTCTGGTGAGAGACTGAGGGAGCTTGGACTGTTTAGCCTGGAGAGGAGAAGACTAAGGGAGAATCTTCTCAATGCTTATCAATACTTAATGGGTGGGTGTCGTGAGGATGGGGCCAGGCTTTTCTCGGTGGTGCCTTGTAGGAGCGATCGGCCGGAGAATCAAGACACAGACTCAATATGAGTTTAAACTCTTGCTCCTTTATTGCTGCATTTATTGTCATATTTATACTCTGTCAAGCTGTTCCCACGTTAAGCAACATGCTGCTATTTGCTATTCCCGACTGACCATGCGCCCTTAATGCTACTGCCATTGGCTTCTAAAAACTAACACAAGCAACCCGCTTCTATTCCCCTTTGCTTCCTGTTTACAGCTTTCAGCCCTTGTCAAATTCCTCTTACTATCTCTCCAAGGCTGCCTCAAGGCTGTTCACACTCTAGCTCAAAAGATGGGTCATACACAGCTGGTCCCCTATCTGCTAAACATTCCTCCACAGTGCCTAGGGATAGAACAAGAGGCCCTGGGCACAAAAATGGAACACAGAAAGTTCCATCTAAAGATAAGGAGGAATTTCTTTACTTTAAGGGTGGTGGAGCACTGGAACAGGCTGCCTGGGAAGGTGGTGGAGTATCCATCTCTGGAGACATTCAAAACCCACCTGGATGCCCCTCTGTGCAACCTGCTTTAGGTGACACTACTCTGACAGGGAGGGTTTGGACTAGATGATCTCCAGAGGTCACTTCCAACCCCAAACATTCTGTGATTCACAAAACAAGGATGCAAATCTTTGAACACTGCTGTCAGAGTCTTCAAATCCACCTGTAATACTTGTTTCCAGAAGGTGCTTGCCATGTGCTAGTGCATGTGGTTTGCAAATAGCACACTGCTGTTGGGAGTCTGGGCTGTGTCTCTGAGTTGTGTTTGGCTGTAGTTCTGCTTCCTTGCCTACAGTGAAACGTTGCTGCAAGTCTATCAGTATCAGTCTGTCAAGTTTCCAAGGTGATCTTTTTTTTTTTTTTCTTTCAGACCCTGTTGTGGAAGAACCCTGCTGGATTTGAAACTACCACTACCAGTGTTCTCTGGCATGGTATAGTTGCTGGAGGCAAACTCTTTGGTAACAAACCAGCCCTGACTTTAGGAACCAGTACACACACTTCCAGCACATAGAACCAGAAGCGGGATTTCAGTCACTTAAAATTATACTGCTTATATCACATCCCTGGCTGCTGGATATGGCATGCTAAATGATGATGAATGTTAAAATTCTCAGGCCAGCTATGTTTCTGATATATGTTGCTGCAGGGAAACCTCTTGTCTGCTCTTTCCTCTTGGTAGTATTCTCTGACTGAGAAAGGGGAGAGTGAAGTGCCACTGTTTTGAGTGCTTAAGAGAAGGTGGAACCTGTAATTGTAAGCTACAGAAATCAAAATTGGGCAAAAAAAGATTTTTTGCTAAGAGGCTGTAACTATGCTGTGTCTGCAAAGGAGCACTGAAGGAAATAGGGTAAGAGCAGTGACATCTGTACCTTGCTGGCTTGCTTGATATGAGGGCAAAATGAAATGGTTCCAATTTAACTGCTAAGTGTAGTGTCTTTCCTGGTGTGAAGAATCAAAGTCCTCATGTGCTTGAGGCAATAAACAATGAGCAGGTGGCCCTTGGGTTACACTGAAACACATACATGAATTACTGGGTGTTGAAAGAAAATTCAAAGCACCACTAAGTGTTTGCCACTTCCACATATCTCAGGACTGGCTGCTTTCCCCAATGTGTCTTATCCCTGTATCATGTCTGGATTCTTTGAAAGAATGTTCTTTCCAAAAAACTCAGGATCAGGTGGGAATTTGTGTTCATGATGACAAGAATGATTTTCTTTGTCATTTATTCATTAAATATAACAAGCTTTATTCTGATCAATTTGCCCTATTTCTGTCTGAAACAAGTGAATTGGAAATGAAATGGGAGAGTGTAAAGTTGCCCGCATATAGATCTGAGGCAAAGGGCAATGAGGAGGCCTAAAAGCAGGACAGAGGAGGAGACAGGGACATGACAGAGAAGGGATGAGGCCAATAACAGGGATAGGTTGGGGAGGGGACAGGAAGGTGGCAGAGGACCTCCTCTGAGCATGCCACTGTATGCAGCCTTGGGACGGAGACCAGCACTGGCAGCAGTGTGGCCCAGTATTGCCCTGGGCCTGTGACTGCCACTGGTATTAGCCTGGCCCAGCATTCCCCTGGAACTGGGACCAGCCTGCCCCAATATCGCCCTGGGGCTGGGACCAGAGCCAGGACTAATCTGCACAAGTATAGCCCTGAAACTGGGAATAGCGTGGCCCAGACCAGCCTGGCCAATTATTGCTTTGGGACTGGTCCAGTACACCACTGGAACGGGTACCAGTTTGGACAAGTATTGCCCTAGGACTAGAACCATCCTGGCTCAGGAATCCAAGCCTACATCCTAATGGGGGCTTTCAGAAAGGTTATGCTCCAGCCTTGCTCTCACGGACTGTTGTTATCAGGAGCTGGACACGACACACATCTTTGGCAGCAATACCAAACTTTATTTACAACAGTTCCACTTTTATACCCTCCAGGGTCAGCATACACTTCACTAATTGGCCAAAACAAACATTGTGTCATTATTGGTCACCATCTGTTACCAACACCTTGCCATTGGTTATCCAAACTTTGTTTATCTCTTTGCCTATTCTGTGTCTCTTTGCCTCAAGGGTACAGCGTGGTCTTGCAGAGGTCAAGCTCCTCTTTTCTCTCTTTCTTGGTGGGGCCCACTCGGTGAGGCCCACAGATCAGTTGCAGGCTACCACAATGGATGAGTGAAATTCGAGTTTATTTTTCTCAGATGCCACTAGAGGGTACCACAGGATCAGGAATGTCAGAGATCTGCTTTGAAACTGGCTAAAACCTTCGGAAAAGCAGGGATAGCCACTTTGTTCTCCTTTCAGTTAATTGCCTGGGAACATTGGCAACTTCTCGCAGAAAGGAGGCTGATGTTCCCAGGACTTCTGTGCAGGGACTCAAAATCAATCGTGTCTGAACCAATGGTAGAACATTTCAAATAACAAAAAAATGAATTTGAGTGTTAAACGAATGATTACCTGTTTGTTCTCCCTAAAAGGTAGAACTTTTTGATGCTGGTTTCTTCTTGCAGCATTTTTTGCTTTACAATCTCAAATGAAAATCATAATAAAACGTGCCTAGTTACATTAGGTGCCTTAACCTGCATGCATCAAAGCACTTTCAGTGCCAACTGGTCAACTTTATCTATAGGTATAGTACCTGCAGCACAAAGCATTAGTTTACACATGCAAGTTCAGCAGCAGAATTCAGATTTACAGTTTACACACAAATAATAACTACATATTGCTCCTTGAATTCCTATGATGACATTGTTTTTCAAAGCTTTATAATCTTCAGGAAGACTGCATCAAGTTAAAAAAGTATATAGAAGAGAGAATTAAGGTGATTGAATAACCATATTACTATCTAAGTATTACCATTTGAATCTTTACTTTTGAAATGACTGAATTTTGTGTCATTGAACAAAGTTCCCAGAGCAGTTTCCCTGTCCTGAGTCCAGAGTCCTGCCCCATACCTGGCACCCTGGGGCACAGGCTTAGAGGCACCAAGCAGTTCCCTTCCTTTGCACGCTCCAAAGCATCACTTGTAGCACCCAGCACACCCTTTGTGGTGCCCAAAGCCTCACTTTTAGGGCCCAAAGACTCATTTTCCTGCTCCTAACCTCTCTCTAATGACCCACTGCTGTTCTTTGGGGCTTCGCTTTCACTGGGAGGGTCTAAACGCTAAAGGCAGAGCTTATCACCTGTGGGTGCCCATCCAGAGGTCTGTGGGGAGTCTGTGGACCCAGGTCAGCCAATCACATTTGAGGAGGTGGGGAAATGAAAGTGATTGATATGTAGCCAACCAATGGAGCTTCGAGGCCTGCACAAGAGCCAGCAGTTGGGCTCTGGGTAGGGGCGGGGCATGTTGCCTCCTAAGAGAACCGCACCTGGGCGGCCTGACCACCAGGGGACAATCAGAGGCAGCCCTCAGGAAAAGACAGGTTCCAAAGCAGGGCAGAGTGACAGCCTGCTGGACCAATCTGAGGCAGCGTCAACCCCAGGGCAGGTGACTGACAGCTCTCCTGACCTATATTGGTGAAGACCGATGGGAGAAGACGGTAGGTTTTGCTGGTAGCCAGGACGAGCTTTGACGGGGTAGACGCAGGCACTGACCTGAGGCTAAGCGGCCCCCAGCCCTGGTCCAGGGACTCTCTTCTCTCCTCCTGCTCTTCCCTACCATGTTCCAGAACCACCGTCTCCATGGCAGCTGCCTCCACACAGAGGCACCCAGCTCTGGCTGTAGTGTCTGGCAGGATAGCTACCGGACAGGGCAGGAGCTGGAACTTGCTGAGCACACAGACTGCTGTAAGCATCTCAGGCTTGCTCACCGAGCACACTGAATAGACCTGCACGTCTTTGTATGCAGCAAACTAGGCCATGATGGCCCAGCCACCCCAGGGAGATCTGGCAGGAGGGTGAGGTTCCCCAGGAGAAAAGCTCTCCACTGCAGTCCAAAGAGGTGTCCATAGTCCAGCCACTGCAGATTGGTGAGTGAGGGAGGGCCCTGTTCATCTGGGCAGGGCTGGGGCCACCAAATGCACCATGCTTGACACCACAATCACATTTGCCTGGCATGCTGCCGCGGGGTTCTGGGGGCACAGATCCTTCCTTAGCTCTCCTGCCACCAGCTTCTCTCCTCACCTCTCTCTGCTCTCCTCCTTTATCAGATGCTAGCTGGTTACCTGTGTACAAAGTCAAACAGGAAACAGTGAATTTCATCCAGTCCTTTGTCAGCAGCCCCAGAAAGGTAACTGTGGCCATGCTGAACATGGCTATGCCAGCAGCTGCTTCCAGGGGCTTGGCTGCTGGAGGTGTGCTGCCTGGGCAGACCTTCTTCCAGGTGTCCCATACAGCACTGCACTCCCAGTGCTCTGGTACCTCTGGCTGTGTGTTCCCCCACCCTCACATTTCCTGTTTCTGTCTCTGTCACCTGGCTGCCAGGAAGAGGACCAGAAGATAGAGTTTCTTTACAGCATCTTCACCCTGTTCAGAACTGCCAGGGACCATGGCTTGTCACAGGGCCTAGATGTCTTCTGCTGTAAATACGAGCTGACAGGGAATATCAAGGTGAGAGAACGTGTGACTTGCACACTTGGGAAGGGTGCAAGGCCCCCAACACTGGCACCCTGTGAGAACAGTGCTTGGGCAGGGCAAGGGTCTGGTGGCGCTGGCAGCTGCAAACGTCCCATCCCAGCTGTGGTCTTCAGATGCTGCTGGAAGAGGAGCCCAGGGACCAGCTGCACACAAGATTGCGGGAACTTGCTATGTTTGCCATCGTTGAATTGAGGTTCCTTCCCATGCCTCCTGGGGACACCTACCCCACAGATCTGTGTCCACCTGCATGAAGCCTCAAGGCACTGCTCCCCGCACTAGTCTTCAACTGGCCCTTCTCTGTCTCTCTGTCTGTCTGCAGCTTAATGGTGACAGTGCTGGAGGGCAAGGAGGAAAGCCTCCTGCACACCTGCTTCACAAGACTCTTCTGGATTCCTCCAGAAGAGGAAATGCAGGACCTGGACCCTTGCCTCTACTGCAGGGTATGCTCTGGGTGAGCTACAGGATCCCCCAGTCCCTCTGGGCTTCTCCCTGGCCACCCCAAGCTGTGATGTGACCAGAGATCCAAGGCAGGGCAGGATCTCAGTTTTGCTTTCTTACTCTCATCCCTTCGTGCCCTGCCCGTGGGCCTGGCCACATCCAGCACCACAAAGCTGCTCTGCTCACAGCAGATTGTCTTCTCCTGAGCACCATGAGGCAGTGTGGGAGTCCTTCTTTGGTTCTGGGAGTCCAAATCAGTCTCCTAGGTGTGGGAAGGACAGCATAATCACTGCCACAACTCTTTGTCTTCCTTGCAGACCCTGGAAGCCATGGAAATCATGCTGGAGGTGCTTGTACTCAGCTGTCCTGCCTCCAGAGTCAGTGACCTGCTGCAGAATATCATCCAGGTCTGACAAGCACAAAGAGTGGGGCTGTCCCTCACCCTTTGGGGAAGGGGGTGTCCACTCTTGAGTGGATGGTCCCCATGCCAGTGCCACGCAGCTGCGGGTAGGGTGCTCATCTCCCTTTAGTCAACAGGTACTACCCACCAGGCTCTTCTGGAGCACAGTGGCTGCAGTCAGTGGCATCTGCCTACCTGCCTGGCCACAGGGTTGTCCCAGAGAACTTGTCCCAAGCCTGTGAGGGACCCCAGGGCCAGGAACCCCACTACAGCCTTTGCTCAGGATCTGAGGAAGCCTTGATGGCCTGTACAAGTCCAGCCCAGGAATTGAGCAGTGCTGGAGCGGGCATCTGCTCCCAGGGCGCACCAGCAGCTTCTCTGTTCCCAGATGCTGCTGAAATTCACCAACTCTGGGAGAGCAGCTGTGCGGGAAAGGGCCCTGGGGAGGATTAGGACACTAAGCCATTTGATGGCCACTAATTCCACATGGGAGGTAAGGAGCTAGGCCCCCTCCAGCCAGCCCATCTCCCCCTCCCTGGATACTGGCACAGGCTGCAGCTCTCCCCACATGGGTTTCTGCCCAGCTGACTGCTCTGGAAGCCATGGCTGATGTGACCCTGCAAAGCCCTGACTTGCCAGATATTCAGCCCTGGGCATGCGCTTGGGTCCAGGGCTTTGGCACCAGCTGCCTGCCCTCAACCCTTCTGCTGTTCTGCCTCCCTCACCCAGGCCTCAGACTACTTTGGAAAAGACATGCACGGCTCCCTCCACTATGGAGAAATCCAGATTCCAGTCCTGGGACAGCTGATGGGACGTCTCACTCTTTTCCAATTTTCCAATGAAGACAAATACTCCATAGCTTCTGATGCTCTAGCCTACCTCTATATATTCATGGAAAAGCAACTAAGTAAGAGAAGGTATAACGGGATTCATTCTTCTGCAGGCAGACATCTGATAGGTCTGCTTCTTTTCCTCACCTCCTTTCCCCCTCCCTGCTGCTTCCCGTAGCATCCCAGCTGTCATTTTGCTGCAGAAGCTGAGTGCTCTCCTGAAGGCCAGGATCTGTTCTCTCCTGCTCTCCTTTCTCTCTCCTATCAGGATCTTGAATCCCACTGTTCTATAGTCCCCAATGGCAAACCTACCATTGATTACCATGTCCCCAAAACAGGTCTTCCCTCATAGTGTTGAGCAGAACCATCTGTGCTTCACCACAGCTGGTCCCTGCAGTGCCTGTCCTGATGCTCTGCAGAGATCATCTTAATGGCTGTTGTCCTGCCACCATACAAGCCAATTTCAAGGCAGTTTGATAAGCTTGCTGGCAAAGCTGCTGAGTCTAATTGACTCTTCTGTGTTTTCCCATGCTGTTCAGTCTGGTCAGAACTAAGAGATCAAGCAGAGCTCCCACAGCACTATTGGGATAAAAGGACCATCAGTTCCTTGCTGTTATTGAAGAACATCAGAGGTGATATGTACAAGGTGATGAGCTCTCCCCTTGCTGGAACTCGTCTGTGGTATCAACAGGGGACTGGTGTGAGCAAAGGCATGCAGAATCAGTAAGGCTGCTGTGGCCGTAATGCCCCTGGTGAGAGGGTTCCTGCTGTCCCCAAGCTGGGACGGATGTGAGGGCTGCACTCCAGTGTCCCAGCAGCAGTTCCAGCCCTCCTGGCCACCAGCAAGCCCTGGTTGGCTGTAGGGCCAGCACACTCTGCCCGCTCCCTCAGCCTGGGGACCCTTTCTTCTCACCCCTGCTGCCAGATTTCCTGCAGGCACTGCTGCCAGCACTGCCGGGCATCTCTTACTAGGGCTGCTCACACTGCCCAGCACCACCAGGGCACTCGGTGGGACAGGGCTTCTCTCCCTGCCTTACTCCCGTCATCATGGCTAGGCTTCGCGAACGAAGATTTGGGAAGGGCTCTACCCACGTTCGTTGCACACGCGTTGGTGGCTAAAAAGGCCAATACGAGGTAGGCATGTACGGTTGCAAAAGACACAGCAGCAAGACTCCTTAGATGGTGTGTTCTGCAAGGCACGATTCTTTCTGCGCTGTCTTTTCTCCTCAAGGGAGATCCTGCGTGCTTTCTCAAAAGCATCTGCAGCATTATAGATGGTGTGTCTCCAGGCCTCCCTCTTGGAGGCCAGAGTAGACCAGTTATGAAGATCAATGTGGCCAAGGCTGAGATGTTGTTTCAGGGAGTCCTTGTATCTTCTCATTGGAGCTCCTCTCTTGCGGCAGCCGGTGGCAAGTTCACCATAAAGCAAGATCTTAGGGAAGCGGTGGTCCTTCATCCTTGAGACGTGCCCTGCCCATCGCAACTGTGTTCTCAGTAACATGGCCTCAATACTTGTGACTGCTGCTTGTTCCAGAACAGATGTATTGGTCACATAATCTGACCAGTGGATGTTGAGGATTGTGCGGAGACAGCGTTGATGGAAGCGTTCTAGGAGACGCAGGTGGTGGCGGTAGATGACCCATGAATCTGATCCGTACAAGAGAGTAGACAGCACTATGGCTCTGTAAACTCTGATCTTTGTACTTTTCTTCAGGTGTTTATTTTGCCAAACTCTTTTATGAAGCTTTCCAAAAGCATTATATGCCTTTGCTAGCCTGTTGTCTATCTCTCCGTCAATCTTGCCATCCGAGGAGATGAGGCTACCTAGGTAATTAAACTGCTGAACTGATTTGAGCTCTGATTCGCCAATGGTGATATGGGGATGATGGAAGACTTCCTGAGGTGCCGGTTGATAGAGAACTTCTGTCTTCTTTAAGCTGACTTCTAGCCCAAAGAGCTCGGCAGCGTCTGCAAAGCAGGATGTTAAACGTTGCAGAGCTGTTTCTGTGTGTGCAACAAGGGCGGCGTCATCAGCATAGAGCAGCTCCCGGACAAGATGATTTAAGGTCTTAGTGTGGGCCTTCAGTCGCCTTAGATTGAATAGGCTTCCATCAGAACGGTATCAGATGTAGATACTGTCCTGATCATCAAGGTCTGCTGTGGCCCTTTGGAGCATCATGCTGAAAAAGATTGTGAATAGGCTTGGTGCTAGCACGCAGCCTTGTTTCACACAATTAGTTATCAGAAAGGGCTCAGAAAGTGCATTGCCATATCTGACTTGGCCGTGCTGATCCTCGTGGAGTGAGATGATCATTTTAAGGAATTTGGGGGGACAACCTAAGCGCTCCAAAATCTGCCACAGTCCTTTTCTGCTCACAGTATCAAAAGCCTTGGTGAGGTCAACAAAGGTTACGTAAAGACCTTTGTTCTGTTCCCTACATTTCTCTTGCAGTTGTCTGAGAACAAATACCCCCGTAGGAGTTTGGAAAATAGCTCCAACCTTCTGGAAGGATAGATACCGTCGTTGTGGCCATCGAAGCACTGAGTGACTCCAGCATCACTGAGAAGGAGGCGGCAGGAGACATGCTGGAGATGGTCATGAGAGACCTTGACTTCTGGCTGGCAGATGTAACTGTTCTGTGCCTGGATTGCCCCGCCCTTGAGTCCTGTCAGGCCTTCATCCTCCATCCCTCTCTCCTTCTCTTCCTCCCTCCCAAATCCAGGTGTCTTGGGCTCCTGAAGCCACCTTAAGGCAGCAGAGAGGGATGGGAAGGGCAGCAGACGACATTGCCCTTGCAGAGTGGTAGTGAAAATGTACTGGCTGTATGCAGGAGAACAGTGAGAAAGGCACTGGCCCAGGCAGCTGCTGCCATGTGGACACAAACTCTGCTGCCCAGGAGGGTCTCGTAGTGCAGGGGTTTGCAGATGGCAACACAGTGGTCGTAGGACATGATGGTGAGAATCACAGAATGTTTGGGGTTGGAAGGGACCTCTGGAGTTCATCTAGTCCAACGTCCCTGTCAAGAGTAGGGTCACCTAGAGCATGTTGCACAGGATAGTGTCCAGGCAGGTTTGGAATGTCTCCTGAGATGGAGACTCCACCACCTTCCCAGGCAGCCTGTTCCAGCGCTCCACCACCCTCAAAGTAAAGAAGTTCCTCCTTACCTTTAGATGGAACTTCCTGTGTTCCAGTTTGTGTCCATTGCCTTTTGTTCTAGCACTAGACACCACTGAAAAAAGCCTGGCCCCATCCTCACAACACCCACCCATTAAGTGTTAACAAGCATTGAGAGGATTCTCCCTCAGTCTTCTCCTCTCCAGGCTAAACAGTCCAAGCTCTCTCAGCCTCTCGCCAGAAGAGAGACATTCTAGGCCCCTCATCATTTTTGTAGCCCTTTTCTGCACCCTTTCCAGAAGTTCCCTGTCCTTCTTGAACAGGGGAGACCAGAACTGGACACAGGACTCCAGACTGCAGCCTCACCAGGGCAGAGTAGAGGCGGAGGAGAACCTTCCTCGACCTGCTGGCCACACTTTTCTTGATGCACCCCAGGCTGCCATTGGCCTTCCTGGGCACAAGGGCACATTGCTGGCTCATGGTCATCCTGTTGTCCACCAGGACTCCCAGGTCTCTTTCCACAGAGCTGCCTTCCAGTATCAGTCCCTAACCTGTACTGCTGCTTTGGGTTATTCCTTCCCAGGTGCATTACTCTACACTTGCCCTTGTTGAATTTCATATGGTTTTTCTCTGCCCAACTCTCCAGCCTGACCAGGTCACCCTGGATGGCAGCACAGCCTCTGGGTGTGTCAGCCACTCCTCCCAGCTTTGTGTAATCAGCAAACTTGCTGAGGGTACGTGCTAATCCTTCATCAATACTCTACTGAAGAAAACACTCAACTGTGACCAAGAAGAGAAACAAAAAGATTGTGCAGCACATCCTGTGTAAGAGATGTTCCTGGTGTCCCCCAGGGATCTGGCCATGGCTTTGGGCACAGTGGTGGAGATGGAGCTGAAGTTGAGGAAGGAGAGGCTGAGGAAGGAGAGGCTGAGGAGGAAGTACATGGGAGTGTGGAGCTGGTGGTGATGATGAGGCCATGCTGTGGAGGAACCCACATACGGGACAGGAATTGCTTATACAAAACATGGATGTATTGAAACAAGATCAATTAGCACTTGTGATCAATTAAATAAAGTTTCAGGTGCCAGTTAACCGCACAACCAACTCCTTAACCACACACAGTATGAACACTAGACAAGACAAAAAACAACTATGCATGTGCTCACTCAAAAAAACAAAGGGGGAAACCCTCTCTGGGCTGCAGATCCATAAAATAACCAAACCACTCAGCAAAAGGGGGTGAGGACACTCAATCTCCAGAAGTTTCCTCGTGTGGTGTCCCAAACCCAAGGGGAAGGCTTCCTCGACTGCAGCCAGCTCTGGTGTTCATGCAGCAGGGTCAGCAGCTCCACTGCCATGTGGGTAGACTCTGCATGGAGAGAGAGTCTCATGCTGAGTCTTGGCTGCCTCTGGGCATGGGACACTATCCTAGGAGAAAAAGGCAGTGACAACTTAGGGGAGACTTCTCTGAGTGAAAATCAAAGCCATTTCCCACAGACCCTCCCCTTGTCACACACAGACAACCTCTGCTTCTCCTAGGAGACCCTTCTTTAGCTACAAGGCTGGAGCCCTGCCTGGTGCTGGTGGAGGGCATGATGAAGATGATGGTCTCTGCCCAGGGGCTTTTGAGCAGTCAGCCCTGCTCTGCAGCAGTGGGGAGGGGCAGGGACCACTCCTGGCCTTCAGCTGTGTCCACCAAACCCCTGTAAATGCAGAAGGGCCTCTCAGGATCTGCACTCCCAGTGCTAAGCAACAGGAATGGTGAAGGCACTGGAAGAGTTCTGGCATTTTTACAGCTCCCCCTTCTCCCCTGGAGAGTGTTCTTTGGTGTCAGAACCCCTCAGCATTTCTGCTGCCCTCAGGGTGAATAGAGCAAATCCTGAGAGGCAAGAGCATTGCCTGGGGCTTAGTGCAAGTTGAGAGTAGCTGCACTGGCCCCCCTCGAGTTCCCAGGTTCTCTGGGCTTGCACCTTGCTGAGATGGGTGTGATCACACTGCCATGTTTCCCTGAAAAGCCACCAGGCACTGCTGAGAGCAGAGGGATCCACCACAGAACAATAAATGTCTCGCCCTTGCTCAAGGTCTCAGCACCACACTTGTAGCCCAGGACGCACCTGACTCATGGCAGCAACCCAACAGCAGTTCCTCTCTTGTAACATCACTGGGCTTCTCTTATCAGGGGCTACCAGGGAATATAAAGATGCTCTGGGATAGGTTTGCATCCTGGAGGGAAGCTCAAAGCTTGGAAAGACACCTCCAGGAGACAGCCAAGCGTCTCAGAGATGGGATTTGATTAGGGGAGATGCAGCCCATTCCCTAGACCTCCTGAGTGCATTGCCACAGCCTCAGGGGTGAGAGGAAAGCTGGGACACTTGCTCCCATGGAGACACCTGCAGGAAAGGAGCCACAGGGTCAGTGTGTCACTCTGCAGCTGAACCTCCCATCCCCTGAGAGCCTGACAGCAAGAGCAAGAGAAGAGCCATGAGCAGAGGAGAATCAAGGGCAAAGGCAGCAAAGGTCTGGCTGAGAGAGGCCAGGGCAGAGGCAGCAGGACACTCAGGACAGCATCACCCTTCCCCAGCTCTGCAGCCACCTCCAGATATCACCACTGCTGGCAGCTGCTCTCAGCCCTGTGCTCTGCAGAGGGACCTGGGCATGGGACTGGAGAGCTACCCCACAGCTCTGCTGGACCTCTGCCTGCAGAGGAGTCCCAGAATCCCAGACTGGTGGGGATTGGAAGAGACCTCTGGGGATCATCTAGTCCAGCCTCCCCTGCCCAGGATCACCTCCAGGTAAGTATTTGCTGCAACAAAATTGCAGGGCCTCAGAGATCCACTATAAGCACCCTACAGAGCCCCATAACCTCCATCTCATATAGGACCCCCCCCCCCAAGACCTCCTATAAGGGTTCCCAGACCACTCCTCATCCCACTTAGGCCACCACAGATCCCCTATAGGGCCCCATAGACACCCCTCCATCCCACATAGGGTGCTGAGACTCCCTATGTGGCCTCCACATCCCCTATAGGGGTCCCCAGACCCCTCTCCATCCCACACAGGAGCCTCACACACTTCCTATAGAGCCTCCATCCCCCATCATGCCCCACAGATCTCCTAAAGGATCTTACAGACACCCATATGGCCCCAATGACCCCCCCATATCCCACACAGGGGTCCAACAGGCCCCCTATAGGGCTCTCAAACCCCCTATAAAAGTCCCCAGACCCTTCCTCATCCCACAGAGGCCCCACACACTCCCTATGGGGTCCACAGACCCCCCTATAGAGCCCTCAGACCCTCTGTAGCCTCCCTTCCCCATCCCATCCAGATCCCTCAGCCCCTCTATAGCCTCCCCTCCCCACCCCATCCAGATCCCCCAGCCCCAACCTAGACCCTTCAGACCTCTCCTAGGCCCCACCCCAGACATTCTCGGACCCCTTGGACTCCCTCTGGCCATCTTAGACTACCCCCAGGAGCCTCAACCACCCTCCCTGAAGCCTCTCACTGTCCTTTTTGAACTTCTCATGAAGGTGGTTGATGTAGATAGTGTAGTTGGGGCAGGCATCCTGCACTGCCATCTCGGGTATCCCCCTACCTGTAGGGGGTCAGGGAGGGTTCTACCCCCTTTAAGCCCCCTCTCCAGGGCTATTCATAGAACCACCCAGCAGAGGGGAAGGAGAAGCTGCCCCAGACGGGGGCAGCTCCATCAAGGAAGGGATTAATCCTGCTATCTGGAGCGGGGTGGGTGGGGGGTGGTGGTGTCATCCCAGACCCATTCAGAACTCCCCAGTCCCCCTCGAGCCTCCTCTGGCCATCTCCGATCCCCCCCTAACCCCACCCCCAACTCCTTTAGATACCTCCTAGACTCCTTTCAACCTCCTCCAGGCACCCTCCCAGATACCCTTAGACATACTTCCCCGACCACTTCAGGCCACTGCAAGTCTCCTCAGACCCCCAAGACCCCTCCCAGATCTCCTCAGAGCCATCTAGACCCCTTAGACCTCTCGCGGACCCCTTCTAGACCCTGCAGACCCCCACAGACCCACTTAGATGCCGTCTGGCCCCCTCGGACCCCGCCCCACTTCCCCGGAACCCTCAAACATTCCCTAGAACTCCCCACAGNAGCACCTCCCACCGCCACCCAATAGCCGTGCAGCACTTCCCACCGCCACCCAATAGCCGTGCAGCACCTCCCACCGCCACCCAATAGCTGCGCAGCACCTCTCACGGCCACCCAATAGCTGCGCCGCACCTTCTACCGCCAACCAATAACTGCACAGTAGCCGCGCCTTCTCCTTCCCACCGCCTCCTCAACCAATCACAGCGAGGCTAGCCCAGGAGCCATGGCCAATCAGAGAGGAGGGCACGAGGCAGCAGTGGCAGCGGGGAAACTTCTCAGTCCCTGAGCATTTGTGGGCGTTCCGGTCCCCTTTGACCTCTCCATGGCTTTACCGCTACCCCCTCCGCCTCCCCCTCTGCCTCCGCCGCCGTCGGGCAGGGTTCTTCGGGACGCACTGGAGCGAGCGGGAAACGACCTGGGGGAGGACGGAGGTGTCCGGGAGCTGCTGCGGCGGCGGCAGGAGAGGTGCGGGATCCTGGGGGTGGGGAGACGGGACGGAAGCGGGGAGGTGTCACTGGGGGGCTCCTGGGCCTGGCTTGAACTGTTGGGGATCGAGGGCGAGAGTCCAGGTCCTAAAGGGTCTGGGGGGAGGGGTCCTAGGCGCAGCCTAAGCCAAAGTTTGAGTTTCTTGGAGGAAACTCAGATGGGTCCTGGGCCTAGCCTGAAACAGAGGAGGGTCCCAGAAAGGGTCGTAGAGGTGTCTTGGACGTGGCCTGAGCTGGGCAGGAGGTCTTGAGGGTGTCCTGGGCCTGGTTTTATTGG